>RSEF01000002.1:106215667-106274601 GCA_003993805.1 Himantopus leucocephalus | reverse complement strand
GTCCCTTCCAACCTAGACAATTCTATGATTCTATGATTCTAATAGATCTAGTTTGTGTTGTCTCATAAGCTATCTGTGTCCTTTGTGACACCCTGTGACAAATAATACCACATACAATACAGCCTACACAGTGTATACTGAACAACACAAGCATTTAATGTAATGCAGATAATGTGTGCTTTTTGTTGAGGAAAAATCTGCCAGGAGATAGTGACATTAGGATGGAAATATTAAATATTTGAAGCTGAGTCTGAGGGGAGACGTTATCACTCTCTACAACTACCTGAAAGGAGGTTGTAGAGAAATGGGGACTGACCTCTTCTCCGTAGTGATAAATGATAGAACGAGAGGAATGTGTTCAAGTTAAACCAGGCGAGGTTTAGATTGGATATTAGGAAAAAATTTTTCACTGAAAGGGTTATCCAACATTGGAATAGGCTGCCCAGGGAGGTGGTGGATTCACCATCCCTGGAGGTGTTTAAAAATGGGTAGACGTGGTACTTGGGAATATGGTTTAGAAGTGGTTTTTGTCAGGTTAGGTTAATGGTTGGACTAGATGATCTTAAAGGTCCCTTCCAACCTTAACAATTCTATGATTCTATGATTCTAAGGTGAGTAGAAGTGAATAATCTGTTCAGAGCGGTTGTAATTGCTCTATTTAATAGACGATGGATAACTCAGTATCATTATTGTTGTCAAGTGAAGTCTGAATGATTTATCACCAACTGGCAGCTGAATGGCTTCAGTGTCCAAGAGATCAGGCATATCATGGTGCTGATGTCTGAGCAGGGCATGTAGCTCTCTCAACAAACCTTCAGGCATTCAGCGAATCAGGCGAGTGGTTTCCTTTATCTTGGTTGAGCAAAGTAGATGAACTCAAGGTGGACTGTTAATTAACAGTGGAGATGACATAAGTTTTGTCACTTACAATACAATTAAGATGTGTTAGAATGGCTTCGAAATCTTCCACGTGTCAGTGAAGGACTTTCAAATTCCAGAAAAAAGTCATCTAGTTTTGACAATACTGTTATAGAGTAAATGTTGTGGGGTTTATTAAAAAAATGTTTGGGTTTTTTTTCTGAAGGTAAATCTACTTATTCTCCTCTTTTTTGATAGAAATATTTGAGAACATATTAGGAAACATGTTAGGAAACCTGCTTCAAATATCTACAATAAACTGTTCTGTAAAAATACAGAAATCTATTTTTGGATGCTGGAGTAGAGATTTATGTCATTCTCAATACCAAACACTGCTGCAAAGATAGTCCTGGAGTTAATCAAGGGTATTAGTTAGAAATAATAACAACTTTGTGACCAAAAAATGTGTGAATCTGAGTAATATATAGAAGCAGTTTGCTCAAATTGTTTGTCTCCTTCTAGAACAACCATAATTCTGAAAAAGACTTTTTAAAAAAAACCTTACATTTTTTAATGTAAATGTTCTGTAATAATGAGATTCCCGTATTTGCCAATAGATATCTTTAAAAGTAGGAAATAAGATTCAATAAATCTCATAAAGCACCTTTAAAAATAGAGTTGGCTCTAAATCAAGTTGTTACCTAGCTCAAGCTGATAGATATCACAGGTAATTATATGAGTAGTTGTAAATATTTTTTGCCTTTGATATTAATGCGTTTTTCAGAAATGCATAAAACTGTACATTAGGAAAGAGTTGTTATTAAGTAAAAAATTAATCCTGTGTTTACTTCCTCAGATTGCTTTCAAAGTCAGAGTGTACCATAGTTGTATGTCTTCAAATCATATCAAGGATATCAGCAAAGTCCCAAGTCACTAGCAGCTGCCTATCTCTCAGAAAAATAAGACAAAGCCAGTTCCTGTGAATAGCCAATTTTGTACTTCTATTCCTAGGCAAAAGCTACTTTGGTTAGACCTGATAAAAACATGTTATTACTATGACATTGTGCAGGATGAGATATTAATGAATATGCCAAGGAGAGACAATGCACAGTCATGCTATTGTGTATATTTTTGTACTGAAAGAATGTTCTTGGCACTGAAGCAGTCATAAGTTGGTAAACTTGAAACTCTTTGATGTGTTTGGCACAGGAAAGAATTTCCTATTCGTTAATGTAAATGATGAAGTTTCATTAATCAAGAAAAAGCTGACCTAGGGACACTGTTCCACGGACTAAACCAGTTTGGTTTTTCGCAGGAAGAATAAAAACTGTAAAATAGAGAAAATGACTTTCTGGATTGTTACTGGATCTAACAGATAATCCATTTATTACTCCTTATGAAGGACTACCAAAAGGTCTTTTTTGCTATGGTGACTCATATCAGCTCTGTTAACAGCTGAAAAGTGTTCCCCCCTGAAAAGGGAACGTCTGGAAATATTCTGTACAGTAAAGTCTCAGTGACACAATGTATTGAACAGCCCTACAAGGTGACTGCCGGCAGTATTGATGGAGAAAAACTGACAATATGTATACTCTATTCCGAGTAGCTAAGACTCTTAATACGTATGTCAAAACCAGTGAAAGTAAAGAGCATGAAAAAAAATTTTAGTCTAGTCCTATATATCACTAAATTAATAAATCCCCTTGTGTTTCTGAAGCAATATAGATGGACTATTATATTGACACTTTGTCCTTGATTTACAAATCATATCTATTCCTACAGTATGTAAAAATGATGTAGGATTGGGAGTAATACTGTTATATATTGCAATTTTTGAATAAAAGTGTCAGATCCATTGAATAAAATAACTAGAAGTTTCACACTGGTGATAATACTCTGTAATAACTACTGATTTAATTAATTGCTTGTTCATTAATATAACATAGAGGAAACTTGGTTTAAACACTGAAATCTGATCAAGAAAACAAATTCCTGCAGAAAGGAAAAATAGAAATTAAAAATATCAAAACAAGTATAGTATCACATCTTTTTGATGCAATACTAATATCAAATTGTATTATTTCAAGGGTCTCCAAAGCTGAAATGACAAGTAAACAACGTGGCTACAGCTGTGGAAAGTTAAATGGTTTTAATAGCAATCTAACAATCTTGTCACATCAGTTTCACTAATTATCTTAAGTGGAGCTGCAATGACTTAAAATACCCGAGGATCCCTGCATGTTGCTACAGGGGTGACAAAGTATATGCGAGATGTATATTTAGGACCATATTGTTACTTTTGGTAGGTTGGAAAGGATTAAGCAATAGTCATAGAATCACAGAATCATAGAATGGTTTGGGTTGGAAGGGACCATAAAGATCATCTAGTTTCAACATTCTGCTCTGGGCAGAGACACCTCCCACTAGACCAGGTTGCTCAAAGCCCAATCCAGCCTGGTCTTGAACACCTCCAGGGACATGGCATCCACAACTTCTCTGGACAACCTGTTCCAGTGTATCACCACTCTCACACTAAAAAATTAGTTCCTAGCATCTCATCTAAATCTACCCTCTTGGAGTTTAAAACTGTTACCCCTTGTGCTATCACTATACTCCTTGATAAAAAATCCCTCCCCATCTTTCCTGTAGGCCCCCTTTAAGTACTGAAAGACTGCTACAAGGTCTCTCCAGAGCCTTCTCTTCTCCAGAATGAGCAACGCCAACTCTCTCAGCCCATCTTCATAGGAGAGGTGCTCCAGCCCTCTGACCATCTTTGTGGCCCTCCTCTGGACTCCTTCCAACAGGTCCAAGTCCTTCGTATGTTGGGGCCCCAGAGCTGGATGCAGTATTCCAGGTGGGGTCTCACGAGAGCAGAGTAGAGGGGCAGAATCAGCTCCGTCAACCTGCTGGCCATATTTCTTTTGAAGCAATCCAGGATGCTGTTGGCTTTCTGGGCTGCAAGGGCACATTGTCAGCTCATGTTGAGCTTCACATCAGCCAACACCCCCAAGTCCTTCTCCTCAGGACTGCTCTCAATCCATTCTCCACCCAGCCTCTCTTTGTGCATGGGATTGCCCTGGCCCAGGTGCAGGACCTTGCACTTGACCTGGTTGAATTTCATGAGGTTGGCATGGGCCCACATCTTTAGCCTCTCCAGGTCCCTCTGGATGGCATCCCTTCCCTCCAGCGTGTCGACCACACCATACAGCTGTGTGTCCTCCGCAAACTTGCTGAGGGTGTACTCAATCCCATTGTCCACGTTGCCAACAAAGATGTTAAACAGCACCGGTCCCAGTACCGACCCCTGAGGAATGCCACTCGTCACTGCTCACCACTTGGACATTGAGCTGTTGACCGTAACTCTTTGAGCATGATCATCCAGCCAAATCCTTGTCCACTGGGTGGTCCATCAGTCAAATCCATGTCTCCCCAATTTAGAGTCCAAGATGTCATGCAAGACAGTGTCAAATGCTTTGCCCAAGTCCAGGTAGATGATGTCAGTTGCATTTCCCTTATCCAACAATACTGCAACCCTGTTGCAGAAGGCCACCAAATTTGCCAGATGTGATTTGCATTTAGTGAAGCCATGTTTGCTGTCACCAATCACCTCCCTCTTTTCCAAGTGCCTTAGCATAGATTCCAGTAGGGTATCCTCCATGATCTTGCTGGGCACAAAGGTAAGAATGACTGGCCTGTAGTTCCCTGGGTCTTCTTTTTTTCCTTTTTTAAAAGGGAGTGATGGGGGTTATGTTTCCCCTTTTCCAATCACTGGGAACTTCACCAGACTGCCACAACTCTCAAATATGATAGATAGTGGCTTAGCAATTTCATCCGCCAGTCCCCTCAGGATCTGTGGATGCATCTCATCAGGTCCCATGGATTTGTGCACCTTCAGGTTCCTTAGCTGGTCTTAAACCTGATTTTTCTCCTACAGTAGGTGGTTTTTCATTCTCCCAGCCCCTGCCTTTGACTTCTGCCACTTGGATGGTGTGACTAGGGCCTGTGAAGACCGAGGCAGAAAGTCATTGAGTACCTCAGCCTTCTCCGTATCCCAGGTAACCAGGTCTCACATTTCCTTCCAGATAGGGCCCACATTTTCCCTAGTCTTCCTTTTATCACTTATGGACCTGTGGAAACATTTATTGTTTCTCCTGACATCCCTGGCCAGGTTTAATTCTATCAGGGCTTTAGCTTTCCTAACCTGATCCCTGACTGCTTGGACAATTTCTCTGTATTCCTCCCAAGCTACCTGACCTTTCTTCCACCCTCTGTAGGCTTCCTTTTTCTGTTTGAGACTGTCCAGGAGCTTCTTGTTCATCCATGCAGGCCTCCTGGCATTTTTGCCTGACTTCTTCTTTGTTGGTATGCATCGCTCCTGAGCTTGGAGGAGGTGATCCTTGAATATTAACCAGCTTTCTTGGGCCTCTCTTCCCTCCAGGGCTTTTTCCCATGGTACTCTGCCAAGCAGATCCCTGAGGAGGCCAAAGTCTGCTCTCCTGAAGTCCAGGGTAGTGAGTTTGCTGTGCTCCCTCCTCGCTGCCCTAAGTAAGGATCTTGAACTCCACCATTTCATGGTCACTGCAGCCCTTGAGCTTCACATTCCCCACCAGCCCCTCCGTGTTGCTGAGAACAAGGCCCAGCATAGCACCTTTCCTCATTGGTTCCTCTACCACTTGAAGAAGGAAGTTATCATAAATGCTTTCCAGGAACCTGCTGGATTCCTTATGCCCTGCTATGTTGTCCCTCCAACAGATATCGGGGTGGTTGAAGTCCCCCATAAGGACCAGGGCTTGTGAACATGAGGATGCTCCTGTTTGTCTGTAGAGGGCTTCATCCTCCATGATGCCAATAAGATCATAGCCCTGAAGGTGTGCACACATCTCTAACTCCTCTTGAGACAATATAGTAAATTGTTTCTCACTCCAAGTAACCATAGTACAGCTATCAGCACAAATACTCTGTGCAGTGGAGTTCAAATGTACTGCATTAAGCAGCTTGTCATCTCTAGTTTTATTATTGTTGTTCCCAGGTCAGATTATTTTACTCTAGAAACTGTACTTTTTCTGGTTTCTCTTTTTCTTAATATGATTGGAAGGCATTGTCTGCCAAATAAAAGGTCACTTTAAATGGGCCAATTTAATAGAGTAGTGATCCTACACTGCACCAAACATCTTTGCTTATAGGGTTCCACATTATTTCATAAATATTTATGTTATTATGATGCTGGCCAAACAGAGAATACTCATCATTATAAACATAAATTTAAATGAAAAAAAATAAGGCATTGCAGTATAAGAAACGTCTAGAAGATAAGCCTTATAAAGTACTCTGTAGACTTGCTATTGCTCCTGTCTCCATTGAATATCTGCAGCAAAATTGAAATATACATGGTATTTGGGCATTGCAAGCAAGAAAGCTTCCTATATATAATTTATTTTGTCTCTACAGCTGGATCTAAAATATAATGTATGCATTCAATGACCTCTAATGGTTGTAATATGCTTTGAATCAAACCTTTATCCAAAAGAAAAATATGTTTTTCTCAAATAAGTTTGCTATAAATAAATAGCAGTGAATAGTAGGATTGTTTATGTTCTATTTCTCCCGCCCCCTACTAACGTTCGTTGCCTTGGCTTCCTGGTGCTCATGAGCAAAGGAAAGGTGTTACATTAAAGAACATCTAAAAACATACTCCATTTCCATCTTTTGGAGCTTATTTCAGTCTCTGAAGTATCAAGAAATTAAATCAGATGCAGTAATTTCTCCCATCTAACATCACACCTTTAACAAAAACACCAACATCAGGTAACAGAGGAATTCAGTAAACTCTGTGAAAGGGTGAAACAGCCCATACAATAACTATATCCAGATGTACAACTTGCTTCCTTCTTTGTTTTATAGGTCAGGATTTGGGCCCTAAAGCTGAAAGCACACAGGATGTCCAGTGGATATTTGTGCTCGTATAGCCACCAACCTATTTGATTTCTCGTACAATACTACTTACAGTATTTGGAACTACCACTACTTTAAAGAAAACTGAGAAAAGGTAAATAATAACCTTTAAAAGAAGGCTGAGTACAGAAGATCCAGGCTGACAGCAATACACTAACTTTAGAAGGTACATATCCTCATTAAGTGACTAATATTTTTCTCCCTCCCTACTGCAGCTGCTGTCCACCTGTCCCTATATCTCTCCATTGCTTTTGCAAAGGTTAATTTACTTTGTGTGCCACTGTGCAAGATACCTTTAGAGTGATTCAAATGAGGAGAAACTTCATTAGATTTAGAGGTGCACCTACAACAACCTATACCCTTTCTTTAAATGTTTATCAAAATGTCATTGTGCTCTCTCTAAGGATCTTTCCTCTTAAATGCAATACACCAATGTGTGGAAATTTAAATTAGCATTTTTCAATTGTTGACATTAAAAGAATTAATTAGAACCTTACAAACATATAAAATTGTAATTCTCCTTCTCTCTTCATGGTAGAGCTAATTAAACTGCTCAGCATCACCTCATTGAGATAAAAACATGAACAATATGACATTTCCAAGCATGAAACTCCACTTTGCTTCCTATTCTCTTCTACAAAGTGTACAAAGTCTACTCATCCTTACATGGTATCTATGCTACCCAGTAGCAATTCCCACCAAAAGTGAAATTCCAGTTCAGGTGAACTATGATATCCTATGCCAATTATGTTTCAATGTTGTATATATATTTATTATCCAAAAGATTTCAGGTTAAAAAAAAAACCAACGTCTTAAAGAAAACCTTCCCTGAACTATGTTTATAACAATGCTGTGAATTTTAAAGAAGATTTAACTTGTCTTGGTTAAATGATAATAAAAAATAGTCCTTTGTATAATGTGTGTGTTAATACATACTTCTATAGGGAACAATTTATTATGTCAAGATATATTAAATGCCTTTAAATGTGAATAACATAGATGTGAATAATCCTAAATCCTTAAATTCTCGGTCATATTTCTTTAAAGGAGTAGAATGGGTGCTGAAAGTCTATGTGCCATGAATTTATTAGTTCTTTCTTTTCCTTATCAGGTACAAGGGCATTTTTACATTGTAATTTCTTTTCATTCTACTTATTTTTTGGGCTTAAAAGGCCCAAATCCATGACTCTCTCTTCCTCTCTGTAGTTTGCTTCAATTGATAGCTGATCAAGAATAAAATCTAGCATGTAATCTCTTTAATTATAAACACTTACAATCTTTGTTTTCCAGTGGATTAAAAACTACCCATTTTACAAGTTTTTTTTCCTGATTCCTCTTGTCCTGAACTGCATGGCAAAGCTTTCTTTGTGTTTGAATAGCCTTAATAAAATGAGAATTCGTGTTTCATTTTGATGGGTTTAATATAGGCACCAGGGCAAATCACAGTAGAAATTAAATGGAGGAGCTCATTGCCACAAGATGATCTAGAAACTGAAAATATAAGTAGATTGAAGAACAGTTCATTATCTGCTAAACACAATAGTCTAAATACAAACTTTGGCTCAGAAATTCTGTAATTTTCAAGCACTGGCCACTCACGGGATATCCATCAGATAATTCTATATTTTCTATGGGTTTTTTAGATTTAGTATTTCATTCAGCAGCATTTTCTACACACGGGGAATTACCATTTACATTCTGTTATTGAAAACTGTAAAAAAGAAAAATTTAACTGCAAAAAAACTCAGATAGTCATAAGTGCCCTAAATTTTCAGCAAACATGTTGTTACCCTCCAACAGTCTTTTCAATATCATTCTTCCAAAAGTAAGATATTCTTAATGGGAATGTTACTCCTGATGTAAATACCTTAAAATACTGACCATCTGGTGAAAGAAAATGTAATAAAAAGAATTCTTCAATTATTTACTATTTAATACTTTCATTTGCTATTGAGTGTAAGTACTTAGCAAAAGAGCAAGTGATAACTATTACTAAAATTATTTATTTATGGTATTTATGACCTACCGAATCTCATAAAATTGTGAAAATTCAGTTAACTGTACAATACTTTAATATTTCAACAATTAGTAACTATTGAGGATACAAGTGGTAATTTTTAGTTCTTAATTAAATCCTCAGTTTGCTAAAGTATGTATCAATTTCTTTACAGAGAGGCTGATACATGTGCACATAACAGAGGTTAGAGACAAAGAACTATTTAACAATTGTGTTTAGAATAATTTTTCCTGACTGCCATTTTTATTTACATAACATTTGTAGGTATTTCGTTACTGCATAGATCATCGGAGTTCCCTAATCTGATCTAGTTCCACATATTGAGCCATAATGTGGCCTTATACCCATATCCAATATTGCAGAATGCTCCTTCCACAGGAGGGGGTGTCACTGATAGAAAAGCTGACCGTAAACTTCTAGGTGAAATATATTTTTTTATATAATCTCAAATGTTCCATGAGAAACATCAGGGGTTCTCCAAAGCAGTTTTTTAGATTTTTTTCCTGTAGAAGTGAACGTATGTGAATCACAGAAATACAGTACAGAAAAAATCCAATCCTTAGTAGAGTAGACATAGCTCTTAGTTGTGCCATCACACCTTCCACTGTAATGTTTCCTTTAAGTACAGCTTCTAATGTAAACCTGTTTGTTGGCAGAACTAGATCTTTTAATACTCATAGGGTACTGGACATGTGTATTGCAGGTTCTTTTTTAATCTGGTGGACAAAATTCTCTCTATAGTTCTTTGTCAGGTACAGCTCAACATTTGTCTGAATGGTATTATACTAGTTCTAAGTAACTAGTTTGAATTAAATGATATAGCCCTGTTTTGTTTAATCAAGATAAAAAAAAAAAACCAAGCAAAAATAGTAAACGCAGTCTTCTAAAGAACATAATTTTAAGAAACAGAATTTGTAATGCTGTGTCATCGGAGGAAATGTTCTTGATTTGAATGAATAGTCTGACATAGCACTAGCTGACAGAGCAAGTAGATAATGAAGGACTGAGATACTGAAGTACCCCATTCATGAGAGATGCAGAAATAAAGGAAAGGCAATAGTGAAAGTGGCTGATAGTACTGCTGTGATGCCACTGGGGACTGGATCAGGTAATATAACTTCTTCAGTACCGTGAATAATATCAATGAAGCTTACTGGGTTTTGTGGTGTCTTACAGAATTCAGTTTCGGAGTGAGCATGAGTTGACTGACATAAACATGGTTTGGTTTGGTCTGATTCAGTTCGATTTTCTGTAGTTTACTTTGTTTTTTTCTGGTTTGATTTGTAGCACCTAGGAAGTTTAGAAACGCAATTCTCTTTGGTATTCCACAAAAGCTGATTCTCTAAACAATGTATGTGGTTTCATATGTGTCTGCATTAACTCAGATACTACCGGTGAATCGTAGGATAAATCTGAAAGAAAAGAGAAATAATACTGAAATGCACAGCTGCAGCACCTTCTGTACTGCTGCTGCATTACACAATCTGAGTCATGCTTTTTCCTGGATAATTTGTCTTTTTTCTTATTTTGCTATTCATGGCATAGACGATTTATGAATAAAACACTGCTGCAACCAGGTGCTTATTTTATCAAATACAGAAACACTACCAGTCCCCACTATAACAGATAACTGTACGGTCCTAGTGGAGTTGCAATACAAAGAAGAACCATGAGAATGTTCAAGTGACAGCTAGCTGTGGCGTTAGTCTTGGTAGCAAAACAGTATTATTGTTGCCAGTGGATGAGAATTAATATTTTTTTTAAATAACCGGGAGGGCATTTTAACCGGGTCTTTTGGTGTTTCAGATGGTAGAGTTCTACTGGCCAGCATCTCCCAAGGAAACGAATGTAGCAATAAGCTCTACATCAAAACCCTTAGAAATTAATTAAGGGGAAGGCAAGAGTTTTACTTAGGAAATATACATGCAGTTGGCATTAACCTTAGATAGGAAAATTTATGTACATTTTTTATATCTCTTGAAAAAGGGGAAGATTTTCTTTCCCTTCTATTTTTAGACATAAATTTAAACCATATAGAATTAGAGGTATAATCGAATAAATATGTCTCAAGGCATTAGTAAATGAGACATCTTGTTCCATGTTAAGAAATAAATACAGAAAATCAGAATGGTCTAACTAGATCATTCTATTTATCTCCCCGTGAGGAAAAGATGTCACATAAATTTTTCCAATACTTTTTATTCAGGAAAGAGTATAATTTAGTGTGACCTCTTCCTGCTGGTAAATTGAGATCCTAACCACTAGGTTAAACATTCATGAACACACCATATTCCTAAAAATCATGTTTCAATGGCATGCAGTGATATTAGCAATGTACTTGAGTCTGTGTAGTTCAAAGCAAAACCAGGTACATAAATAGATCAAATAAGAGATATTCAGCTTAAAAAACAGTAATGGCGTAGAAAAGTAAGAATGTTATTTTACTTCTGAATAAAAATGTGAAAAGCTCTCAAGTATATGAGATTAAAAAAAAACTTTCTAGTTATTGAAAATTATCATCATAATGAAATTTGAAATCATATATCAAATAGGGAACTCAATAGAGCCCAGTAGTATCACTAAGTTACAGGTGTACATTAAGTTACTGGTAACCGACATACAAGCCTGCACTGTCTAGTTTACAGTTAAGCGGTTTTGAAATCTTCACTTATGAAAGGCCACAATATTTATATCAAACAATCCCATCTAAGAAAAATGTACCAGTAAACACATGCCAATGTATGATTTTTGTTTTTCTTACCCTTTTAAGAATTGGAAGCATTGGAAGTAGTCACATCCATGTTGTGGAAAGAAGTGTGAGATTCTTCACACTGTATTTTTGACACCAGATGGAAAAGGGATGCAAGAGTGCAAAAGAAATAGATTTGCAATACCTCATTTTACAAAAAAAAAATAACCTCTGTATTTATTCACTAATCTTGGGATTGCCATCACCTAAGTAAGAGGTAAAGCTCAATTCACCAGCTATGTAATATTGTATGACTTTCATTGCCTTGTTTGGCAGTACTTAAAGTTTCTTTTAAGGTTGCCACCACTAAGATGAAACCAACCTGCCCTAAGGCAAATCAAGTGGTTCTTTACTGCCTTTCCCCAGTTGCCCTTGAAGCCTCTCTATCTCCATGACCATGTCCTGGATGTCAGGCCTTGCAGGGCAAGCCCAAAGACACAACAGTACAAGCCTCTCAAAACCTGTGTCCCATTGCTGAGAAAGCCTTGATAGGGCTAAACTACAAGTTTGTGAGTTGGGATGATGCTGCTAGAACAGAGTGCTTTTTTTCTTAACCCAGATACATAACCTTGCTTACAGAGAAGCGGGGAGAGAGTTATTCAGTCAAACCCCATTTGCATTTGGGACAGCATCTACCCCTGGCAACTGGAGTCTTCTCTGCTTTGGTTGTAAGATCAGTTGTTATCAGGTTCATGTCCTCTTAATATTATCTAAAAATTGGAAGGTATGCAAAACCAATTCAGTGCCTAATTTACTCAGCCTTCTCAGAGAGTTTAACAAAGCTATTCTTGTTGCTTGAGAGTAAGAATTTCTTATCTATCTCAATATCCTGCTAAAATAAGGAGAGCTGCTGCAATAAACCTGGTGGAGTTTCACCAGCACAGTATCAGTAACCTAACATAGCACAGTTCAGCATGTCATTTCATTAAAAATAAAGAGGGAGGATGGTACAACACTCATGGAAGTATGAAGCTATGTAATCATCCTCTAGCATTTAGATAGCTGAAGCTTCTGCTTTTTCATGTGAATTTTATAATTTTCCATGACCTCTCTCTGTAAGTGCTGTATGAGAGATATGATTCTGTTGTATAACCACCAAGGGAATATAGCGTCTATGGTATCAGAGAGGACAGCATAACTCTTCTTCATTCTGGCTGTAACCAACAAGGTAACATTCACTGTCGCAACTTTTTTTCTCAGTTTACCATAAATCAAGAAGTGGCATGAGCTGCAAATGTATCATTAACATGAAATACAGTTCTATATATCTTGCCGAGTATTGTTTTCAGCTAGCTGCCAGCTAATTGCTGGTAGCATTTTCCTCCGTTATTTGATGCACTGACGGATCTGTCTATATACTTTAGTTTTAATTGTAACATCTGTCCTAGAAAATGTGCTCAAAATCCAGGCCAGAGTAACTGTTAATGTCTCTTTCATCCTCTTTCCCTCCCCTCCATTACAAAAGGTCCTCTATTATTCTCTGCAAAATAACCACGTGTGTTTGATTAACAGCTGAAGTTTGGCAGGATTGTTCCATCATTGTTTCACCCTGCCCCACTTGATGACTTGCAGTTACAGAATAGGTTCACCACTCTTGTAGCTGATGGGAGTGCTGTCAAACAGAACATCTCTGGTGGCTGAGTCTGAGCCACTGAGGACCACAAAGAGGAACCGGTGAGTGGCAGTGGTAGGAGAGTCACTATGCAGGGGACAGAGGCCCTCATCTGCTGACTTAGAATCTAGAGAGGTTTGCTGCTTGCTGGGGGTTTCCATTCAGGACTTCGTGGAGAGGTGACCGAGGCCCAACTCAACCTACTAGTCCCTAGCACTCTTCTGCATAAGCGCCAACGCTACAGACAGGGGTGACCTGGGAATTACCAAATGTGTCTACAGAGCTTCAGGGAAAGTGTTCAACAGCAGGGGGACCCAGACAGTGTTTGACTTGATCCTGCCAGTGAGAAGGCAGGGCATTAGGAGGACTCAGCAGATCTCATGGCAGAAGTCTTTTGCATAGCTGGTGTTTGCAGTAGGGTTTCAGGTTCTACAACCATGGGACTCTCTTAGAGGGTCAACAGCTGCTTGGAAGAGATGGGAGCCACCTAACTAAGTGGGGCAACACTATCTTTACCAAAAGGCTGGACAAACTGGTAAGAAGAGCTTCCTCCAAAAACAAGCGTGTAAGTTTTAGGTGAGGTAGGTAACCCAAAAGCTCAGGGTGATGGGAACAGAAGGGACACAGTGATCAACAGTTTAAGCTTAAGCATATAAAGACAGAAATGCCTGCAGAACAGCTTTATGGGGGAAGCTCTCAAGCTTATACTGCAGAATCAGCACACTTGTGTGCCTCTCTGAAATGCCTCTACGCTAACACATAGAACACGGGGAATGAATAGGAGGAGTTATACAGTCTCTATGCTTGGAGGTTTCAGGACCTGACTAGCTAAAGTCTTGTGCATCCTGGTCTGAATTCGATATTGAGGCAGAGACCTCCTTAGGCTGCTTCCAAGCTGAATGATTTGATGATTCATGCCCACAGCTTGTATCATATTAAAAAGAAAAAAGTTAAAATACTCATGTTTCCAGGTGGTCTTTATAGGCCACAGTTATGACCTTCAAAAACAATAATTCATAATTAATAAAGTGTAAGATTCATCTCACCCACCTAGAGCCAGCCAAAAATTAGATTCTTAGTTTAAGTTTCTTTTCTACTTTCCTTTTTTAATTAGTATGAGTTTCTCTACTTATATATAAGATAATGAAGTATCCCTAAAGGATAATCCATCTTATTTTTAGATAAATATTTAAGGTACATTTGGATGAATTATTCCCTGAAGTTGTCTATCTGTCATCATTTGTTGTTGAGAGATGGCTTAGCTAGATTTGGCTATATGCTTTGTTTAAAGATGTCTATTATTAAATGCAGGGAGTACTACCCTGAATTTCAGGTGTGCTGCACACTAAGTACCCTTAGGTACTAAGTGTACAAGGGAGGTTTTCAGGTCCCAACTGGATGAAACATTGGGCAACCTGGTCTGACCTCAGACCTGACTCTGCTTTGAGCAGGATTTTGGACTAGAGATCTGAATTCCTTTCCAACTTAAATGATCTTACGAATGAATTATCAAGCAGATGATGGGGTAGTTTTTATTTCAGGGTATTCTCCAGTGAATAATTTTAAATATGAAATCAGGTCATATCATGGTAACTTTCAAATACTTCTTAACAGTCTATAGCTTTCTGTTATTTAAAAAAATATATATTTTTGAGATTTCATTTTCATGTAAGGACACTTCAGATTTTCTCAAACAGTGATAATAAATGATTTTTTAAAGTTATTTCAAAATACTGCTTACAATATTTGATCCTTGTACTACTGCCAATGGGAAATGTACAAATGGGCAGTGTTGATTTTTTGCTTAGAACAGCTGTGTACCCGAAAGTTGAAAAAGTTATTCTCTCTGCATGCAGATTTCACTTTTAGGGACTTTTAAAAAGGAAATGCATTGCAGTGGAGAAAGAGTGTGGTTTACAATAGTTCTGTATTATCAGCATGTCTTTCTACCTTTCCTCTAAATTTGATCCTGACTGCTATATTAGTCATTCTTAGAATAAAATTGTATTTCATTTATTTAATAGCTAATGGCTACACTAATTTTTTTCTCTGCCTTTTTAATATTCATTGGGGGGAAAGAAGAATTTATTATGTCTTAATATGTGCACATTTCACATTCAGGTAGAAATATTAAGCAGACAGTATCTGGAAAATATCAGTTTTCTAAATGCTCGTTGGTTTAAGCACTATTTTATAGTCATCTAATATAAGATTTATTTGAATTTGTGCTAGAGGACTGAATCAGAGGCAAGAGACCAAGAGAACATAAAATAAAATTGAATTCTTGTCTTGCCTATGCTAAAAAAGATGTGGAACAAGGCATCTTTTTCAGGTACAAGCACCATAGACAGTGATGTGATATGACACAGTGACAGGACAAAGGAGTCTTGAAAAATATGGAGTATAGAGATTAAACAACTGAATGGTGAATGGTGAATGGCTGATTTACAAAATACCATTTTGATCACCAACAACAGAAATTAACTTTTCTGCTTAAAAAATGAAAGCCATGTTGTTTATAAAAAAGACAAATACATAAACTTCTGTGGATTTTTTTTGGTGGTTTCACAAGATGATTTTGTAACTGCTTACAGAGTCATTGAGGGAGATCCTCCTTGGTAACTTGTTCTGTAGCCAATAAGAGCTATTACAACACATATATGGGAGAGTCACATACAAACTTTTTTCCATATGAACATTGACATCAATTTTTTTCCTTATGAAGAATGACAGAACAATGAATAAAGTCAAGAACTGCAGCCTCTGAACTACTGGGCTTTGGAGGATTCTCCGTTTCTGCTGTTTGAGTTTCTCAATTTGATATAAAACAGTATTATAGCAGATATCATTTTAGTGCTCTGGTCACCAAGCTGCAGAGTTATTGTCTCNTTTTTTTTTTTTTTTTAATTTGCTCTAATATATACTGGCATTATTAACATATTCCTTTGCTTTTATTAAAAATGCTCAGAAATAACATAGAAAGGAGTCTACATAAAATAATTCCAGTCACAGAAAATATTCTACTTAATGAAAAACTTTTTTAAAAAAATACATTATATTAATTTAGTCTCTCCTCTTTGCTCATTTTGAGCAATATAAATCAGATTTGTGGTCATGATGACTTCATCGTAAGAGGTGGAAGTGGAAGTTACCCTGCTCCCCCAGTTTAAAAGGTAAAAGCCTAAGCTTTATTACTGATTGAAAAAAAAAATAATTGCTGAGAGTCAGGCAAAAGTAATAAATTATTGATATTTTGAGTGAGAAAATATAAACAAAATCTCAGTCTCAAAACCCTCAAAAATAGCCATTAAAAATAATAATTTTGATTTTTTTTTTAAGTTTCTAGTTTTTGTCTTCATTATTCTACTCGGGTTTCCTAGCAGAGCATAGGTATAATGATTCCTTCGCAGCTAGGTCTTTTGATTCAATTTCATATCCACATCCTGATTCATGGTTTGATCAATCTCACCTTCTTTGGCACCTTGTCCTCAAAGGCATTCCTCACTTTCTGATTCTTGTTCTTGTGTCTGTATCTGAGACATAGCCAGCATAACTCTTTATGGATTTTTAGTGGATTTATGTCTTCCCATTGAACAGCTCTCAAATATATCAGTTCTAGCATAACGTGATGCCTTTTCATAAGGGTTATGCTGTCCTCAACTCCCATCTTTACTCTCTAGTACACCTTTGCAATAGTCCTTTTCACAAATCTCTTAGTACTAGCTACTTCAATCCAATATGGCATCTCAGCCTGTTATACATTTCCTCATAGAAGTTGTATAGCATGATCAAAACAGAACTTTGAAAGAATCTTTCAGGTCTTTCACCTAGTTCTTGACTCACAAAAGTGTGAGTCACATCAGTCCACTGCTTGTAGTGGCTGAATAAAAAATTTCCTAGTAGTGTTGTTCTACACGATCATCTGCTCAAGACAAAATTGTGCTGTGTGGAAGTGCCAAAGCAAACAAGACTGTGAATACAATAAATACAACCCAGTCCATACCCTGCTGTTCTCAATAGTCCTTGAATATTCTTCCTTTAAAAAAACAAAAGAAACAAAAATTCCGGCCACAGCTGATGTACTCAAACCTAAAAAATTTCAACACCTCCTAGCGATAACATTTTGTCAGAGGCCAGAAGATTAGAATGATTACACAGCTACTGTGCCAGCAAAATTTTCTGTGCAGTGGGATGAAAACAGTTTCTGAAATGTGGCATGCATGTGACCTTCATAGTTTGTCTTTTCCATTGCAGTAAAGTAATATTGATGCTAGCTCTCTCTTCATTCAGGCAATGACAAAATAAGCCAAGTGAAAAAGGGTATCTTCTTCATCACCTTATAGATACCATGGTTTTGTCAATTGTTTCATTAGCCTTTTGAATTAATTGACATAGAATTTAATTGAAATGTTACATTAACATAAACTTTTTGTTAACATAGAATCTTAAGTAAAGTTTCTTAGGCATCTTGGAATCTGGGATTGGAATTGAAGAAGGTGGAAATGTCATCATATGCCATTCTCTTTGTGACAAGAATTCTTATTCAGTTCATTACTAAAAATCTGACACTGTATTCAGAAAATATTCCATTTTCAATCAGCCATTGTGATATGCTTTTATACTTAAAGGCTACTTTCAGGCACAAATTTTTCCCTCAAGCTTCTTCAGGGCAGGTTATATGGATCCTGAATAATAAAAAATGTATGTGAGAAAAATGTTCAATATATTTCAGAATTAACATTATGGGAATGAGAATTCTAGATTTTCTATTTCAAAATTATATTTTCACCTTTTGATACAATGATAATATTGTTTGTAACATTTTTAACTGTTTTAGATAATTGATTCATTTCTTTTAATTTATTGAGCAAATACAAATTATCTTTTATGCACTTAGGACCACTGGGTTCTATTATGATTGACTCAATATTTTTCCGTGTTCTTTCAAATCTGATGTTATGAGTCATTGAATAAAAGGCCAGTGAACAAAGGAATACAGAAATTCCCAACTGGCTTCATTGCCATCTGTCTTTATCCGGGTACAGTAGCTATAAATACACAGGCTCCATAGAAAAAAGTGCAGGATGTGGAACTAAATGTTAGATAGCCTATGACACATCTGCCAAAGAGAGACCCTTAACAAGCCATTCTAGAAAGTGACAAAAAAATTTTCAAAAGAGAGGCACTTGAATAAAATTCCAGCCATGTGTTTTAAGTATTAAATACATGACAAATACTTAATGTAAAATTCCTTAACACCTCCATCTCTAATAAATAAAAAAAAAGATGATGATAAACCTGGGCAAAGCCAAATAGTTTATTAAGTGCTTGTGAAAATTAGCTGGTTTTATACAAGAAACCCCTATCAGAGATTATACTCTACAACTTATTTTTCCTTTAAAAGAACAACTTCTTGCCAATACCAAAGGGGAAACTCCTCCAAATCAATTGCACAAGTTACCCACAGACCTCTCTTTAAAGGAAAGATTGTTCCAGTATTATAAGGAAAAGTCATATTTTTAGTATGAAACTTTTTTAACTGCCTTCATTTGTGAAGATTTCTGTACGAATCCTGTGTAGAAGTCCTCTACCTCTGTAGCTCAGAAGACCATTCTACATATGCATAGTCTACTCAGTAGAAGATTATAGGATTTTACGAGCAGTATAATATCTTAAAAAGTTTTCTGCCATCTTTTTTTTTCCTTTCTTTTGGTTTTTTTTTTTTCTCCGTAGGGAACACTCAGAGCTACTTAAAATTATAAACAAGCGATTTTGTTCTGTTTTGGTAATGCAGTATTTTTATTACCTTACTGTGTATAACCTATAATAGATAACACATCCATGTAATACAGAACTCATTTAGATACTCTTCTCTAATTGCAAGTTGTGTTTATATTATGTTTTAATGGCACAAATAGGCATTGAAGATGATTGTGCAGAACAGTACTATCATGAAAGCAGAGCTGTATTCCCAGAAACATGAACGATCAGGAATGTCTCATTAATACTCAGCACGGATGCATTCAAAAGCTGTTCAGACTTTACTCCTGCTCAGCAGAGAATGTAGAATGTTGTCCTTAATTCATTCGTAAGGGATGTTTAGTGGAAGGTACAACGATGTCTCCGAACAATCTTGCTCTGTAAGGAGAAGGAAATGTTTCCACTGCAGGCAATAGGGCAGTTTGGGCCCAGATCACAGCTCTACAAGTACTTTGTAGAAGTATCACCTTGCTCACAGCTGAGATAGCTATTTGTGTATGTGTCCATTTCTATGTGCATGTGTGTAGACAAGAAGCTTCTTAAACCAAATGTCTGACAATCAGTTATGAAACTTTTACATTTATTTTTCGGAAGTACATAGAAAGTAATGTGGAACAAATGTATTAAAAATTATATATTTGTGCAATAACATGAAATAGTCATTCATCTCCAGAAATCAAGGAGAAAATCTTAACTATAGGAAAAATGTAATTCTGCTGAAGAAATTTAAAACAAAGCTGATCCCACTATAAGCCAGACAGAAATATAAGTTAATTTTACTCTCTGTATAAGTTATTTTAAAAATAACCTCCAAGCAATAACATTGCTTTTAAATTATATTATTATAGATTAAAAAAAGTGCAAAATATTCCTGACACATGGCTTTTCATGCATATGCCCTCACTTCACACAGTGCAATTTATTCTGAATGGACTATTGCATTTATTTAGAATAAACTTTTTTCCCCTCTTATTTCCAGCAATTACTGAATTATTTGCTATGAATGTATTAAAAAAGAATCATTCTGTACAGTGATGTCTCAAAAAAAAAAGTTAATCATTATTATTACAGGTTGGAAATGATTAGTGGCATTTTATATACTGGTATATATTCTCTTTGTATATAAGATTAATTGAAATACTTATACAGGGAAGGTACTGCTGTCAGAATCATCAGATAAATATAAGCTAAAAAATATTTTGGTAAAGAAGAATGTGAAGAATGGTTTTTGAAATAAGCCAGCTATTGCAAGCCCTTTCAAAACCTGGACCTGTAAGGAGATGATGACTCTGGGCTCTTTCTCTTTGGCGTATTTAAGTTTTGCAACTAACAAAATTGTCCCTTTTATGAAGTATTTGCATTGCAGACTTTACATGGGGACTTCATCATACTCCTATTAAATCAGTGTGATTTTTGACATCAGATTCAAGAAAAGGAAGATATTAAATAGTCCGCATGTCAGCTTTTATGATATAAATTAGCTTAAATTTAATATTCATAGCTTCTCTTTGAAGCTTGTCTGAATATTTTCTTTAATTTCAAAACATAACACATGGAAATATTTTTATGAGGATAGAAGAGGGAGATTATTTTTTTCAGTTATTAATTTGTTTTAGAAGTTTTTGAAAATATTAAATTGAGGTATTTATTCATTAAATGGTTCATTCAAGCAGACAATACAGCAATAAAATTGTATATCAAATACACATCAAATACAAAGTTATCAGAACACATACACACAAAGAAAGATCCATAGACCTTTGTCAAGTACCAGGGCTTAAAATCCTTAAATAACCCTGAGAGAAGAAAGTCCAAAGTGCATGAAAAGAAATGTAAAGTGCATGAGATGCAAACACCAAACCCTAACAGCAGCTCAGCACACACACATGGGCACACATGCAGCGTGCTACCATTCTGGTTATTCCCGTAAGCACAAGAATGAGGCTTACAAGAGCATCAGGTACATAAAATCCAAGAAAGCTCCATCCTTAAAAATTCTGCATGGATGCATCAGAGTTTTTTTAATTACTCCCATCTAGAAGTCTTAACACTTTACTAAGCACAAAACCATCAGTCCCTGAGGTTCCAATAACTTATTAGGCTCTCTACCTTCCTGTTATGCATTTAATAACATTTTTTCTTTATTAAAAAAATAAAAAAGGAAAAGAAAGGCCCCAAAAAACTACTTTTAATGCATGAATCTTCTCAACTCAAGAAGCAGCAAATGGAAAGAACAGTATTTTCCCACAGAATTTACAGTTAATCACGTTAATAGTGAGGACCTTACAAATATTAAAACAGAATGGTGTTGATCAGAATTTGCCCTGAAAATACATATGACCACGACCTGATTTCCCTTCCCCTCTGATCTGGCTGTGATCAGCACTGGGGGACAGGACATTCCCTTTGACACATTGATGTGTCCCAGTCCCGGCTGGTGGCCTAGCAGTGCCACCTGGGACTCAACTGTCATCACGGTGCTGAGCGTACATGAATGTGTTCCCACTAAGTCATTCACATTTTCATTATTTATGGCTTTATAACTGTCATGGCTGGGACCAGTCGCTAATCGCTTCATTGGTCATGTAGTCCCAGGTTAACCTCTTTTACTTTGTCTATCTCTCAAGCCAATTAATGGTCATTTCCTGTGTTATTGTCACCTTCTGGCCATCTGTCCCCAAGAAGGAAAGTGAACAGTTCGTCTGTGCTCTTTTTTTTCCCCCATGCATACCTTTAGAAATTAACAGAGCATAGATGTAGCCCAGAGCTTTTAGGTACACCTCCCCGGCAGCTATTATCTGAGCACGGTTTCTTTTCTCAGCAGATCAGGACATCATGCAATGAGTTAGAGCTGGGTGGATATAGCTTAAGGACTCATTTTCTTTCAGTGGTGCTTCTGAGTTGATTTCACTCTTTGACACATATAAACACGTCCACTAGTGAGTAGATGGATGGCTGTAATCTGCACTGCTATTAAGCTATTGGCCATTATGCCTTAAGAAGAACTGACCAATTTAGCTAGATCAGCAGTGTCGAGTATATTTAATGAATGGAAGCAAGTTGAATGTTATTTTCTAAAACAGTATTTTCCACAATGCCCAGTGAATTTCCCAGAAAAGTACACAAGGCTTGTACTTTCACACCTTGATTTTTGTGCAGGAAGATACCAGATAAGCATAAAAATGTCTTGGCTTAGCGCTAACAGTTAATAATTTTCTTTCAGGTGCCCACGGTATACTCCAACAGATAACTTTGATAGAACTTATCAATCATGCCAAATTTCAGTTCTGGGAAGTGATTCCCGCAGAAAAGGTGTTTCTTTTGCACTAAAAAAAATGGCTAAGCTGTCCACTTTTAAGTAAGTAAGCAAGCTCCCATACTGCATTTGTATTCTCAAATGGGTCTTATGAAACCTTTCACTTTCAGGAGCTTAATTCGTTGCTGCAAATCTTTCTTTGTAGAAGAGGGAAAGGAACCTTATGGTGAGGTAAAATGCAGGTTCCCATGAATATCTTTTGTCTCAGAGCAGATTAATAGTCTGCAGTTTTAAAACATGGTCTTTATAGGTAAGGTGCTGCATTATCCAATTAAAATAGATAATAAAAAAAAAGAAAGAACAAATCATAATAGATTTGAGTATTTTCTTTGTTTAAAAATGAGATGTATTCAAATGTATTATACTTTGTGCTTGGTCTTAAGGGTATCTTGAGAAAGGTATCATCATTAATGGACTCCAGATTTTCACTGAACTGAAGTTATTTACAAAACATAAAAAGTATAAAAAGAGTTCTGCTCCAAATCATACTCATATTTACATCTCTTTTGGTTATTGTCCGCTATACAAATTACCTAAGTAATTTAAAAATAAATATTCTATATCTAAACTAATCTAAATCTAAAATAAATCACCATCTACAAAGCAAAATTTGAAAAGCAAAAAAAAAAAAAGAGTAAATGGAACATATTCACTGCTATTAACTCGGTATGTAAAGTAAAATAACTTCTGAAATCCCTTTCTATGTTAGACATAATTACCTTAAATGAAAAAGTCTTAATAGCCTGCTGAGAAATGGTAATACCACCCTCCCACATAGGACCCATTGTCTTTTATAGAATTGGATTTCTTAATTTTATCAACTATAATTGTTGTTTTTTTTAAAAAAAGGAAAAAAATAAAATGTATATTCAAAGGGATCCATGGATTTATTTGCAATAAAAAATTAAATAAAACATTTTTTTACTTATTTAAAAGTTGACCTCAGCAAACTTTTTTTTCTTTGCAGTCATTGGAATATTTTCATTTGCTCATTGTTGTTCAAAATCAAATTTCTACTTTTTTAAGTCATGAGTAGAACCTATAAATCTTTCTGAATGTCGGATCAATGCAAACCTTTCTATTTCTATTTCTATCTAGATGCCCACTGATATTTACAATGACTTTAATCTTTTTGTAATTCCTTAGTTCATTGATTTTTTTATACAAAATTTATGAAATAATAACCTTTGTGTAGTTCTGTTGCAAATAAGATCACTTTCACATGTAAGGCCATGATTTTATTCATTTTCTGTTTGGAGGGTGTGTCTCTTAAGCTACCAAAATCCTCCCTGCTTAAAAAGAAAAAATGATATTTTCTTTTGGGAAAAAAAAAAAAAAAAGTTGTTGCTAAAAAGGAGAAAATGGCAAGCTTCTAGGAAGTGTAGCAAAATAGTAGGCGTTAGCGAAAATACAGGGAAAAGAATTATCTTTTTAGATCCCCACTCATCCAGGGCAGTTTAGTTCTCTCACAGTCAGTTATAGCATGATGATATCTTTCCCTTTTTTAATCTGTTTAAAAAATACATTTTTCCTGCAGTGATTTTCCCCTCCCCAATTTCAAATCAGAAATGCTTCTAGCTCTATGCAATGTGTTAGAGCTACACGCTTCATCTATTATCAGCTGACACTATCATAGCCTGGAAGTTAGGAAACTACTCTTAAGAGAATAGCTAAGAGAGTAAGAGAATATCCTACTTGGTCTGACTTGGACTGAGCATTCATGTAATGGGACCTCTTATCTTGGAAGCATTCAAAAGAGAAAATGAGATAATGGATTTCAGTGCCATAAACCTCTCGTAAAAATGAAACTTGTTTCTTGAGACAAAAGGGCTTTAGGACATAACACCAAGCTGTTTTCTGTTAGAACTAAGGCTGGAGAAAAATGAAACCAAGTATCATGCAGAGGCAAGAATCAGAGTGCACCAGTATAGCATATAAGCCCATTTTTTTTCTCACAGCCTTGTCCGACTCAGGCTAGTCACTTCCCACCTGGCTGGCTTGGAGCTGTGCAGCAGGGGAGCTCAATCCCATATTGCTGAACGCTGTGTGCCCAATACAGGGGAGGCAGAACTGATTACTTATCCAAAAGAGAGGAAGAAAACCCCTAGGACCTGACACTCATATTTCTGTATGTAAACATAGAGATCAATATCTGTATTCCAGTCTGGATATACTATTTCCTAGAATGTATGTTACAATGAATTAGGTTTAAATACTGGCAACAGTGGAATAGTTACTAGCAGTGGAAAACTGATGTATGTAGGAGACATCAGGCCACAATTCCTTCTTTTGTTGCAGAATCAAGACTGGAAATCTATAACACATCTACAGANACACATCTGCAGACACTGTAGCAAAATATATGGAAACGATAGCTTTTTTTTTTTTTAATCTTAAGGTAAACTTCTCTGGTACACATAAAAAAACCATAGTAGTAAATGTAAATATATGCACATATTTCATTTTAGGATTATAAATTTGCCTGTCCGAAAAAGACTAGAGATAGATACCTCACAGAAATTTAGACCTGATCATAAAATTTTTCTCATTCAGGAGCTGTGATATCTAGCAAATTCCAGTAATTCATAATGTATGTATTTAATGAAACATAAATACAATTTGGGATATCCTACACGTGAAAACATCAAAATACATTATTTGATTCTGGGTCATATGGCACTTAGCTAGTTCACTGTGGATGGTAAAAAAATGAAATACCGTACCTGCATCAATTGTCTGTACTTGACAATTATGTGAAAACACAGTATGCTTGTTCTGGGAACTCTGATATTTTCATCTGATGAGGTCTTTATATTGTCACTGAAGTGTGAATAGTACAGAGACCACGAGGGTAACTGTTGGTTTTCTATCTACTAAAAATACTCTTAGGGAATGTTGTTGATAATTGTTGATATACGAATAACTCATGAGCAGTTTTATTGGTTGGTTTGCGTTTTTTTTCTTTGAAGAGTTTGATTCTTGGTCTGACAGTGTAATTTGACTTTTGAAAGCATGTAATTGAGGGCGTTTCTCCAGATCAGTGTTTAGACCTTTTTGCGGCAGTCTGTCTCAGAACAAGGATCGGTGTTTGCCGAACAACCATAAAACCAAATATTATTTCCCTGGCCTCATCTCATTCAGAGGCAGTTGTCTGGATCTTTATGGTTTGAAGTCTGCCACTGAGTATATTATTGTGAATATAGGTATTGCTGCTTAGAATAGCTGTGAAAATATTGTGTATATTCCTAAAAATTTTTGAATAAGTTACCCTTTTCTGTCAGTTAAAGATCTGATCTTGATTCCCTCTTCTATATTCCTCTTCCCTTTTTAATAATGCAATCTGTGAAAGAATACATCAGGAAGGAAATTACTCTTGTAGAAGGCTCTAATAAACATGTCAGGTGTATTATATGGAAACTGTCTGTTTACTTGGAGTTGAAACAAAATATTAGCATAAGAGAAAATGTGAGCACATCTTTGGTGTCTTTCATTTTCACCTTTGGAAGGCAAAAGCATTTCATATTGTTGTTTATCCTTTCCTTGTATCAAAACAAAATAAAAAATATTCTGACAATCTCCTAATAAAAATGTATGTGCTGTTTGTCAAAAGTTATTTGGGAGACCTATTCTGTATATATACAAATTCAGGGCATTTATGTTTTGAACATCATTGACATTGATTTGTAACATGTCAACAGCACAACATACCATTTTTAAACTTAAATGAGTCCAAACATATTGAACTATTTTTTAAAAAAAAAAACATGTGAAATGAGGGGAGTATTTTACTTCCAAGCTATTATATCTTCTATGACTCTTTTCCCTTTAAGGAACATTTTCAAAAGCTACATTTTAAAAGGCTCACGCTGGTACATTATTCCTATGAAGTGCCACCTACTTATTATTTTCTTACTCTGTGACAGGTGAAGACTGCTGAATAAGTGAACTTTGGCAGGAGACAGAGCACAGGGAAAAAATAACCAAGCAATATCACATACATAGTGACACAATACATATAATATCATAACTTTCTCTTTCTGGAGAAAGAAAAGTTGGTGAAGTACAGTGTGAGGAGAGAGGGTAGAAGATAACAAATGAGGTGATGTCTGACAGGCCTTCAAAAACAGGCTGCAGAAGTAGGGAAGATTAAAAACAAAACAACACATACAAAAACATCTAATCCTCACAATCAGAATCTGGGCAAATAGACCCAGGGACAACAAAAAGGTTCACAGATTGTAGTAAAGAAATTAATCCCAGGAGTGCTAGTCTCCTGAGATTCTCTTTTGGAGCATAGTATCTGTTTCTTATTAGATGCACTTAACGCTGCTTCTCTCTAACACTTTCACTGAGGAAATATCACATTAACTAAGGAAAGGTATCAGCTATACTTTGAAAGATTTTTCTTTCACTTGATTAGCTTCTGTCAATTGGATCCATTCGGTCTCTTGCTTCTCTGACAGGAAACTATTCTGGTCTATACGGAATTATTAGGTGTGGACTTATTTTCTGTTGTTCATCTGTGGTTCACATATACTCCAGTTTTTAAGTGATTTTGTCATTAGATCTGTCTAGAAAACAACTGAATGTTATACTAACTTGTGATGTTTCAAAATGTATTTGTTTATTCCATTGAAAAGAAATAAAAGCTTCTTGAATAATTTTCAATGTACTATATCAGATGCATCCACTGAAAATGGTAAATTTTGAGACTTCTCCTTCCTTTTCCTCTCAGTCCTTTCTGAAATTTATGAGTTTCCACCTTGGACTAAAGAAAACTTTTGCATTGAAAACACTGTTGAAATTGCAGTATTTTTGTGGAACGATTCTGCTCACATGAAGCAAGCATGTTTTGATGAAAAAACATTTAGTAAAAATTGTTCCACCTTCCCTCATTGTCACAGTCTCCAACAAAATTTATGGTCCCCTTGTATATCTACTGCTCTTGACTTACCATACATGGCAGTATACACAGATTACATACTTCTTCTAGCTTGTACTCTAACCCTTGCTAGAAGTTTGCTGTCAAATATTTAGATATCTTTTAATCCTAGTCCCCATTTTTGTTGCTGGAGACATTGCCAATATTCATGCAGACATTTGGCCAAGCTGAAAGGCATTAATGACATATTCACCTTGTTTAAATAAAATGGGTTTGAGTTCACTTTGAAAGCCTATTGGGTTTCAGATAAGGAACTCAGCTTAACTTTGAATCTTAGTTTTCTCGTGAATCTGAAGATGTACTTGATTTTTTTGTATTTCATGCTGTGTTGTACTAATACAAGAACAGAATTTTGTTCCTTGATGTCAGGTTATCCATCCATAATATTATGGTGTCATTTATGTGATCCCAGGATGCAGGTTGTATATTCTATTGCACACTTTTGTCAGAAAACTGTCTTTTATTGGTGTGTCCTGTCATTTTGAATACTGAAGGTCTATCAAATATAATTCTGCATCCAAAAATTGTGGCCTCAGAAATGTTATGACCTGTTTGGTTTCTAGCACTTTGCTGCCCTCTGTACAATGTTCATGAAGCTGCACATTAAGACATTTACAGCCATTGATGGTTGTGGAGCACACATTGTGCAATGTATTTACTCACTTCATAAAGAGTGAAAGTTCCTCACACAGGCTGTGATGCATGCTAAAAGCTTACATAGTTTCTAGGCAGTATGATAAGCTCCTGGGAAAAGAAAAGAACTCCCTGTGATTTACTATGGAAGCTATGTGTAATTCAGGAAGACCCTGAGGCACAAATCCAAGGTGGGACAGTGTTCAGAAATGTATCACTCCATAATTGCCCCATGTTTATGTTTTTACTTAGCTATGCATTTTCATTCACTCTTGTAGATATGGTAGTGTTCTAGAGAGATCTTTGGTCTCGCTGCACCCAGTCTTACTTCTCATATGGTTATGAGCAAAGAAACAAGAGACTTTCTGGAATTTGAATGCAGTCCCCTACAATTTCAGGTAACATGATGACAACCTTTTTCACAATCTCTGTTCCCAGATCATGTCGGTTAGAGTTTTCCTCTTCTCAAATTCCCACATATATTCCTTTGCAGGCACAGCAGGGGTGAATTCTGTGAATTGCTCTCACTTAAGGCAGGTGCTGAGGTGCATGACGTAATTTATTCTAGCTAAAATCAGATATTTGAAAGTCAGTCCACAATAGCTTTACTTATGATTTAATTATGTCCTTCTCTCTCTTGCATGACCAGCTCTCTTCTCCTCTTATTTACCTCCTGCTAGTCACTTAAAACTAACTGCCTGATTTTAATTGCTTATGTTTTTACATTGAGTACAACTTTTATTCATGTATTCTCCACTACCCTCCACCATTGCTCCTAACTGTGGATTGGAGGTACAGTTTTCAGCAGTTTTCAAGCTGGAGTTGGCACCACAGAATGTGTTTTGCACTTCATAGTCTCTAAATTTTCACTTACACAGTTCCTATGCTCTCCTCAGCTTTGCTTCTATTTGCAGTTCCTTTACTCCAGCACAAACAAAAACCACAAACTAAATTTTTTCTCAGTAGGGGAAGCTGTGTAAAAATGTGATAGATGTGTGGCATGTACCTCCCTTGAAAAGTAACTATGAAAATTTAAAAGTTTGCTATGGCTCCAGTGAGATGTAATAGGAGCTTTCCAGCATCTGAAGGGCACCTACAAGAAAGCCGGAGAGGGGCTTTTTACAAAGGTGTGTAGTGATCGGACGAAGGGTAAAGGCTTCAAACTGGAAAAAGGTAGATTTAGAATAGATGTTAGGAAGAAATTTTTCACTGAGGGTGGTAAGGCACTGGAACAGGTTGCTCAGGGAAGTCGTGGATGCCCCGTCCCTGGAAGTGTTCAAGGCCAGGTTGAATGGGGCTTTGAGCAGCCTGGTCTGGTGGGAGGTGTCCCTGCCTATGGCAGGGGGGTTGGAACTAGATAATCTTTAAAGTCCCTTCCAACCTAAACCATTCTATGATTCTATGAGTCTATATGTTAATAAGTCAATAATTTCCTTAATACTTATGTGTACAACTAATTTTACTCAAAATTTAGATACTTAATAACATACATAAAAATTTCATTTTGTATACATTTTAAAACTGTTTTATGGTTTTAACTTTGTCAATTAAATGACACTTTTCTCACCTTTGCTCATAGGTAATGGTAATACTAGCTGCAGACATAATATATGACATTATAACTCTCTTAAGAAAAAAACAATATGTGCAACTGTAGAAAAATATCAGTAATGAGACCTCATTCAGTCTAGAAAAATACAGATATTATATTGTCAGCAATAATTCAGATAAGGGCCACATCAAAGCCTCCACCAGCTAAAACCAGCAGTCTTTGAAAAAAAAAACTGGAAGAGTTCACACATTTGAAATGTAAAAAGAACACCAATTGGAGATTAAAGTCAAATATATACTGAGAAATAAGAAAATGAATTTGACAATGTAGTTCTGCAAAAAAACACTCTAAAATTTAACAGGAACAAAATGAGTTAGACCTTACAGAAGCAACATTAAAAGCTAAAGAGCGGAATATAAAGTAAAATATTTACTAAAAATCACACTAGATTTTTATAAAAGGATACTGAGTTTGATTCATTGATTTTTTCATTTTGCAGCTGCTTTTCTTTCACTTCACTAGAAACCCTCATTTGCTTTCATTTGCCTTTCAACATTTACAAATGTATTTTCATTGTCGATTGCTAGAACTGTTCTGTGTATGGGTTAGCTGGTTAATTGCAAAATTAAGTGCTATTCTATGGACCATTCCTGATAGTTTGGACTCAAATCAATACTGTGTGCAGATATTATTCATAAAACCGTTTAAAAATGTATTGTTACATAAAGTGTTCTGCACTATATTTTTTTAATATTTTCATACAGACTAAGTAGAAAGAGCTGAGTGCATAGATGAAAGACTGAGCGTAATAAAAAGATAACAATTGGAATGATCATGAACTAATTTCATAAGTCATTCCATGTCAGATAAGGCATATATACTTTTAAGACCTGATAAAAAGTTACCTTTAAATAGAAAGCTTTGTCCATCTGCATCCATTTTGTTTTACAGCATATAACTCAATATATTTTAAGAAGCTTTAGCTTTTAAAGAGTTTGAATGTTGGTCAAAGTTATTCAAGCATCCTGAGAAGTACATATGGATTTGCCATATGCATAACCAAACTGTGGATGCACGGTCCATTATTCAAAATTTTGTATGTTAAACTATAAGTCTGATGCCTTTGCATTCTGTACGCTGTTCTTTATCAGCCAAAGCGCTCTGAGCTCAATACAAGTGTACATAAATTTTGCATGTGATCATACTGGATACTTGTAAAGATGTCTTATTTGACTATTTAACTTTGAAATAACAAGGAGTCTCTCTTTTCAGTCTATTTGAACCATAACCGTGAAAGTTTTGTGTTGAACATTTCCTTCATACTACCTTAGAATCATTGAATCATAGAATGGTTTAGGTTAGAAGGGACCTTAAAGGTCATCTAGTTCCAAACACCCTGCCATGGGCAGCGACACCTCCCACTAGACCAGGTTGCTCAAAGCCCCATCCAACCTTCTAGGTATGGGGCATCCACAACTTCTCTGGGCAACCTGTTCCATCGCCTCACCACCCTCAGAGCGAAAAATTTCTTTCTATTCTAAATCTACCCTCTTCCAGTTTGAAGCCATTACCACTCATCCTATCACTACACACCCTTGTAAAAAGTCCCTGTCCACCTTTCTTGTAGGTGCCTTTCAGATACTGGAAAGCTGCTATAAGGTCTCCCTGGAGTCTGCTCTTCTCCAGGCTGAACAACCCCAACTGTCTCAGCTTGTTTCATAGGAAAGGATCATCTTGACTATTTGGGTTTTGTTCTTGAAAATGACGTAAATTAAAAGAAGTACTGGTAAACTACTAATAAAACAAATTAAGTTTCTTATCTAAAGCACAAAATTTGAAACAGAGCAGAAATTCAGTCACTGAGTATGTCTATCTCAACTATGGTCATGGCTGGCATGACGAAACCATACCAATGAAAATGAAATTAATCTTTTTGGTAACCCTAACCTTAATGCTACATTAATTTGAAAAGATGGTTTCTTCTCTGATTTTTTTCATGCATTTGACATTCATTGAGTAGATCTAACAATTATTCAATTAAGTTGTGTCCCTTAAAATGTTTCATATTTTTTTATCCTTTATCCCATCCTTCTGTATGCGTAGACATTAGAGTATCACAAGTCACTATAGCAGGACATCTGCTGGAGAAATCAGTCAGCTTATGAAATCTTGGAACCTAGTGCTAAATGTCTAATGTATAGATATATTTAATTTTTTTTTCTAGAAAAGCAAATTTCCTATTTTATATATAAGCCTTTAACTTGCATCACTTATTTTCATAGCCAACATTTGGTTCTCCTGATTTTTTACGTCTATGAGTTTTGTAGATTTATTACAGGAACTTTTCAACAAATTTGTAACAGTTTCAATGATTTTTGTAACACAGCAATTGGAACTGAAATAGTTATTGAAAAAAAGCCAAATGTATTTTGTAACAGTCAGTTCTCACCAGTGATATAGAGGACTGTGTATCAGGATCCTACTCCAGACTGGAAGAATGGCTCCTACAGTCTGTATTTTCTACTTCCTAGCTGAGTGCCAGAGTCATCTGCTTATTCCAAGACAGGCTACCGTGTGGTGCTTTCGAATCTCAAAAAAATGTATTCACCATTGGAAGAACACATCACAACTGTAAACAATTAAAAAAAAAAACAAAACCAACTTTGTTTTCTATCCTTTACCATTCAATTTATTGAATTTTCCCTCTGCTACAATATGGGGTCAGATTTTGGAATAATGCATCTTTAGCATGGAGTTTCTTTTTGGATATAGGTAAATTGCTTAGGGTAATCTGCTAGACTGGCCAACGAAGGGAGACAGGCATCACAAAAAGGCAATTAATCTCATTTTTCTTAGACTTTTACTTTAGCTGAAAGAACAGGCAAGCTTACAGGCACACCACCTTTCTTCAACTGACATATATATATTCATTATGAGCGGATTCATTTGTAGATTGGAGTACAGTAGTATTTTATGCCAAAACCATGTTACAAGGCTTAGTTAGTTAATTAATTATTACAAAGCACTTTGAGAACCCTGGAGAGAAGACATTATAAAAGTATGTGATGTTATTTTAATCATTTTCCATTTAGCAGAGTGGAATGAATTACCTTAGAGCCCTCAGGATCCTGGGCCTGATTAAGGACTGTTGACTGCATTACAGAAAGTACAGTATCCACTTGCCTTCTGCTTGGCAACCTCCTGACTTCCAGCTGTCCTCTAGTAAAAAGAGAACCCTAGATTTTTATATATGAGTTTTGAAAGGCTAGAAGACGGTTTTAGAGGAGCAGACATCAGCTAACTTCATCTCCTCAAAATCCCTGGGAAGTTGTTACGGAGAGAAAAAGATGTTTGAGCTTTAATGAAAACAGAGAAATCTGGAGCAAAACATTCTGTTGTCTGGAAAGCCTTGGATTTTCTGCAGGACACCCACCTAGCTAAGGAAGGAGCTTCTCAATGAAGTGAAATGCACAAAGAAATCATACAAGGAGTAGAAACAAAGCCAAGAAACATGAGAACAGTATAACATTACTAGGGACTTAGGAACAAAATCAGGCAGGCCAAAACTCAGTTGGAACTAAAACTAGCTCGGGTTTAAAGGGTAACAGGAATGGATTCTACAGATACACCAGTAGTAAATGAATCCAGAGAAAATGTGGCTCCAATATCTGTAGAGAGGCAACTATTGCTGCCAGTATCATTTCAGGAGTGGTGCCAGCAATTATGGGGGATCACTGGACTAGGAATTACCCAGAACAGCAGTATGTATTCAAATCCATCTACTAGATGGAATTCACTTGGATATGATGAAGGCGTTGGCTGTTTGCAAGGCTCCTGTCTATTATCTATGAAAAGAATACAGTGACTGGGCAAGGTCTGTGACAACCAGAATGAGGTTCATGTGATGCATAGTTCTTTAAAAAGAGCAAGAAGAAGGGCCTGGGAAATTGTTACCTCACCTCAGTCCCTGGATGGATCTTGGAGTAATGGAATCAATCTATTTCCATACATTTAAAGAACAGGAAGAAATCAGAAGTAGTCTACATGAATTTGTCAAGGACAATGCTTATCCAGTCTGCTTACCTTCTCCAATGAAATTACTGTCTATATGGATGAGACAAGAGTGGTGGTTGTTACACTGCTGGATGCTGGTAAGTCTTGTGATACTCACTGCATTCTCAGTTGGAAGCTGAGATCTGGAAGAAAGCACTATTTTACGTATTGAAATCTGGATGGATTGCTAAGCTCAAAGGGTGGGAATCAATGAGCTTGTGTCCTGTTGGTGGCTGATAATAGCACCAGGGAGATATTGGGAGCCATATTGTCCAGTATTATCATCAGACATGTGGACAATGACATAGAGAGCACCCATAGTAAATTTGCAGAGACACTGAAGCAAAGGGAGTAATTGACACAATGGAAGACCAGTCTTCAGATCTGAGGTATCTTGATGAAACTGATTAAACAAACAGAAAAATTATGAAGCTTTTCAAGGACAAGACTCTAGATGTTGTATTGAATCTGAGTCCACATTTCACTCTCTTCACAAATAAAGCAAACCACATAGTGGACTTTAGGAGGAGTAGGGACAGGAGACTCAACAAAGTTGTTATCCACCTCTGCTCTGTACTAGAAAGGTTGCATCTGGAACACTTGTGTCCAATTCAAGATGGGTGTTAAGAAACTGGAGTGGATCCAATGAATTGCTATTGTGCTGGCCAGGGCCCTTGAGCACGTGACCTACAAGGAGAGGCTGAGAGCGCTGCACTCGTTTCTTTTGGAGAAGGGATGCTAAGGGGTGGTCTAAGAGCAGCATGCAACTACTTGAATGACGCTGAAAGAGCTACATCCTTTCTGAGAAACAAATTCTTTTGATAGGGGCAGAAGATCAAATCAGGGACAATAACCATTAGTCATTGCCTCTTAATAAGCTCTTTCCCTAAGAGGATTAAATTATCCAAAAAGGTGGGCTCTCTACCCTTGTTTTTCAAGACAGAGCTAGTCCAAGTCTCTACCTCTGTTTCAAGATTTTGCATGTTTCTGCCTGTGTTCATTTGTGTGGCCAGCCTTGTCTTCATGTGTATTTTGTGTGCATGTGTGCACAAAATATTGATGGGTGTGCCTACCCGGAACACATGCTCAGCCTTGGTGCTGGCTGGACCTGGGGGCATGGATCTGCAGTAGCCTCACCTCTGTTGGCCTACCAGATTCAGCAGCTCCAGACAGATATTTCTGATTTATTCAAGTTCAAGATAGAACTATTTATAATCCCTCAATCATGAAAATATGAGAACTAGGACAAATACCATTTCTTTCATTTCTTAGCAATCATAAAATTAAAAAAAAATGCTTTCAGCAAATCAAACATCCAAACATTATTTTGATTAAATGAAATATTTTGCACACATGGAAGTTAAAGACTTTATTTTTATGTTAAGGAAACTGAAAGTTTCTTTTTAAATTTGTTACAGTTTAAATATTTTATACCTTTAAAAGACTTTAAAAATCATTCAGATTAAACAGTTAAGCACTTTATTTTCAAAGTATTTGGGCACAATGAATTATGGGGGAAAAAACCCACCCCAGCTATAATCAAAGCAAACACAAAATAAAATCAAAATAATTTAATATCTGATGTCATGGAACCTACATTTTTGGCAGGAAAAAAATATCCGTCAGAATTGTTAATCAGAGAAATACTGCCATGATGGACCAGATCAGGATAGCAGGAAGAATAGATTGATGGTAAAAGATAATTTTTTCAAAGTTGAAAATTCTCAAGATTGTAGTCCTGAAATAAGCCTATTCAAATGCTTTCAAAGTTTAGATGTTCTTAAAGGCTAGATGCTCTTTTCCCCTTTCCCTTTTCCCTTTTCTCATTTCACTTTCACTTTCAGCTTTCTCTTTCTCTGCCCTTTCCCCTGCCACCTTCCCCTTCTCCTTCTGTTTTCCTTTTCCCCTTCTTCCCTTTCCCTTTCCTTTGTTTCTCAGACACTTAAAGCTGTGTTCCTCGTATTACCAGAGCCCTTGATGTTCAGGTAGTTAAGCAACCTGGTACTGAATCTACCAGATTCATAAGGGTGGTTCTACATTAACATTTTATCTTGGCTCAGGGGTGTGCCTTTGAAACAAATCTCACATTCTTTTCCTACTTTATCTGCTTTAGTTCTTGTCATACAGCTGTTTTGGAGCACAGGATTTCATTTGATGAAATAAACAGGAAAAATTATAAAAGAAACTCCAAGGGCATAAGTAATTCATGCAACTACTTGTGAGCATTCAGTCCACAGGACCAAATCAGAGCTGGTCTAAAGTAATCATCCTAAAATGTACATCATGTGGGTGTCATGTCTCCACTGCTAACGGTTTGTCTCTACCCATCCACAGGCTAAGTCAAATCAGGCTAAGTCTAACTAGATTTTGTCTTATCAGCCTAAATCACACCTTACCACCCTTATCAGAACTCCTGCTTCAATATGCAACTTTAGGCTTCTCTAGAGCTGAGTATCCAGCACTTCGCCCAGGACAGAATTAACGCAGCAGAGGGAGAGGGAACGAAGAAGAACCAGAATCATAGAATCATAGAATGATTAGAGTTTGAACGGACCTTAAAGATCGTGTTCCAACCCCCACTTCACGATTCCACCACCAGTGGTCAGCTGCACAACTGTGTCCACCCCCAAGATCTTCCTCTTCCTAGACAGCTTCCCTAAGCAATAGGTTATTGTTTAAAAAAGAGAAGTCAGCATAAATACAAGCAATAAAACACAAGGTGATACCAGGAACCTGGCCTCTTACTGCTCCTGTGTTTCTGTGTTTTCCTAAAAGAAAGACTGTAAGTTTCTACCCCCAGGAAAATTTCCCCCCTGGGGTTTCACTAATCAAAAAGACAATATCTTTGTAGGCATGGATTTCCCTGTGGGAGTGGGGTTGAAAAGCTAAACCTGTTCTCTTTGTTTCCCTATTGCCAATCAGTGAGCTGTTAGATTTCAACAGCCTCTGAAGGGTCTGACTGTGCCTGAACTGAAATGGATCTTAGATGATTGATTTCAGAGAAAAGGTCACAAGTGTTTTATTTAGATATGGCCCATTGCTTCTTTTGTTGGAACTGCAATTTGAAAAGCATCTGAATCCAGTCATGGTTCTAAGATTTTTTAAAGTTCTTCAAAGAATGAAAGTTAAGCTAATTCAGGAAACAAAGCAAACAACAATTAAAAAATTAAATAAAAGAAAGGGAATATTTTTCCTTTAGAGACCCTCATTCCTTATGATGAATGCCATAAGAAACAACAAATGAAATAAAAGCTAGTCTCAAAGCCTCAAGTGTGATGAAAAATCTGAAACTAATTTATTATTGTGAAACCACGCAAATAAATGTTATCTTATTAAATGGTCATGGAAGTAAAAGTGTCCAATCAAAAATCCTCAAATCCAAAGTGCACTGAGGGGGCTCATAATACAAAAAAATGATATTTCTCTATTCCTAATGGAGTTATTATACAAGCAAAACCTATAATATATTTTGGATCTGTCAATTCACAAGTCAAAATAAATGCAAATACAGCAGAAATACAGGAATCATACCTTCTCCAAAACTATTCGTATTCAGAAGTTGATATGATATATGATAAAACATGGTATGTTATGTTATGATGCTGTACACGTTTTTTCTCAGACTACTGTCGACTCTCAAGCCAGATTTTTAAATTTCTCATTGTTTTATTTAGTATTTTTGGAATATTTGAATCCATTATAATGCTTTATCAGGATTATCAATAGATTATACACGTATAATCTAAAGCAATGTAGACAATTTATTAAAAAAATCAATAATTTCTTTTTTTGTTTATGAATTTTCTTTGAGTAAACATAGGCATTATAATGTCCGCACACAGTCTATGTGCTATTTGGAACTTTTCTATCAGGAATCGTTAGCACGTTTGAAATGGGAAATCAGTAAAATGTTCATTGCATCTAAAGAGCAGTCTTTGTATGGTTTTGTTTGCTGAGATTCTCTCTTCAAAAGGCTGCTACTCTAACAATTTGATTAACCACTATGGAAAGTAATGATTTTGTGATGCAGAATCTTCTGAATGAGTAGTCTTAATTTCTGCTTCAGTTATGCATTTTTGGATAATGACAGTAAGTATTTGACTTCACGGAAGTCCCTTTTTTACTTCCCACCTGAATTTTTCTTGTTTTTTCCTTTGTAATCTCTGTATATGTGTGTGTGAAGGAAGTGGGTTGTTGCCTCTTGTATCCACAGTTTAAGCCACCTTGCTACTGTGTTTTAAAACACATTTCAAGACGAGAGGGTTTTTCCTCTTATGATTTGTATCTCTAAGTAGAGCTTTATGGCAAAACAAGCTGTCAAAAAAAAAACCCATAAGGAAAAGAAGTGTAGAATAAAGTTGACATTAATAAACTGCATGACGAAACAGAAAAATATTTTTGTAATGCTCCCATTTTTCATTCCCTTAATTTTAAGCCTTACTAACAAGAAAAGTTATTGAGTTTTCTCTTCAGAAGTTGATCCTGAGGTCGATCACCTCATGCATTCAGTAAAGTACCTTTAAAGTGAGGTTTCCTGAACAAAAAATCATGATTACAATTTTAAAATCCATTTGCTATGAAAATACTTTCATATTCACTTTAAAATATCCAGCAGATGAACACTCCTGCCACTTCAAATACGTGTTAGAAAGTGCATGAAACTTGAATATACAATCTTGAATTGAATTGAAAAAATAGCTTCAATTGTAATCTAAAAATAAATATTAAAAAAATATATGCAGTAACTAACTTGGTTTTACGAAGTGCATATTCCTCTCTTCTCCTGGATGAGTCCCAGCCTCTCTCACTTGCTTGTGCAAAGGGCTTGCAATAAATCACAATCAGCAACTTTTAGGGAAAGACATTACTCTCATCATGGCAATACGGTAGTGAGAGCTGTAAAATAATGATGTCTGCAACTACGATTCTCACATATTTTCTCCACATATTGAAGTTAGACTGTCAGTACATATTAATTCAGCGTTTTACTTTGCATCCTGACAGGATATTTCGCTTGGAATAACACTGCTATTTGAGGCACTATAAAAAAGGCATTCCAATGAATTGAAAATACACTTGGATTTTTTAAAAATAAATGGACTGTATATTTGTTCTCCATGGTAATCTTTAAGAGCTTTGCAATCAGCTGTCTTTTTTCAGCTGCCATCTGCATGTTCCTGAACTCATTCAGGATGTCATACAGTTCTGAATAGAAAGCCTCATAAGGTCATTTTCTGTGCCTTACAGCTTTACACTTAAAAGTTTTGGCATATCTGCATTTGCAAAATGTGAAGCATTTCACCCAGAATAAATTTCCTGTCAAACGACAATTCATATCTATGCAAAGCACAGCTTTTGTTTATGTGTCACAGGTCTGATTATGTGTAGATTCACGGAAGCCTAGAGAAGTGTCTTAACTTTTCCTAAAAGAGAAGGGGAACAGGCAGTTTAGAGCTAGAAACCAGCTGGGAACGTGCTTGACAGAATGTTTTTTAAATTGTCCCAGGAGCTGAATTTTACATGTGTTTTCCCTACTTTACTGTCTCAAACTCTGAGATGGTGGCACAGATTTAGAGTAATTCCATGTTAAATTAAGAATTTGGCTGGAGGTGGATTCACTAGAGAAGCATTGTGTTTAGCTTTTCAATCTTAATTTCTTAAGTGTGCTATTTTTGTTCTGAGAATAGGTTTTACCATTAGTTTTTATTTATACGGTGGAGAGCTTTTGACCAACATCAGGCAATGTAGAAACATGTCATGAAAGTCAGGGTGTGTCTCAAAGATCTTTCATGGTGAGATGCTTAGGGCAGCAGAAATAGAGATGCACAAAGAAGAAAAATAACTTGTGGAGATCTCATAAAAGTCATGAATATAATCAAGATTTCATGGTTTAGATGATATTTATTCACTCAGCAAGTTATTTTCTAGCTGCATGGAAGGTCTGGGTTTTTTTGTCAATATGATCAGATTATTTGTGAGGGGAAAAATGTGTCTAGAAAAAGAAGTAAGATGCTAGAAGAAGTGGAGAACATTACACATAGTAAAAAAGAATATAGAGATAATCTGAAGTTAAACACACTAATGGCATGCTCCTGTTTGAATGCTGTCTTCTCCCAGCTGGACATGGACAGAATATGAGAGCATTAGCTAGTGCAGTGATGCCAATAAGGTTTTATCAGGACATGCAATCCACAGTCCTAACTGAAAGATAGAAGAAATCTTTGAATTTTTCACTTGTCCTCTGAAGAAAAGATTTTTTTTTAGAACTTCTTAGATTTTGAGTGCTTTCTTTTGCCAATATTACATCCAAAGTTCTTGCATGTTAAACATCCCTCCCTTGTGCTTCACATAAACAAAATGAGGATCTTAGCAAATAATCACACGTTATGCCTACTGTGTTAGATAATGCAGGTTCATTGTCTAACACTGCTCACCAGAGCACCGGCACCGGTCCATCCACCGGTGCTGGTGCTCTGGTCATCTACTATATAACAGCTCACCCACAGGACTTATTTCAAAGCAAAGCCAGGTTGTCCAGAAGCCAAATCCTAGCTGCAGTTATGAGTATGGTGCACTCTAGGGACCAACATCTGTAGGCAGTATGCATAAAACAGCACCAGGTTTGGCTTCGTCTCCCTACATATGCCTGCAGTATTATCTCAGCAGGTCTTGCCCTTTCCGACACTCCCAAACACCTTCATACCACACCCAGCATACGTACCCTCTTTCTACACAAACCCTCAGCTTCATCTTATCATATAAGTACTCAGAGATGTTCATTTTACATCTTTTTAGACACTTTGGATGGGAAAAGGCCCATGAAAATAATCTTTTTTTCTAGAGCTACGAGGGCACACCTCAGCTCTAACACCACTTGGACAGACCTTGTCTGTCCTATGGCAAATCAGCCCTAAGCAGCACGACACCATCCTCTTGATGCTTATTTTCCTGGAGACGCTTCATCAGGATGGCACCTAGCAGTGAGTGACTTTATTAGTGTAGGTGTAGTCTTAGCCTACTTTAACAGTGTTAGCTGCTGGAAATAGGACAATTTCTTCATAGTACAGATGTCTTTTGCCTATCTGCTTTGCAGGATCCTTAAGCAGGGAACCACAGCACTAGATCATCACTCAAGAAGCTACTACAGAGCTTAAAGAGTTTGCTAAAAGGCTGTTGTAATTCTGTTTATGTCATTTGTCACAACAGACAATGAAAAAATGCCTACTGGAGGAGTGATTCAGGCAAAAAGGGTGAGGTGAAGTCAGATTGGAAGTATCACAAATTCTAATGATGAAATAGCTCAAGAAATCAAATTGCAATAAATCACAAGGAAAGGGAGATACTGATGTCAGACTCTGGAAGGAACTAAACAGCAAAGTAGCTGAATCAGTGAGGAAAACAGACATCATTAGAAATGCTGATTCTTCTGGAAGACATTATTCTTATATTTTTAAATAAAGTTATTAAAATGATCCCCAGACTAAGAAGTGCTACAGATTACCTTTGGTTTCAAAGACTGTGTTGGAGTAAACCAACTTCTGAAACTTTAATTGTTGAATAGTTGAATATGTTGAATTTTAGAGGTATCTGAAGATTAGAGTAAAAGACAGTTTGCAATGTTTTAACATATGTGTGCCAGTAAGAAAGATTTGAATGGAACAAAGATAATGTGGCATAATAGCTTGAAGAATTAGTTCTTAGCGCGCCCACAGTCTCTCTCTCTCTCTCTCTCTTTCTGAGTCTTGGTCTTGGTCCAGGTCTAATCTAAAGTTAGATTAGTATATGAAATTAGATATTGTAGAAGCAGAGGGCAAAATTTCTCTTCATATATGGTCACTGGTAAATTTTCTTTCTTAATTTCCTTGATTGGGTAATATGGGTAATGATACTTACTACTGAAGGAATTTTTAATAGAATAAGATAGGTAATGTTTAGTAAGTTCTTTCAGGTACCATGTGTGTGCATTCAGTCATTATTTCAACAGGGCATAACCTTTGGATTAAGCCTGAAAGTTGCTGTATATCTATGAATTAGTGTGATTAAAACCTGTGTTTTGGAACACTTTTCTAGGAAATATTCTATGGGTAAAATGATGACAATTTTCAAAATTCCACTCTGCTTGGAAGACAGAATGACTGTGTGATTTTCTTCTTCACAAGAGAAGGATGAGATTGGAAAAATTATGTGAAAAATGAATAAGACATGTGAGTAATGGAAAATAAATAAATAAATAAATAAATAAATAAATAAAGTAATGCTGTAAGGAGAATTATTCTCACTGTCCCTCCCAGCTTCCATACACTTTCTTTCTTTTGGCTGAAGTAATAAGACCCGAAGTATATATGTTAAAATCAATGCCTTCCAGAACACAATAGGCAAGTGTTTGAACAAAAGCAGTGATGCCTTGGATTCACACAGGTAAATGATATTCATAAAATGAAATGTTGACTCTTGAGTCATCTGAATTTTAGGGGTGCATTAATCCTGATGCCATTGATATCAACCACATCTCTTCTTTTGTGAAATTTCTACAAATGAAAACACCCTTGCACCCTGAGAACTTCAAGTGTATCAGCACCTATCCTGTTTTTCATTTAAAACTTACTGTAGGTATCAAAGCAATTCCAAAGTTAGGAATGTGTTGAATTATTATTGTGCCAGGAAAGTAGAGGGAACTGCTAGAACAAAGTAAAAAATTTTAATTAAGTTCTTTGCTAAAAAAATAGTAAAAAGCCCTCTCTTAGCCATAAACATGTTTCATGTTAAAAGGTCACTTTAAATAGAAAATCATATGGCAAAAATAACAGTCGAAGATCAAAATGTTGAGAGAAATTTATAGAAAGAAAGTAACTGTGTACCCCTCTTGAGACATTAGTGCTTAAGAAAAGCAGGTAGATTGGAAATATTCTGGAAATTTAAGTCTATTCAGTTGATCTGGGCATTTGGAAATGTGTGTTACTCTGTCCTTTGGTGTAAAGGAATCATTTCTATGTTTCCCTAGCTTGCATCACCAAAATTGCTTGCATTATACAAATAAAAAGTTACAAAGTTTTTATATTTGAACTTAAACTACAAATACAGCAGAATAAATATTGAAAGAAAGGTCTTTATATGCACCAGGTGGAAAGAATATGAAAAAATATGAAAAATGGCAAAAAGTTGCAGAGTTTAATATTGTTTGTCATAAACGTCTGTGAAAAGACAAGCCATATTCTGCACTTGCTTTTCAGCTGTGGTATAACACAGAGGAGTAATTGTAAAAGCCATACATATGATATACTCATCCATTCACTTAAATGCCTGCCACATATGCATGTATCTAACTTCCCTACTTATTCAGAATCTAAACGCTTGGAAAGAAATTATGATCTTTGAGTCATGAGTGCTTTGACATTTATTGAAAGTATTGCTTACTAGGAAATTCAATACAGGACAACAAGAGAAAAAAGAAAGGACAGGAAGTTAAGGACATAAATACAGAGAGTAATCAAGAACTGTGATATATCAAGGTAGTGCAGGGAATGGGGAAGGGATATAAGACATACCATATGACAAATATCTTCTGTAAGTGAATTTGATTGTTCAGAGATTCCTTGAAAATAAATAGTTGGTAAGATTTTCAAAGAGCTCAGCACCAGCTCCTCATTCCATTGTGTTACCTTACTTGTGGATAAGGCACTTTGGATAAACCACTGAAATAAGCTGCTGACACAATGAAACACCAAAGACTTTATCCTTCCCATCATGGTACCAATGTGTACCTGTCTGCATACAAAATCTGGCCCTCTGCAATACATTCTCTCTCCATCTGAAGGTTGTTTAGGAGTATTTATCTCATTATAATAAGTAATCACTGCAGCCAAGTCAATTTATAATTAATTGTTAAAAAAAAAGAAAACCAGCAAGAAAAACATGTTCGCTCCTAGTAGTTAACTTACTGTTCTGGCGTATAAGCCAAATATATTACTAAAAAATATTCCAATGGTTTCTATCCAATAAGACAATTTTCAGTAGATTGTATGTGTATTTCAACATGTTGCATCCTCAAACCTTTCTGATTTAAAAAAAACAACACTGTTTTTTTTTATATTTGTGGAAGTAGACCTGGAAGAAAAGAATATGAAGTTAAGAACAGAAGTGGCATCTGGTATTACATCCTTTCTCCTTATTCAACAAAAAACCTTCCACTGGTTTCTGAAGGAGACATTACTAAGGAGGTCTCTGTAGACTTTTTGTGGTGTCTACTTTCTGTGTGAGGTTAATTTCACTACAGACCAGTGAGCCACTGACAAAACTCATCTATACTTTCTGTTCAGTACAGCGTCAGCATAGTTCACAGTGTCTTTAAATAAAACAAAACAAAAAAATCAATCAAGTATGCACTGGAGGTAATTTTTCATGTCAACAGTGTATGGATTCAAGAAAGAGATGGAGAGATACGGTACAGCATTAACTGGTGGGCTGGAGAGATAAGACCGTTAACTGAGAAAATATGGACATAAACAAATGGTCCCATTTTGGGGATGGGCAGATAATTTTTATACTGACAATAATTTTCTGCCAAATGTGATGCATCAAACAGTAAAATGAAGTTTCCCATCACCTCAGACCTTGTCAATAGCATTCTTTACAGAGAAGAGAATCCACCCAAAACAGTTACATTCAGAATTTGTCACCTACAGTAAACTAGAAGAGAAACAAAATCTCTTCCATATAGAATCACAGGATGGTTCAGTTCGGAAGGGAACTCAGCTGTGAGATCGTACCTGGTTGCCCAAGGCTGTACCCAGAGTTTTAAAAACCTCCAAGGATGGACACTGTACAGCCTCTCTGAACAATATGATCCAATGCCTGGATGTCCTTATGGAGGAAAAATGGCTCCTAATATACAGTCAGAATCTATCTCGTTTCAATTTATGACCACTACTTCTCTTCCTTCTGCCATGCACTACTGTAAAGGGACTGGCTCAGTGGTAACCTCCCCACAGGTGCTGGCAGGCTCCTATGAGCTCAACTCCCTCAAATTCTCCTTGCAGGGAAAGTGCTCCAATCCTGATCATCCTGGTGGCCCCTCAATGAACTTAATCCCATTTATCCACAGCTTTCTTGCACTGAGAGGCACAAGCCTGGATGAAGTATTCCAGATGTTGTCTGGCCAGTGTTGAGTCAAAAGGGACTAGTCACTTCCCTTGATCTCCTGGTCATGCTCCTGTTGGTACAGCCCAAGATGCTGTTGGCTCCTTTATTGCCAGGCTCACACTAGCTCACATGAAGTCTGCTGACCACCAGAGCCCGCAGGACGTTTTCAGCAGACTGATTCCCCACACAGTCAGGCCCCAGCCTTCCCTGTTGCCAGGAGTTCTTCCTTCCAAGGTGCAGGACTTCACATTTGCCATAGTCAAATTTCATAAGATTTTTGTTGGACTATTCTTCCAGCTTGTCTATGTTCCTCTGGATGGTGGTTCTGTACCTGAGTGTATTGTTTGTTCTCCCTAACTTGATGTCATCTCTCAAATTGATGAGTGCACTCTGTCACCTCCTGCTGGTCACTGATGAAAATGTTTTAACGAACAGGTCCCATGATAGAGGTCTATGACACTCCACTATTTACTCCCCTCCAGGCAGATTACAACTACCTGCTGAGCCCTGTCATCCAACAGCTACATGCTAAGCCCTATCATCCAAACATTTTTTATCCACCTACCCAGACTATAATGTCTCAGTTTGGTTACAAGAAAATTTTGTGTGATAGTGTTGAAAACCTTGCTGTGTTTTGGCTGTTGTACCTCATCTGTTATAGTGAGTGTTCAGTAGGACTTTAATTTCCATGTCTCCCTGCATGGAAAAGGGAGAAGTTTTTATTGTGTGTGTAATATTTGTATTACAGGATACAGAAGGATATAGCCTTCTTTCTTGTTTAAAAGACAGCTAGATGGTGGCTTTTAATTTTCAGCATTTTATTTTTCCTCAAGTTAGAAATGTATTAGTGGGCAACACACATGTAAGTAGTTCAGTGCGTAGTGGTGACTTCATCATCTGAAAGTAAAAAAATTGATACTCTGCTTTGTAAATGTATCCATCAGGTTCTTGGCTGTGCTAACTACATAAAGCATTTTTCACCCTTAAGAAACAAAGAAGAATCATTCTGATAAGCAGGATAACTACTGAAGTTATTTGCATTTTCCCAAATTTGATGGGGTTTTGGAAAAACTTTTTTTTCCCCTAGTCCTTCAAAACTTCCAGAAATTTTCCATCTCTAAGCGGAACAAGAACAGACCCCCAGCATCACATATTTATAATACCTGCCGGATGTGACGTCTTTAGCACCAACAGCCCCAAACCAACCCTGCTCCTGAATCCAGATGAGTATTTAATCTGGTTGCCTTCCCTCAGCATCTCCTTGCCCCATGGCCTTGCCTTGCCCCTGCCTGCTTCATCACCACCACCTTCCTCAATTCCCGGGCACTTTGGGAAGTGGTTTGCTGTCAGTATGGAGTGCTGACCGCCCTCCTCTCTCATGAAATCCAGCCGGAAAACAGGATATTCAGCCCTGCTGAGAAATGCCATTATTACACACAATATTTCAAAGTTCTTACTGTGTGTGTAAGAACACATGCTGAATACTCTTTCATTTTCAAAGAATTGGATCTATTTAGAGCCATAATTCAGGCTCAATGCTCAACACGTCATTCATAGTCTTTGAATTTTAATTTTAGTTTCTTGTTCTGTATTTGAATTGCTACTGATTTGGTGAAATTATAATAGCATTGCCAATTTGAAGTTAATATATTGTAGTTACATTAATGATGTTGGGAAACAATGAATCTAATGTTTCTAAATGATATTTTTGATTATTTTTTTTTTACGTCATCACAGTTTTTCAGTTCTGCTTTAAACTGTCAAATTAATTTCTATCACATTTTGGTTTTCGTTTTGTTTCATTAATGTGTCCTGTGTAATACACATCTTGCTGTGGAAATATGATAAAAGGAAACCATGCTGCTTTTGTAATAAAAGAAGGTGAGGTTTCAACAGGTCTTAAGTCTTAGGAAATACCTTTCTTAAGAACAGGAGTTTCAGAAAATCCTTTTCAACTTTGTTGCATCTGTAAGGTAGGTGCTGTAGTTTCAGAAGTCTCTAGCTTTTTGTCGTTGTTTAAGTATCTTACAATGAGGTTTCAAGGTAAAGGCAACAAATTAATTTTAGCATTTGTGGGCAACCAATGAAGAGAGAAGTTTTGTTTACATGCAGTATCTTGAATTCCTAAGAAGGCAGATTTGAGCATTTTATTCTTCTCAGAATTTCTGAAATACAATTGTATAATTCCCCAGTGAGATAGAGAAAAATACTCCAGTTGAACACAGGACATTCAAGTATATTTCTCTTTCATCTGTTCATAGATAGCTATTGAAATATGTTGAAATAACTCAAACTATTGAGAAAAAACTTATTAGAAAATAGCTAGAAGAAAATATTTCAAGAACTTTCTTGATGCAAAGGAAATCAAAGTGTATGATTTTCTTGGCCTGAATACAACAAAATTCATGCATGAATATAAAGGCGTGCATGTAGTTTAGAGGAGAAATCCTGAAAGTTCTCAGGCTCCATGGAGAATGAAAGCATAAAATACTAATGACCCGCTTAGTGGATGAGGGAAAGGCTGTGGATGTCGTCTACTTGGATTTTAGTAAAGCTTTTGACACCGTTTCCAACCTTAACAATTCTATGATTCTATGATTCTATGATTCTAAAATATGCTACATAAAACTACACAAAACACTAAAACATTTCATGGGATGCAAAAATTATTTTCCTCTTCATCCACCGTCTTCAGAGATGCTCTCTTTGAGAAGGAGGAGTTTATTAGTAGGCTGAGCAATGTCTGAGTAAACAATGTCTTGAAGAACAAGCCTGGAGTTTAGGCCTTCTGCCTTATACATGAAGTGAGGTTTTTGTCAGTCTCATTCCTGTGTTTAAGAGATGGAACAGTAAGCCCACTTTTTTCCTTTCAGAAAAAAACCATCTAATTTGTGTTCTTAAATATAAAAAAATGAAGGTGCTTCCAAATGAGCATATCTTTTCTTCTAAGTGGCATTAGTGGACAAGATAATGAAGAGCGTGGTGATTGGGGTGAATACATTCCATTGGCATTAACATTGTTCATGTCTGAAATCAAGCTTATTGAGCAAAGAAAGAAAATTTGTGTAGTACAAAACACTTTTTTCTGTCTTTCAGTATTACTGTTTTTCAAGGACATGCAAGGAAAAAACAAAATTGCATGAAACAAAAGATTCTTTATTCTCAGGGTTTTACAATATCTGGCTAAATTTCCATTTCCTTTGTGGTTCACTGGATAGCACAGAAGGTGAAAGGAAATATAAATCATTATGTCCTTTATAATGCTGGACAGAAGAATATTACTCCTGTTTCTGACTTAATTCAGACTCAGCTTTTCTAAGACTCAGATATAATACAGATAGAATTTACAAGGGAAAAAAAGTTTTTAAAAAATTCTTAAAATCTTGAGCAGCTAGAGAAAATAAATATGTCCTTTCAAGTATACTCGTTAGTTATTAAGGAATGGGCACCAAGAAAATTACTAATTTTAATGTAAGATTACATCTTTGTTGAATGTCTACCAGTATGCTTTGTGACCAGGCACGATAACAACTCACATTAAAAACATCCAGTCAGAATATATAAACTGCTAATATACCTCACAATGTGTTAAACTGACCAAATAAAAGAGAAAAATCCATGCTAACTATTCATGATGCACTTTGAAGCTGAGGACAGAATCTTCTTTCAGTTACATCGTATCAAATTAAGAAGAACTCAGAGGATGTTTTTACAAGTATACAATATAAAATTGCAGAAATGGAAGAGTACTTACTAATACAAGGGAATGGGTCCAAAGCCAAGTTTATTTTCCCCAGGTTTACATTGTTCCATATGAAGAATTTCCGGTTTTCCATTACTCAAGAATATTAAACAAAACCTCATCCAAATTACACAAAGAACATGGCTATCATTTTCAGTTTGTTCTTTCATCAAGAAGCAAGTTTTTCAACCCTTTCATCCAAAATGCATGTTCTTTAGAAATTACAATGTGAAAGGTCTTTCATTGATCTATCTACATTCTTGTTATTTGAAGTGTAATTTCCAATTTCATGTCATATGGATTAAGCTTTCTATGAAAATTAGTCAGTTACTGCCTGCACCCTGCCAATAGCTTAGATATGATTTATCAACAAACATCAGACTTCCTATCATGGGTTTTATCTGGTCTGGGTTTGTTTCAATAGTTTCTTGACCTCTGCTTTTATAATTTTCAGAGTCATTGGGATGTTCTTCAGTATTTAAAATAAAGATCTGGTGAAGAAAATAAGGTCTTCTGTTTTAATTTGCAGAAGTTAATTTCCATGGAATTATCCCAGTATTTTGGTTTTGGTTTTTTTTCAGTTATCACTATAATCAGTTAATAGAATAGAATAATCCAATCACAAAGAGAGCGTAAACTGAAACTTTAACCTTGACAGCAAATACATACACAAGCGCACAATTATTTGATGACAATGTACACTTCATTGTTTAAATATGAACAACGTTGGGGATGCATTCCTCATTTCAACAAGACCATTGTGAACTTTTAATTAAGTTGCAATCTGTAACAAATGTTTGTTAGCTCCAAACTGGCTACTTCAGTTATTAAATGAAAAATAGAATTATGCATTAAAAAAAAACAGACTAAAAGGGCTTAGAGATAAGTATCTGATACAGATATGTTAATATACATATACACATACACTAACATATATATGTATACAGCCTTGTTAGTAGAAAATTTTGCATAGTTGCATGGCTAATATTGTTTCACATAACCCAAAACCTAAATACAGTTCTGTATGTTACTAATGGAAAAGGATGAGAAGGCAGAAGCTGTTGACATATTACTAACTGGTAAATCCATGTGGATCTTTAAAATAGCATGAAAAGCATGACAGATATCTGTCATATTTAATATTTTATATATTGAAATATCTTTTGAATAAAACTGAGTCAGGTAGCNTAACAACGATGGAAAAAAAAAAAAAAAAAAGAATAGCATCAGACTGGTCTTTAAAGGATTTCTTGTGAGATGTTGAATCAAATTATATAAAACTTCTAATTTACTCATTCTAAATTCTTTCACCTCAGTATTGCCAAATTAATGTATGTTAAAGTACGCAGTTAATATTTTAGATCCTCAGAAATGCTGGGTACACATTTGTTTCAGCTAAGTGGAGAAAGTGATAACGGGTTGGATTTTTCTCTTTGCCACAGCTGATTAGTTGCAAAGGAATATGCAAAATCCTGTTTCTCTATGCTCTAGATAAATGAACCATGAAACAATTTATCTGCACATAGTAAAAGTGTTTTCAGTAAGCTGTAACTTGCAAAAGTCATTTCTCCAGACTTTTTCTGATGTTCATCTTCTCAGAACACATTTTGGCTGTATCAGTTGTGCTTCTTTGTTTTCCCTGTGGTGGTTGTATTGGAATTTCTTTCTAATTCACTCATTTATCCATTTTCTCATTATGCTTTATGTAAACTAAATGTGAGTCTCGGACAGATGCTGGCTGGCTCCTGGGCTTTCATATTTCCTTCCCTGCATCCAACTCATGCTAGGATTGCAAAAGCACTTGTGAAATAAGAAGTCTCAAGACTTTTCAACCAAGATGTGGAAGGAGTAAAGAGGAGCAGAACTTCCTCTTTCTACTTTTGAATACAGCAGATTAGGTCCAAAGTGGAACTATATCCTCAGATACCTTTAGCCAAACAGAACTCCTCTGCTGACACAGGTCAGCAGTCATGAGTGAACTTGTATGCTCACAGCAGCACATATTCTCTTGGAGACCTTGATTGTTCCAAGTACCTACTTTTACAAAGAAGCTCAATGACTTCTTGCAACCATGGTATATCTCGTAGGAGTTTCGTTTAGATTTAATTGGATGTCTGATGACTCGGTGCCTTATGTACAATTCACGTATAAAGTACACTCTAAAGACTCATCTTTAATATTGGGAAAGTTTTAAGCAGAGTAACACGAAGGAAGCAGCAGATATTCCAGCACATTTGACCAATCTTGAAGTGCTTAAAGGAGTAGCTGCTGAACAAGACGTTCAGAGTTCAAGGAGCATCTGGACAACGCTTGTAGTCTTATGCTTTATTTTTAGGTAATCTGGCAAGGAGCAGGGAGTTGGACCCGATGATCCTTATGGGTCCCTTCCAACTCGAGGTATTATATGATTCTATGATTCTAAGAACTGTCATGCCATATCATATAATCTATGGAATGCATTGTTTTCCTACAGGTTTTTCTTTAACTGGGTGAAAGCAAAAGCAATGTTCTTTTTAACTGAATCATGACAGAGCACTTAGCTGAAGAACAAAAGACTGCTTGTGCAAGAACGAGCAACTGCTTTCACTGTTACACATTGAGACATTATGAGGCTAAAACTGACATAGTGCTATAAAGACAGTAGAACCTACTTTTCAAATTATCATACATTTAAAGGTATAGCCTATATACGCTGTCTTGATATAAAAAAACTCCTGTTATAGCCCAGTAGTTAGTGTAAACCTTTAGTTTCAAATAGGTATCTATATCAAATCATTCATTAACAGTTGTAAATATTTTCATCTTTCCTAAACTACAAGAAGTGGAGCTGACACTGAAGATTTCTGTCAGCTGAAGCTAACTTGCGTTTCACTTCAAGTTAGCAAATGAATTCATAATTTACCATGGAAAATAAAATACTTACATACATATATATGCAGATATGTACATGTAGATATATATACAATATCTTTATGAAAACTGACAGGAAACAATAAAAATGGTTTTGACAGAAAAAAATAAAGGATATTATAAAGAAAATATTTTTAACTGGATATTGGCTTTTAAGAGATGTGTCTTTTAAAGCAATTTGTGGGCACTTTGCTCATGTTATTTATAGCATAGCTTTGTTTTTGAAAGTAACACAGCAACTAATTCAAAAGACAAGCAAAAAGAAAGTGAACCTGCCTTGAGGTATCTGTGAGAGTGTACAAAATTAATTCTAAACATATCCTTCTAAAGTATGTTTTGGAATTACATGATTATAATGAAATGTAATTGAAGAAGCCCTATAAAGTGTATATGCTTCATTCATATCCATAAAAAAAATTTCAGTTATCTCCTGACTTGACTCTAAATCTGTCTCTTCAGACATGCACATTGATTTTGAGGATGTTGCAGCACTAAGCGTGAAACATTCTTGATTCCCTTCAGTGCTGTCACTGAGATTGATAAGCCACATTATGGTTCGGTGGCCATTTAACTCTTGTGAACTTGACAGTCTTTCCCTGGAGCAAGGGAAAAAAAAAAAAAAAAGAAGACAAATGTGCTGGACCTCAGCTGTGCTCAGGATTGCCCTGTGTATGAAATGCAGAGGTTTTCTGACAGCAAAGCCAATCTCTCTTCTCTGTTACTTCCTTGCTGAGGAAAACAGAAGAGACATTTTTTTCTTTTCTTAAAGCTATGCAATTCAGACTTAGTTTTTGGAATGAAAAAATAATGTTTTCAAAATTTCAGTGTCAGGAACAGGGCTGTGCTGATTCTGACAGCACATAAAATTTGGACATGTTTGTCTGACCAGAACAGTGCATCACAGATGTCCAACTGACCTCCTCCATCTTCCAGGCAGCTCTCGGGGCATAAGCAATTAATAAGTGGGACAAAAATTTCTATGTACTCTTTAAACCTGCAGTAGAGGTTTAGATGGTGGAAATGAGTTTATAGTTCTCTTACAGAATGAAAAACAATGACNTTTTTTTTTTTTTTCCCAGGTTTGTAATGAAATTCCTGCTCTGCTCCTGGGTCAGGATGACTACATGCTGGTTATTTCATATCTGATTCCATAGTGAAGATCAGGGACAAAGATCAAGAGATGGTCTAAACCAAGGACTAAATGGAACATAAAAAAGCCAAGGACACAGGACCAGAAACCCCATGAACCAGTGGCTGCAAAATTAACTAGACGTATTTTGACAAACTTCTGCTAACGGTTGAAGCTCAGCTCAGTTGCCCACAAACAAACCTCCATGTAATTTTTGATGCTTAAGAGCATTCAAGTCAACTGTCCAGTGCTGGAAGCTATGGCCCAGGACCTGTGGGAGGCACACACTTACCTCCCACGACAGCTGGAGGGGGTGGGGGAAGACACCCTTAGGCACCACAGGTGACACTGGAAGTCTATGCTCAGGGAACTGAATGAATCCTGGGTTTCTCAATGGACAACACCCTCCATCTGCAGCCCAAAGTTCAGGTTAGGACAGAAGTTCAGTCCCAGTTTTGTGGTCCATGTTTATTTTTGGCCACTTCAAATGCATGATTAGCAAATGGATGTCTATGGACCACTGGTTTCCTCTCCCTTTTTGCTTCAAGGGCTTGAAGAAACATGAATGTATCTGTATTTTTGAACTGTCAAAATGATGTACCATGATGGGTTTGTGAGAGTCGCTGCTTTCAACTTACAAGCACCTCAGGACCTTTTGTCCTAAAGTTGTAGAAAACTCAGTATTTAATTTTTTGTTTCTCTGTTTTATGTAGCTTGAGTGGAAGAATTTATTGTCTTAGGATAGGGTGTGCAACCTTCACAAAGAAATTGGAATATAATTGTATTAAAAAAGTAGGTGCTGCTTTATCTGTGTTTGCTGCATAATTAGTATTCCGTGTAATACTAATTGAAGAGCTAAAATTCAATTAATTTAAGTGGCATAATCCAACAATTGTAAACAGAAGCAATAAAATGTATTAATTAAAATGTGATGGTTTCTTTTTTTCTGATACTAGAGGGCTGTAAAATAGAAATGCTATTATACCATGATTAATTTATTCAGAACCTTTCTTAGTTGAGGTAATTATATTCAGCCAAGGTCTGTCAATACAATTTGCTATCAATTGTCACTTTATATCAACTGTAGTGAGTACAGCTGCATAGAAAGTTATTGTCATTTGAAATATTGGCTTTTTTTTTGGGAAACATGAAACCAATAATTATTGTTTGTTATTTAACTTAGTTTAATTTATTGTAACTCTCTTTAGTATTGTGTTTTCTTGAATCAAATATTTTAGTGTAGTTCTGCTCTGCTGTATTTGTGTTCTGATCTATGATGTGGGAAAATGCTCTGTAATTTCACAAATTTATTACCTGAGGAAAAATCTAAATAGAAATGTAAATTCCTGTAAAAATGTAGAAATGTAATTAGGGCCCTCAGTACTGAGGTTTAGGAGTACTTTGCAATCTTTAAAATATTTATTCCTGCAAAAACTTGTGAGTTAAAACACACATTAGTCACGACCTTGCAGAACAGCACTGTGCCAAAGTTCCTCACGTCTGTACAGGATAACAAGCCCTGAGTTATACAGAAGACTAGACTGGTTTGCCACCTGCATTCAAGCACACAGATTGTCTCAGGTATGAATGGGACACACTTTCCAGGACACATGGAGTATTGCATGTGTAAGTGCAATAAAATACTACTTCGCTGAGGCAAATCTGTACTTGTCATCTATAGGTTATAGATGAAGAAACAGCATATAGAGAAGGCAGGTCTAGGAACCAGACTTTTTATTAGAGAACAACCAAAAGATTTGGCCAAGGTTGTGTAGCAGATGACTATATTGGTTAGAAGAAATTACCTATCCATCTTTCAAACTCCCAGTGAGTATAATTTTCTACCACAACATCACTCTTACATAGATCTAGACAGTATTTTTGGAAGATGTAGTTGAAAAAAGATGTGGATTTAGTAAATCATAAATTACTGACAGATTCTGTCTCAATGTGTTGTCCGAAATCTGGGTTCTTTACCTGGTGTGCAAGCCAGTAACACACAGAGCAGAGGTATTTCCAAGTTTATTCCATTAATGCGCAGAAATGGGGTACTCATCCCAAAATGGGAGAACACCTTAGTTTCAAAAATCTCCACTTTTGTATGTTGATTATTACATATTCAAACAATGAATACATATTCATTGTTATTCTCTTTAATGATTGGTCAAGATTTCTTCACTTCCCATGTACATTTGTGTGCAGATTCTGTCGTCTTCTTCCATTGTGCTCTTTTGAGTAGGTGGTATCATTTCAGTAGGCGGTCAATGAGTCGGTGGTCGTGATCTCCCCGTGCTGGAATTACCTTTTACCTACTTCTCTTCTGGTCTTGGCTGTTCTAAGTGGTTTTCTTGGTTTGCTCACTAGGCCTATATTTCATCACTCTCTTGACAGGAACACCCTACTTAACAACAATGCTACATTGTCTGGTGGATAGTTCCTTAATTCAATCATAGATAAATCACATCTAGTTACTATTTCTCTATTTTAATATTAGGTGAATAATTAAATAGGGTTGGGCTGTATAGAGGACTTGAGCAGCAGCAGGTTTCCTTAGGTGCTTCAGTTAAATTTAACATTTCATTTTCCTAGTTAATGTCAATTTTACAACAAATGCACCAGATAATTTCATTTGCAATATATTTTCATGGTTAACAGAATAGAATGGCATGGTTAACAATCCTTTTACCTAAGTTAAATATGTCTTAGGCTGTGGGAGTCCCAGATTCTATTGTTTACTATGCTTGCATGAACATGAAACTACACTTCTCACAAGTCCCCTAACTGAATTCTGGGTGGGTCCTTCTCACAGATTTTTCCTGCTGACACTGTTTCATGTTGTGGGAAGTACTTACATTTATATTGGAGCAGATACTACCAAATGGAGGTTTGGTATCCCAATTAAAAATTTCGTACTCATACAAGAACTTTGCTTCTAATAGGTATCTGTCAGATGACAGATGTAGAAAAGTCCTCTAAAACCTCCCATACAAGTTTTTGAGGTAGAAAAAAAGATCAAGTCTTTGAAAAAAAGGATTCTATGAAGTTGGCATCATTTGCATTCTCTTTCACTACCTCAATGAATATTTAAAATATTTAATGTAAATTAAATCAGCTCCAATAGAAGAGAATAATGAAATTCCATTTGAATACTGTACAATATGCTGGCTGAGACAATTCATTTGGTTACTAGGAATTTCACACTGAGATGCATGCAGAGACACGGCAAAACAGAATCCAGTCCTACTATGCTCTCAGTTTGTGCCTTAATTATTTGAACATAGTGGACTCTACCTACACAAACATATCTTTTTGCTGTGAGCTGTGTCAGTATAACTATTTTGACTTACACAAAATGGAAGAAAAACATTTTGGTTTAGGTGAAAAACAAATCAACATTGTCTAAAATAAAATACATTTTTCTCTTGCTTTGATAGACGAAGTAAAAAAAAAATGTATTCACACAGGTGTAGCTATGAACTTTTTCCTGTTTCCATTTATTATTCATTACTGGATATGTTTGTCCATCTAGACAAACAGTATTGCTTTTGTTGTATAAGTTATTTTATTTGATAAAAAGTAAAGATTAAAAATACTTGTATCTAGGTACAGACTTTAACAGATAGGTACAGACTAGGTACACACTTTAACCTTGTTAAAGTGTGAATAAAATTTTTTGTCTGTAGAATGTCAGTCTCATCCTACCTTACATATTTACAATGTAGGCATAAATGTAACAGCTACTAACCCTACAGTTGGGAAAGAAAGAGTTTGTATAGTCAATAGAGTTTAAGGAGTTATTTATCTAACCAAATTCAAGTGTGCACTTTGGAATTAAATGAGTTGGGCTCCCTGATTCAGGAAGTCACAGGTATATTCCTGATTGCTACAATCTACTCCATAAACAATGCACAAGTCTAACATGTAAAGTTGGTTCAATTAGGAAATACTTTCCTACTACAGAAATTTCACGTATGCTCCTGAAAGGACTTAAATAAGAAACAGTAGACTAATTCCCTATCCATCAAATACACTAATACCAGCTGCTAGTAAGAGTAATTTAATGTAATATTTCTGTCACAAAAGGTTCTTGAATGCTCTTTTTAAAGGATATTTACACCGATAGTAACTTAATTAAGACAACAGCCTAGCTTCAGAACATATTTCCTTAAGTATAAAGAAAATGTCCTTAAGGGAATAGAAAAGAAAGAAAAAGATTATGATTATTCTATCATGAATTGAAATTGAAACATTACTGCAAGCATTCACAGACCTACTTCTGTGTTTTTTCTTTTCAATCTATGTAACACATTGCTTTAATATTCCTTGAAACAACTAGGTCAAAGAAACAAACTTTATAAACAGAAACATAAAATACATTCTATTTTTTCATAAGCATTTTTTCATAAGCGGTTTTAATTAGGTGCTACATTTTTGTTAAGATTTTTCAACCTTTCTTTTATATTATTTCTTGTAATTCAGTTCTACATTTAGTAAGACATTGACAGTTCAGTTTTATCTCATACTTGATTCTAAAAGATTTAAAGTAAGTTGTGTGAACCATTTCATTTGCTTTCTTGCACTCATATACATCGGAAATACGTAACACATATCTACATTGCCCTGGTGAAATAGTAATGCAATGTCCAAAGTCGTGTGGAATGAAGACCTAAAGCTGGTGAAGTTGTATTGACTTTCAGTACTGTTAAAGCACTTTACTCATCAGTTTTGTAACTCCTACTAAATACTTACCTTCACCCTTACCTGCCTCAGATTTTTCTGCTAACAGATTCTGATCTTGGCCATCTCTAGGGACTGAAAAGTTTGAACACTCTAACCCATACCGTGCATCAAGAAATGAAGGACTTCTATTGTCCAGCACATTTTTGAGTCACAGACTTAGTGTCTGATAAAAAAAAAGAAAGAAGAATTAACAAAATTGCACTGATCAGTTTACAAACTCATGGAATATTTTGATAAATTTATCCCCCCCCCCAAAAAAAAAAACCCACAAAAAACAACAAAACCAAAAAAAACCCAACCATACACGATGCTGGAAAAGATCAAGAAAACATATTAGAGGATGCTAATATTCAGCCTAGTATAACAATCATTAACACTTACAGAAACTCTGAGCAGAAACTTCACATGGATTTAATGATTAATTGGAAGAGCCACTAGATAGAGCTAGCTGGCATTTTTCCAATATCAAATGTTTTTTACCTCAAAAACAAAGTATACTTCATCAAAATGAGTTTTTCAGTGTTTCCACTGAGAAAAATATAAGGTTTTCTGGTTGTCATTTGGAAAGTTCTTGTGAATTTAATTTTTTTCCTACAGGGAAAAGGTGAAACTAGTCAGAGCCTTCCAAACATGACCTGCAATCATACTTTGCAAAGAAAAAAGGCTATTACTAAGTAGTCTGACTCAAGTCCTTCGTTCCTGTGCAGAGATGATTTTTTACTTATGTTCTATTAGGCAAAACAGGATACCCAAAGTTATGAAATATTACTTTATAATAAATTTGTATTTTCTCAACACATTTTCTAGTAAAAAAAATAGAAAAAAAGAGAAAAAAAATTAAAACATAAAAAAAAGAAGAAGGAAGAAAGAGGAGAAAAAGAAAGGGAAGGGAAGGGAAGGGAAGGGAAGGGAAGGGAAGGGAAGGGAAGGGAAGGGAAGGGAAGGGAAGGCAAGGCAAGGCAAGGCAAGGCAAGGCAAGGCNAGAGAAGAGAAGAGAAGAGAAGAGAAGAGAAGAGAAGAGAAGAGAAGAGAAGAGAAGAGAAGAGAAGAGAAGAGAAGAGAAGAGAAGAGAAGAGAAGAGAAGAGAGAAGAGAGAGAAGAGAGAAAAGAAGAAAGAAGAAAGAAAAAGAAAAAAAGGAAAAAGAAGAAGAAGAAGAAGAAAAAAGAAAAGGAAAAAAAAAGGAAAAAAAAGAAAGGAAAAAAAGAAATGTTCTCCAAGAAAGAGTGTTATAGAATGCCAAACCCTTACTCTGCTTGCAAATGGGTAAGAATGCAAGTTTTCAAATACAAGCCTGATAAACTACCAAGGTAACAGATACATCCTCCATAATCTCAGTTTTTCTTTCTTGAAAACGCTGAGGCACTTATTCACTGACAATCAAGTGGACTGTTTCTGGTTTAGTAAATTAAAAATTAGTCAGGAGTCTAGCTATCTCAGTAGCTAAAGAAGTGATTGCTGAAACAGCTTATATGCTCTCACCTGTTAAAATTCTGTGCCATTTATACAGCCATTTCTGATATCTGTATTTGAATATTTTATTATTCTCTCAAAGCAAAGTCCCTTTGCTTTCTTGTGTTGGGAATTCAGACCTTTAATTGTTCAGATTGAGAGCTGCATGTTTGATAATTTTTATACTAATTTTAAAATTCTGCTACTGAGATCAATCTTTATTGTTAAGAAGAAGAGTTTTTTTGTAACCTTAATCTTTATGTCATGATTGGTGCAGTCACTACTTTCATAACAGAATTTAATATATTACAACTTTATAGAATCATAGAATTATCTAGGTTGGAAGGGACCTTTAACATCATCGAGTCCAACCATCAACC
>RSEF01000002.1:106189529-106215567 GCA_003993805.1 Himantopus leucocephalus | reverse complement strand
TTTAGATTAGATATTAGGAAGAAATTATTTACTGTGAGGGTGATGATACACTGAAACAGGCTGTCCAGATAAATTGTGGATGCCCCATCCCTGGTAGTGTTCGAGGCCAGGCTGGATGGGATTTTGAGTAACCTGGTCTAATGGAAGGTGCCCCTGCTCTTGACAGCAGGGTTAGAACTAGACCATTTTCAAGGTCCCTTCTAACCCAAACCATCCTATGATACTATGACCTCCCCAGAAAACTATATTAAGGTGCAACATCCATAGCTCAGCAAACTGAAATGGGGTAAGCCTTGTTTTTTGTCTATTCAGTGGGTAAGAGTCAGAATAACTAAGTCAGTATGAAGGAAAAAAAAAAAAAAAAGAAAATTCCCACCTTCTTCCCTGCAGTACTTATTTGTGAAAGCAAAGCCTGAGAGATCAGTTTGTTGACTTTAGAAAACTGACAGAATGGCATGAGAAAAATATCTATGGGAGTATTTGGAGCTTTAATACAAGAACACTACATTACATCAAGACAACAAGCATTTCTAGAGCTCTTTCAAAGTAACTCTGTGTACCTACCTTATAGTGTCTTGTGCATAGAAATTACCTCCTACAGCTGCATTGCTTCGATACTGTTGTACAGCTCCCTTTCAGGCAAAGCACATTATCCTGTTTTTTTTGGCTAGATATATTTAAGATTTAAAATGAAAAGTAAAATTGTATCCTGTATTTTAAGCATAACCATAAGCACAGCTTCCCTGTGAGATGGTGGAATCCAGACATACAGCTGGAAAGAAAACAAAACACAACAGGATATGCTGAATTGGTGTGGGTCACTCCATTGTCTGAGTCTGAGAAAAGTAATATAAGCTCATTCTGTTCTGGCAAGTCAAGAAAAAAGCTTGCTTAACAGAGCTTGCAGTAGAGTAAAACTAAGACATTAAAAACACATGGAGGATTATGACTATTTAGAAATGCATATTCTTATGTGTTTTTTTTTAATTTTTAATTAAACATAAATAAAATTCAGGAATGTTGCTGGCCACTATCACTAATTACTAGCGCGGAGGTGAAAAAACATGAGTCCCAAACCCCTAGAAGAATTACATGGTGATACAACTTGTAGATTACATATCAAAGATTTCCTGAGGCTTAATTTGTGCTGAGATAAAACCTCATGAGTAGTCCAAGGACAGATGAGGACCAAAAGTGCAGAATCTGCAAACTGAGGTAGGTTCATTCAGAGAGATAAGGAAAGAACCAAAGAACCCTGATGACTCACTTTTGGATGATGACCACAGGGCTTCAGGGTAGAAATTTTCTAAATTATGCAAATGACTTGAAGGAAGAGCATCTCTAACTTGACAATCTTCTGATAAATCATTTATCACGTAACTGAAAAGCTGCTTTATCCCATAAACTTATAAACATCCTCCATACTCACATGGTTTCAGTATTGTGGGCAGAATGCCCTGTAGACATATATAAAATTCTAAACACTTCCTTTTAATTTTTTTTAAAATACTGTTTTAAAGTTGTTTTCCAACCAGGAGGCATTCTAAAACTAAAACCAAAGAAAGTGGGAGTTTTAAACTTCGAACATGGTTTGAGGGACCCTTTTGCCAGAGGAGGAGACAGTGCAGAAAGAAACTTTTGAAGCAGGAGGATTTCATGTTATTAAATGATGGCATTTTACATCTTACATTCATGCTCAATCATTTGTATGGGCAGAAGATAAGCAACTCAGATCAAACAATGCTCAAAGTTAGAAAACAATCAGGACTCTCCTTTGACTACCTTAGTCAAAATTTTCTTAAGAAAAAAATGAATACAATTGTCTGAATTGGTCACCTAGTTAATACCTGAAGGGCGCTCGATACTGCAGTTCTAGAAAGAGTTTCCATTATTACAACCAATGTGAAATATGTATCTTATACATAGAGACAGCATCTTATACTAGATCCTGTTAACTTTATGAATCTATCATAAAACTTGAGAAATAAGAACACAAGAGAAAAGAAGCTTAACGATATTAAATAACTTTCAGGAGAGAAAGAAAATGACAGATGTTCTATGTATGCATATGTTTATTTTAATTCTAAGAGAAGTAAAGATACAGTCTGCACAGGTTTTCGTCCCATATGATCAAGGCTCAGAGATCAATCCTGTTTTGGAAGTGTAAGACCAACAAAAGATGTAGAAAAACCAAACAGATTTTAATGGTGTCATGAAAAAATGGTAGAACAATAAAAATTAAAAGGGATCTTCTACTACAAACACCTTGGCAGACATAACTGACGTTCAGATGCCAGTAGGGAACTATTACTACACTGTGTGTATTAATTCTAAGCTTAGAATTATGGTTCAAAATGTGCAAACCACTCACCTTTTAGGCGAGGACACTCAGTCCCTGGCGAAGTTATTTTGAGGCCAACGTCTCAACCCAAAGGGAGGGCTTCCAATCACAGACCCATTGCTCCAAGGAGAACCACTCCAAGGAGGCTTTCTGGTGGGGACCCCATTTTATAGCCTTGTTGGATCTGAACTACAGTGATCTATTGGTCTTGGTCTTGTAAGTTTCATTGATCAAGGGGTCTCCCAGGTAGGCTCATTGGCTGAGGTGGTCTCTGGGGCTCGGGTATCTGGGGTACGTGGCCGGGGGTTGTTTGTGTACATGACCAGCAGCTAACAAACTTCCCCAAACTATCCACCATGCTCCTTTAGACCCACAGGGGGAGAAGGAGTGTGGGTGCTCCTGCCACAAAGCCTCAAGCCATTTCTTACCCAAAAAGGCCTCCCAGTTGTGCATGACAGACAGAGAAAGAAATAAATATTTTTTCTTTAGTGATATTAATTTGTCTCTGGATAGTAATAGGGTAGCAAAATTGATGTTTCCTTAGATGAAACCAAAATACTGTAAAAGAAATACTCAGAATATGAGATAATTTCTTCCTCAATTTATTTTAAACCAACCATTAAAGAGCAGCAAGAACAGGGCTGCTGCATGAAGCAGATGAACTGGGAGTTGAATGTGACCAGAAAGGCAGGCTATATGCAGCTGAGGACTGAAATTTCTGCAACATTCACACCTTATCACACAAATGAGAAAATTAAGCCCCACAGTCCTTAGTTCACTAGATACTTGGAGATTGCATTGCTCTCCTGGAACTGTGTTCTCTGTAAACAAGTAATAGCTACTACTTGTAGTAATGCTTATGTGATAGGAGTCATATTAAAAGTGAATAGGAAAAATGGAAGGGAGTAGAGAGTTCTATTTTTTGAGGGGAGGCAAACCTTACTGAATGAAAATGAAGTCTGAACACATTAACAAAAATAGTTAATAATTTGCATAATACTGGTAGTGAAATATGTGTGGGGAAAAATCTTCGGAGTTCTACCTGTAAAAGTTAGTTCTAACAAAAATTTCATCGACTTCATGTAAGTGCATAAAAGGGAAATGGCCGAGAGAAGCTCTGCCTTTGACTTCTGCAAGACCAGACTGATCTTGGAACATGAGCCAGTGCCCTGTGAAAGATTGCTATGAAAAAATTCATCCGAATAGTCACCTAGATCTGAGCAAGACACCTTTATCTCTTATTGCAAGCAGGTCAGTAGAGGTTATGATGTAATTCACTGCACTATTCATGACACCTGCTCTATAATACCCACATTTACTGAGGTGAATTACACCTTTGACTGTATCTGTATTAATTATGACAGCATAGACAAACAGATTCAGTTGTAAATGCCTACAGTGTAAGAAAGACGAACATTGTGGGCAGGTACGATTAATTCCAACGTAAGACATGAAGTGCATAGTAAGTGAATTCCACTTTTCCCAGACCAAAACAATCCATGGTCACCCCATCGATGCCAACTTCAGAAATGAAAGAAAAGAGAAAAGTAAAATACAATTTCTTTTTCTTTGTTGTTCTTTTTAAAAATAATAAATTTCAGGATATTGCGCTCTGGTTTCCAAGAAAACATAGACTTCAAACTTTTTAAGTTTACTCTGCAGTATTGAAGACCAGAAATGAATAACTGAAATGAAAGCTGAGGGTTATTTTGCAGGAGCCAACAGTTCTAAATGGTGACCAAGATGTGTCAGCCACCCACTTCCATATTCATTAATAACCAAGAAAACTGCAGTTACTTTCCACTACTGTAATCAATTCTTTAGCAAACAATATTATGACTTCTCTTATTCTTTAACTTACTACTTAAAGTTCCCTTCTAATAACTCAGAAAGCAACTATTTGATAAAAGCTTAAAAGGTATGCCTACATTGACAGGTATAGATTTATCTCAGTTTACTTTGTGCAAGTGAAAGCACGAAGTGATGGAAGCAAAATCACGAAGCAATTCAATGCCATTGTTGAACCTCTCAGACCTCAGTCCTGATGTAATATTAATGTGCATCCAAGATAATTCCGGCCAAGATATTCAGCTAATGAGTTAGATTCATATCCAACAAGATAGAAAAAACATTGGTATGAGCCATGTAGGGCTCCAGGTTCAAAGCTTCCAGTAAACTGGCATCTCTGCACTACACTCATCCAGGCACACACACTGGTAGCCTGAATGATTAATGACTACCTGCTTGTTCCACGTGTACTATTTTTGTGACCAATTTATTTTTTCTTCCCTCAGCATTATTTACCTTATTCATGTGCTATATTTTTAAGTCTAATTGATAAGCTTTTTTATTAATATTTTTTTTATTTTGCATAAATTTATGGACTACATAGTATAGTGGGGTCCTGTCTGGTAGAGTCATCCACCCCAGAGCACATCCGTGATAGAGCCGGTTTGAATAAGAATGATGAATCACAGCAAGTACTGAAAAGAAATACGGTCAGCTCTGTTATGATTGCCTGAAAATCACAATTTTCCAAACATCTCAGTCAATGTATCCATGGTTATTTTCGACTGACATATGCCACAATACTACACTTGGCAGTGTTAAAGTCTAGATTGTGCTTGAAGGCCTCCAAAAAACCCTGTGCTGGTAGTTTTCTTTGCCCATCTGCCAGCTTTTCAGACCACATGAGTTAAATGTATTGTATTGAAGACTATACTGGTCACAGATGCCCTGTCAAATAAATGAATAGGAAAATTTAGATTATTAAACTATTATAGATATGTTTCTTAAAAAGGCATCTAAATTCAGGCCCTTTTATAATGTTAAATTATCGTCATCCATTAGCTTCTGCAGATAGAATAAAAAAGTTGACAGAATCTTTTCTATAAGATTTTTGATTGGCATGTTTTTGTTCATTTTGAAAGACCACACAGGTTTCTGTTCAAATACTTTCCAAGAGGCAGCATACAAGCACTGAAAATTGCAACCTACTAAGATTTTAAGTAAGACTCTGTCATGGTTTTGGCCTAAACCATGACAGACTGGGAAAAAGTTTTTTCAAAGCTACATGTACGTACTATTTAAATATATTCATAATACATCATACAGATGAAAAATGAACTACAAGTTAAAAGAAAAAAGAAAAAAGGAAAACGGAATCCTACAGGATATTATGGATCTGAACTTACGTCAGCCTTAAATATTAGGGGCTTTTTGAGAAACCACAGTTGCCCAAGAGTGTGGGGAAGCTGTCAACTCAGACAAAACTATGAAAAATACAGTCTTTTAAAATTTATGTGACTATTACCTCGTAAAAGAATAAATACATGTAGTCTGGCTTTAATTTCAATAACTGTTGAAGAGAAGAATTAAGATACAGTCAGGAATTATGCCAAATTAGCTCATCAGTTTGGTTACAAAGCCTTTTAATAAGAAAACAATCTTAAAAGAGTCTGTAAAACAGCACAAGAAACATCACATGTAGAGTATAGATTTTTAAAATGCGTAGTTATGTATAGTTTTGTTAAGACTGAACAAGGAAGAGAATGCAGCCAAGGCTATAAACACACCAAAGAACTCAAAGTGGAATTATCACTGAAATAAGTTGAGGAGAAACTAAGGAAATTATCCAGATAGAGATTAGCTTTTTAAATATGTCTGAAGTGCTGACTCTTCCTTCCTAAAAGACCCTAGCAAGCTTTGGGATTTTTTAATAGGACAAAATGGTCATCAAATGTGAATCACTGTGGATCCATTGCATATCCATTGTCTTGGTTTAATTCTCACCAGCACAGGAATATAAAGGCAGTCATTCTGCACATAAATTTTAAAGATAATTTAACTTCACAGAAAAATTGGAAGTTGAAAAAACAAACACAATACAAAATTAATTATTCTTTAATTATTATTTTTTAAATCAAATGTTGTCAAGGTTTATCTTAAAAGCAGTGAGATATTTTTCCTTTCTCATTTATCCTCTAATGATTAGAAACTTTTGTTTTAAATTTACACCCTGTCCAGTTCATGGCCAATTTATAGCCATTGCCCCTGCGCCAACATTGTCCTTCAGCTTAAATAACTGTTCTCCCTACCTCCTGTTTGCTTCTATGATGTATTTATGGAGAACAATCTGATCTCCTCTCATTCTTCATTTTGCTGGTTACACAAGCCCAATTCTTTTAATCCTCTCTCATAAAACTGGCTCTCGTAAGAGTTCTTATCCCTGCCTATTCCAAATTTAACTAGTCTGCCATGATCAAGCCAACCAGAATGGTATAAAGTGTTCTAGATGAGATCTTAGCGGTATCCATACAGATGCCATATGTCTAAAAAAAATTAAAATGTATTTCTCCTAAAGTCATATTTGTGTTTCTTCAGAAATGCACAACTGATCTGATTAACTAAAATTATCAAATTGCTTTGATTGTGCTTAGTTTACTCCGTTATTTAGCTGGTCTTATTTTTTTTTATAGAATTCATCACTAAATGCACCATAAAATTTTGTTACTTCATACAGTCTCTATTTTATATTTCTAGCCTTTTAGTTCTTTCAGCCCCTTCTGCAGTTATCAGTTCCTCCATCATTTTGATTTTAAGTATCATCAGTGCAATCTTAGTTTTTGTGTATAACATTAATCCATGGTTAGTAAAAAAAAAAAAAACAAAAACACAAAACCAACAAAACCTAACACAACACCTCATTCTGAAAACCTATCATTGAAGTACTTCACTGCTAGAAAATTCCTTCTTAACTCAAAAGTCACAGTAAAATCTATAATTATCTCACTTTAACTAGTTCTTCAATCACCTTTCTTATGTTAAGGATTGCACATATTCTTTGTCATATTATAGAAAATGCTTCACTCAATTCTTACAGATTCAATCTATTTCCCTAATTTATACAATACTCAAAAATATTTAAGAAGTCAATAGTGCTGAATATTAACATGACATGCATTAACAAAACTGTGCAGTATTCTATCCAGTTTGTAAAAAGCAAATCTGCATTAACCACATGATCGGGGCGTTTTTGATGACTAAAAAAAAATTCAGAATTGGAAAATTCCAGTGATTTATAGATGATTAAAAACATAATTCTGAAAAAAAAAAATCTCCAATGCATTGTTAATTGGAAATGTTTTACCCAAGCATTGCATTTTATATCTGCCTGTGACACTCAGGCACATTATCTGGATTTACGATGAGCTGAGGGAGTTAAGGAATCATGTCTTTGTTAACACAGATGTCCCACAAATGGGTATTTATTTTGAAATATGTTAATCAGCTATCAGATCCCGAAAAATTATATCAGATAACTATTCGTACAATTTTATTACATATCAGTATATTTAAATATTAAAATTAAACTGTCCATCATTCTGTCTAGTTAAACTTAAAATCAGAAATTTAGCTCTAGTATACCCAGCCAGCAGTAGCTTTGCCATAGCTGAACCATAGTAGTAAAAATATAAAAGAAAAAGAAGAGTAGTAGAAGTTCAAAGGTTAAAAATGTTATAGTTCTGTAAAAATTACTGATCATCATCAATACACTTCAGGTAAGAATTCATATTGATACTTTATTTACATATTAATACAGGTGTAAAATTATAATTTAGATGTCGGTAATAAAATAATAACTTTTCAGTTTTTCTAATAAAATAGAATTCTATGCAAATTGTACAATGTGAGCTATAAAAATATTCATTAATTACTCTATTCCTCTGAGACTTTCTTATTCCATAAAAATTAAAAAAGAGATATTTCATAGTTGAAAAATCATAACCCACTAGTGTAAGAGACATTCCAACTTAGCCAACCAGAAATGCAACGTGTTCTTAATGATTTTCTGTTAATAACAGCAGAATCTAATCTTTTATGTACCATTTCATCTCAGAAGATACATTTGCATAACCTAACTTTATAAAAGGATGTACCTTTAAAAAACAAAATAATTCATATTCAGCTGGAGCCATCTTTGAGCAATCTGAAGTCAAAGAATGAATGTACATTTTACCATGGCCAGGGGTGACACTCATTTCCCCTAAACACCTTCATCCCAGTCACAAAGCAGGAGCAGCAGGCAATTGACATTTGGAGAACACCAAGCTCAGTTAACTCTGTCAAACATCTTTGCTACATAATAGTAAAAAGTCAGTTTCTTGCATCTTAAGCCTTACGAGACTACAAAGTGTTCAGCAACTATAATCTGAATAGCTAGTGAAAATGCTGAGAAAGCTAACACAGTTGTTAGTAGATAAGCATGATACAGTTGGAATTAACTGGAGAAAATGTCAGTGTTGCTTCCAATCTTTATGTGAAATGGAATAGACTAATTTGTCAGGAAGGAAGTTACAGGTCAAAACAAGAAAGCTTAAATTTAATGTCAGAATTTCTGAAAATCACATCTTTTAGAGAAAGTAATGCCATTTTCAGTATCGCTATAGTCTACACATAAAAAAAAAAATGATTTTCTTGAAATAATTTCTTAATGCCAGCATTGTTAAAAAGAAACAATTTCTCCAAAGTTGGTGTCAAATAGTCTTGTAACATATATACAAATTCTATCTGGATCAATTTTCAGACAATTCACCTTTATCCATTAGATCCAGGCACTGAAAGAAATAAAATACTTTCCATCTGTCTCTAATGTAAACACATGAACTTCGTAACATCAACATTCAGATGACTACATGGCCCAGCCACTTTAGAGAGTTTCCTCAGGCCTTGTGAACAGCACTCTAAAATTAGCCTCCATCAGACCACTTAAGAAGTCTCTGTTCTTCTTGATGCTTTGATTAGAGATAGTGTATTAACACAGTGTAACTAACAAACAAACAAAAAAAAAATTCATGGCAAGACACAAGAAAAGTGGTTTTTCATAAGTATGTGAGCAATGCGACCATGGAAGGTACAAAGATGCATGTAGTTATGCATAAGAGACACTCAAGTAATAGAAAGTTTCAAGATAAGACAAGCACAAGGGACAGCAAATAGATAGGACATCTTGCTAAATACATGAGAACAATGAGTAAAAAACCAGAAACAAGACAAGGAGTGTTGGGAGCAAACTTCCCACTTTTGGGAGGAAGGCAAGTAGCACAAAAACATCAGGCAAAGGCAAGTAAAATCAAAGAAAAGAGAAGACACCTTTGTTCCCACTTCTTTCCTAAAAATGCTCATGAGTGATCTCTTTGACCTCGATGACCAAGAACCACCAAAAACTGCTGTCGTCAGAGCTCACTGTACAGCATCAGCTCTGTGGTGTTACATACACATGGTTAATTTTAAAATACAAGAATTAAAGACTAACAGTTTTGTAGGTGTAGTAGTGATGATTAATAACAAGAAAGAACTAACCATTAGAACAATACGTGAAGTTATTGAACTAAATTAGTAAAGTTTAGTTTTAAAGTTTAAAACTGTCTTGATTTGTCAGTCTTCTAAACGCTCCCGTCAACACGATCTCTATTTCCCTAGCTGATATGTATAAATATACATAAATGAATGTTCAGCTTTAACACTTTTCAATCACCAAATGACAGCCATATGATGCAATGTTTAAAATAACCATCTTCAAATATACATTATATACATATATATTCTTTGTTTGAAAGGACAATTTTTGCTTTATAACTTTGTTTCTCTGTTTCGTCTAACAAGTGTTTACAGGGAACTTACTATCCCTTCTAGAAATTGCACTTAAATAACATTTAACTTTACCCATAGTGTCACTGAAATTTGTTCTACACAGGACTAGCAATCTATGGATTCCCTATGAGGAATTCATCAGCCCACATGAAAACAGAAAAATCTTTGTATCATAATTCAGTTCAATTATCTGTATTTTCTTGCACTCATAAGAAATCTTTAATAGGAGGAAAAAGAAAAGCTACACGCTCCATTTTGAATCAATAATTTTTACTAAAAACTGGTCTGTTACAAATTTTTCATCCTGGCTAGTCTCAGTTTCTAAAACTTGAAGTAATTGGTTTTTATACTGTGCCAAGTTAAAAGCATGAACAAAGACATCATGCTTCATTTATCTGCCTTGTGACTGTAGTCTACTTTATAAAATAAATGCAAAGCTGCACACTAGCAAGTCTGTCTGCAGAAACTAGTTGCCTGTGTTATTTTCTTACAGAATCTCCCTTCCTCATCGTGTTTATGATGGATTAAGTTCGTGAAGTGGCAACAACACTGTAAGTCTTGAGAACTGTAAAAGTTCATAAGTTAAACTTGTCATGCCGTTATTAACTACAACGACAGTTATTTCTTTTTAAATAAAAGGGTGATTAATTATTGAAACAAAGTAGAACTAGAGAAACATGCTGCAAATGCTGTAAAGCCTGCAGGTATTCAAAACTCCCTAATTGAGGCTGCACAGATCAGACTAGGGTTAATGGGAACCTTATAATGTCTAAGTAAATTTATGTCTGAGACAAGCTATCAAGAAAAGAAATGGTTTTTTTTTATTGTTTTTTATTATTTCCATTTATAACTCTTTTTTTTTTCCCCAGAAGATATCTTTAGTAATATCTGAAAGCTTTGTGCAAAGATAACTAGGTAAAATTCTGTCGTCTCTCCAACACAAGACCACAACAGTGCAATCTAATAGCATTCATTCCTACACCATACGAGCAACATAAACATATGGAAAGCTGTTGAACATCATTTAAACTTGCAATCATGTCATATTCACTTGCTCTGTGCTGGACTAGGCAACACAGAAAAAGGGCTAGTAAGTACAGCATTCCTAATCTGGTTTAGGAAATGAACTGCAGTATCAACTGTCTGTTGCAGAGAATGCAAAGTGCCTTGAGTGTCTGAGTAGATATCCTGGATGTAATCAAGATTTATAAGCCTATTAACATAAACAATAGGGTTAGAAAAATTCATTTAAATTTGCTCACAAATGGCCACAGATATGGCCTTAAGATCTGCAGAATGCTCAGATGTTCCAAGTATTACAACTTCATTAATTAAAAAGATTAAATGAAAAAGTTTAGTTTAAAGCTACCATAACATTTGACCCAATAAACATGAGTATATGCAGAAGAGCTTCCCTAGGCACCTTTCTTTACCACTGACCCATAAATGATATGCAGAACAGTAATTAAAGCTTTTTTTCTTTTTCAGCATGCAGTCCCATTGGGTTCTCTCCCTAGATCTGACCCCTGAAGGGTACATACAAGAATAATTAACATATTCATTACACCATGAAGTTTGTACTTTGTAGATCTAACTTGAAGAGGTTTATCTACGTAAACAGAGAAAGGATTTGTATTTAACTTATCTTTGGTAAAGAAAACATATTACCTATTACAAAGAACAAATAAATTGCAATATGTTAGAAAATAAACATGCTTGAAAGCAGAAAATTAAAAAAAAAAATGTTCATCATCCTACCTCCCAAAAGTTTGCCCCCAAAATATACATAGTTTATAGATTGTATGCGTATATAACATATAGTTTTTATGATGATGATGATTATTATTATTATTAGGAACCAAAAAGACACTCAAAATCATTCTTGCAGAACAAGTCTCCAATATTTCAATGAGTACTTTGTTCTATTACGGAAAAAAGTTCCCAGATAGAAGTAGGATGGTAGACTTCCTTGTTCTACTGTCATAGCACAAGAGTACGTGTGTGCACAAGAGAAAAATACATACAAGTAACCTTTCAGCCATTTCACACTCTTCCATTTGAGCAACATAGTGGCTAAAAAGCAGCACTATGGCTAAGCAACTCCCTGTTTCTTGGACAGAAACAAAAGGAGATAGAACAGACAACAGATACACAGCAGCAGGTGAAGTGCGAAACAGAATTCTTATAATAGTGAGGATGGATTCATTGGAAGAGGGTCTTATCTTTCTTGTATGAGGCAGTGCAGTGTAATGACCAGTATGTACCAAAACCCAGAAGATTTTACTTATGGTTTCAGAATAGACTGGTGAAACAAAGATGAGATAACCATACTTCCCATTAGCTCTTTATCATCTCCTGTTAGGTGCAAGAGAATTACACCATAGCGAATAATGTTTAACCATTACATTTGTCATCACTTCTTTCAATGCAAATTCTGACCGTCATACTGGACTTCATTGTACAATATGCCCTGAAGGCATCAAAAAACATGCAATTCCCATGTATGTGCCCTCTAACCAGTTGTAAAGTTGGAAAATTATATTTATTTTATTGTCTTACATTAACTTGTCATCAATAAGAGGGTTTTTTTCTTGAGGTCTGTAAACTTCATAATCTAGCTTGGTAAAGAAGATGATATGTAAGGAGTTCCTGGAAGTCTTTGCAGCTCCCAAGCTTATGCAAAAATGAATTGTTATGCCAAAGACAGTCAAAACTTGGCAGCACCTATTTAGAAACTCTTCTACAGAGAACAGCATTTGACCTAAAACCTCCTGAAGTTAATAGATGTCCGTGAACTGTGGCAAAGGCTCTTAATGGTCAGGAAGACTTACAGTATTCTAGTCTGGGCTCTGAACAACCATTAGGAATTTGATCTTGCACAATACAGACAAACAGGTAAAGGAATGGATATTGCTTCATACAGTACTGAATTTGATCCTGGGGACAAAGATGTATTCACAATAATGTATTGGGGGTTTAGAGCAAGCAATTTAATTTTCATTTGCTTCAGTTTTAATCTGTATAATGGAGATATTAACACTACCCTACTCAATACTGGACCACTACAAAATACCAAAAAGGCATTAAATGAGCTTATATAAAAGGAGTTTCTGGAATGTTATCATTAGTCTCAGTAAGATAGCAGAAATAATTCCTCTTGCAGACATCATAAAAATATACCTAGTCAGTAACTTGATGTATGTTACATTGGTTTCCCTGTTTTTATTCCTGACACTTCTATTTTGCTTGTAAAATACAGTTCTTTTTACCTGTTTCTGGCCAGTCACTAACACACAGTGAACATTCATTAGTTAAGATTCTGTTTATTTGCTTATTTCAATGGAATCACAGGATTGCTGAAAGGACTTTAAAAAGCTGCCTCATTCTTTCCTCTACCCTAAGATTGACATTGTTCCATAATTTTGATGGGTTTTGTTTTCATTCTTTATGAGCATTTTGAGTTGCTTCATTGAATAGTTTCCTCTGGTCTTGATTATGCTTAAAAACATACTTTTCAATATATAGTTCAGCCATGTAAAACATATAACGATATAATGATTGCTTTTGCACATATCTACCCTTATTATAAAATATTTGTTTTCTTATAAGAGGTTAACTGCTGTAGTGAATTATTCATCAGTTACAGTGCTCTCATATCTTTATCTGTGCCACACCACACAGAAACTTAACACATATATTACTGTGGATTTTTTTAAGAGAAACATATCAAGATTTTACACATTTAATGTATTTGCGAAGTTATCTCTCAACTAAGTAATTGACTAAGAGTAAAAAAAAAAAAATTAATAAGTTTTGAGAAACTCACTGTTTTGAGGGGGCATGAGATGGAAACCAAAATCCTTAATAAGATTTGTGGAAAACAGAAATGACCTTGAAATTTCTTCTTTCCTTCATTCTTAAAATTTGCAGATGGTAAGAGAACATTTCTCACAAATACCATGATACTCAATTTGTGTTCTGTGACAAATTAGGGTTGGTAGGTCTTGATTCTTTTACTTAACACTTTGATCTTCCTCACATAATCGTTCCTGAATAGTTGATTACATACATACAATGTTAGATTGTAGTTATTTTAGAATACCTTTCTATTCTATTTTTCTCATCTCTGGTATAGTCATTCAAAAGAGAGATGTAACTGTAGTAGATCACCCTTGTTAGTGCATATTACCAATACAGAAGTGAGCAGTTATTAAGGGGAAATTATTGAGGAAGTTGTAGTAGAATATAATTATTTCAAAATGCCTATACTAGTTAATCTCTCCCAGTTGATAAAGTCCACAGAACTGCACCTGCCCACAGAGAAAATATGTGCATCTACTTGGGATTCAGAAGTACAAGCTGTATCGCTGAAGCAGTTCCTGACTATGTAAATCCTCTTGTTCAGTGCAAGATGCTGTGATGCATCATTAAGTGACTTGTCTCATACTTCATGCTAGATTAAAAGATTCTGCTTTTTCCCCAGACTGAAGAACTCCAGAAACTAAATGTTACCAGAATTGGCTGCGGAAAGAGGATTTGTTAGTAGCTTACTCCAGCAAAACTTTCTGTGGTAGTCTCCCTACCGCAGGCCCTTTTCTCAAACAATACCAAATATTTCTCCCAACTTTCATCAGATCTAGTATAGGATATTTATGAATGTGACAATGGACAGCACAAGGAATCAAATAAGTAACATGTAGAAAAATCTATAACAAACTATGACACAAATGATAAAGCATAGAACTTTTTCGTTGTGGTTATTAATACCTTAATTCAAAATTGTTGTCATTGTTTAACTACACTAAACACAATTTCTTGCTTTCTGTTTCACATACATCAGAGCATACCTTGACTCTTTGGCTATCACCAGGTTTTGAAATGCTAAACCACCAGGTCAATGGTTGAACTTATTTCTGCTTGGTTTATAAGGATATTTCTCAGAAAAAGATTTCCTCAGAACAGAAATTCCAAAAGAGTAGGAAAAATAAAAGATGACCAGTTTTGGAAATTCCAGTGAGATAAGAATTTTCAATCATCAGAATTTTTTGGCTTGCAAAGTTTTGATACAAGACTGAGCCACAGAGTACAGCTCACCTTAGTACAGTTCCTAAGGCTCCTAGCATGAAAACTGGCAATCTAAAATCCCTAGACTGGATCAGTTCAGAGTTCTCAAAGTTTTCAGAGTTCCTTGCTGCAGATACATAGGCAAAAAGGCTAAGGAAAGAGTAAAGCTAGAAGCTCTTTAACCAGAAGACTGAAATTTCTTTGGATTTCCTAATTGCACATTGGATTAGCATTTCTACTCCTAAAGCAATGGTCATATTTGCATTTCTGTACAGAAACAGAAACTTTAGGTTGCTGAAGGCTTTCAGCCCTGTGACAGTCTACACAGCAGCATTTAACTGGAGTTACAGGCCTTGAACACTCCATATTTATTAGGCAAAATTCAATTTAAATCTCCTCCTAGGCTCAAGAAATTAAAAAATGCCTGGTTTTCATGTCATTCCTTGGAAAAAGTAGTAAGTGTAGTAAGTGAGACAATTCACATTTTTACTTGTTGAAAACACAGACAGAATCACAGAATCACAGAACGATCAGGGTTGGAAGGGACCTCTGGAGGTCATCTAGTCCAACCCCCCAACAATAAAACCAGCTTCTTCAGGTTTGTATCTAGTTCATTGAATGGTTCCTGTTCCTGGTTACAAGTTCTAATAAAGATAATTAACCGCTTAATAATTTAAACAACAGAATAAGGGTGATTTAGCATACAATTTGCTTTTTGCCAGCTGAGGGAAATTTTTTCACCATACTTCCTAGCTCTATGAGTCAGTGTAATGTTATTTGAACTGCAGCAAATTTCACACTGGGTTTTCTTTACTTTATATTTTCCTAACCTAAAACAGAAAATAAATGTTCCTTTTCTTATCTGAGTCTTGAGGCTTGTTATTTACAATGTGGCAGCAGTGAAAGCCAAGAGAAAACACTCAAGTATCAAGAATGTCACCATAAGGCAGATAGCTGATTTGGGGTCCAGACCACCACTCTTTTCCCTCTGGCTGCAAACTTCCATCGTCTTTATTGCTCCTGAACTGGCTCACCTACTGGCTGGGAAGGGGATACACACCACAGACTGGTTGATGGAGGGGAGAGAAATAGGGATGCAGCAATCTCAATTTACATCATCTTAACTGCTGCAGGAGGATGCATGTGGAACAACTTAGTAGCCATTGAAACTGGTCTAAATCTCCCTTTCCACAAAAACTCAGCACAAGATGTTGTCATCCTTTCCCATAAGGTGTTGGTCTGACACCTGGGTAAATGGGGTCACTTTTTCTGCCGGGTTGGTGTTCTGTTTTTCTAGAAAACCTACATGGGCAGACAAACAGCTCTTTAAAATTCTAATGTACTTTACCCAACTACATGAAATAAAACCTTGCAACTCAGCAATGATATGTACTAGAGAAATGTGATGCATGTGAGAAAGAAGGAAAAAACAAAGGCAAAGCTGTATTTTCCTACTAAAAATGAGAGAGGACTCGCTGTAGATAAGTAGCAGCATTGACCAGACATGGTCCCCTTAACTGGGGAGATAATGCTGGAGCATTGTAATTTCCTTTGTGTTTCTACCATATATGGGATGTTTAGGATATATTAGATACAAGTTGTTTGCTCTCTTCACTACACTGTGGTACTGGTTCCACTCACCTCTCAAGGCTACATTCCTTCAAGAGCCAGTAAATGACCGTTTATGATTTGTGTTTGTACTTCACAGGTCTCTGGTGTGGTCCTGTGCCTGTAATCTCAAGACCTCTGCTATAATCCTGTAATTGTACTCTCAGGCATTGCTGGTACAGAAAATAGCCTCTGTGGGTAGGACAGTTTGTGAAATTCTTCCTTCCACAAATGCAGCCTGGAATGGTTTAGCAGCTTAGCAATTATCTGATGCCAAACCTAATGAAGAACCACAGCTTGTTGGGTTCTCCGCTACATGCGAGACATTCACGGGTTGTCTAGAGCACACCCACAATATATGCAAACAATAGTTCATATAAAGAGGTAGAAAGGCAGCTGCTGCCTTAAAGTGCAGGCAGAGGAAAACTATTACTTCACAGAATAGATTACTGCCTGCATGGGAACACTGGAAGTTGAGAACATGATTCAGGTTCCATCACATTTTGAGCAGGTTCAAACACATTCATCCCACCCCTACTGACACTGCTTTCACCACCACATTTTACAGTATTTGCTAAATGAGAAAAAAATAATTCTCCCAAACTCCTGGTGAACTTTTTTTTGCTGCAGTATGACACAATACAGCTTGAGACAAAAGGTAAAACTCACCAGGTCAGTGCTTACAATGCTCCTCCTGGACACCATAGTCTAGAGTTTTGTCATCAACCTAAAGGCTGCTTGGGTATTTCAGATAAAGCAACAACTTAAACCACAAAATAGGTCTGGGAAACAGAAACCATACCTCCACCCTGCAGTAACAGAGTACTGAATCAGTTCAAAAATTTATGCTTAGACCCCTCTCCTGCTGGAGTTTAGATCCCTTCAGATTGAAAAGATAATTTATAATGAAGCTAATATAACATGGCCAGCAACGTAACCACCTGACAGATTTTAAAACAAAGTAGCTGCTGGACGTAAATTCTGAGAGGAACCCAATCCCACCATTGTACTGTAGAGAAGCATCAGGAGCATTTAGTAGACTAATCACCTCAGTTGATCTTCAGTTGATTTCTGCCTTTCCTCTACTCTATTCCAATATCTCAGCTCCTGAGCCCTAAAGACTAATCTTGTCATACCTCAATTCGTTTAATTAATGTGCCTTGCTTAGCAGCAATCCACTCCAGGAATCAAACAGACTCCTAAGATAAATTCTACAGAAAATACAGGAATTTTCACAGTGATCTAGAGTGGGTAATTTCTACTGTCTTCTACCAATGTAAAATATATCTTATGCTTATAGATTTTGAAACTGTACAGGGTAGTGAATAATTAATGTTTCAATCTCCTACAAAAGCTGTGTAGCATGGGTTATTTTCTCTGCTTATACAGAAACAAGCAAGGCGCAGAGCAATTAGACCAGGCACTCAGAAAGGCAACACAAAAAGAACACATTGAAATTGTAACTCCAATTTAAAAGGCTTTTTTTGTATGACATCCATTGCCCTCCCCCAGCTTCTCTTATGAGAAGGAAACTCAAAAATATGAAGATTAAGAATATTGTCCTAAATTTCATTGAGTTAGTACTAATAATCAGATTGAACCAATGAATAAGACAGAGCTGTGTAATCTCATAAGGTTCTTCTATGGCCAGAGTAGAACAAATGGAAAATCAGTGGACAATGGAAAACCCTACACAATCTTCCTTTGGAAAATGTCTGAAAAACTTATGAGCAGTAATGCAGTAATTCCTCACACCTACTCATTTCTGCAGGGAAAGGGCAGAGAACACATTCATAGAAGTAAACTCTCAGAGGTCTTTAAAGCATGATCAAATATTTAAATATTTTCCAGGTATATTTGGTTTTCTGGAAGGAAATAACAACCAGTGTGGAAACATAGGGGGCGCTGCCATAAGATCATGACATGAGGTCTCTTTTGCAACCCTGATTTTTATTAGATATACTATGCTGAGAGATGAAAGAGAATCTCATGTCTCATGTTATCACAGAAGAAAGTATTTCTCCGTGTAACATCTTTTTTTTTTTAATTGGTATTGACTTATGCTTATGAAAATTGTATTTGAAAACTCCTCTGTTCATGAGAAATTCATATTTATATAGTGTAGTAATTATTTCAGAGTAACTGAACTCTTACTTTCCTTCTTCTGCAATAGTACATTTTTCATTGCATCTTTTCAGCTTCCCACTACTGCTTTTGTCATATCCTTTGAGAAACATGTCATGATTAATTCTTTTTTACCAGCAATAAATTGCTGTTAGGGATTATAACAAAAAAATACAACTGCAAGGTTTGAAAGGCTGAGAGATGCTTTATCAACTCCATAGACTGGAACCCCTCTCTTAGATAAAGCATTCAAAGGGTGTTTTCCATGGATGTAATATTCACCCTTGAACTTCCTTATATCCCACTGAGCACAATATGAAAATGGAAGTATTTCATTGTAGCTAAGTGCTATAAACAATCAGTGAAACTGGTGTATCCAAGATTAAACAAATACAGATTGTCACCAAATCCTTTATGAAATCTCAGGACCATTTCTGCCTTTGTTTTCTCTTAAAAAATAAATAAATAAAAAAAAAGTCCTCTGTGAGGTACACCTATTTTAATGTCAGAATTTCAAAGTCAACTAAGAATTCACGTCAATATCCATAAGAAAAAAATAAAATGAAATACAGACATAAAAGTAAGCCTTACAGTGCAGATGGATTATTTTGAGTCAGTGTCTCTTGCCACTTTATAAAATGACAAAGCTAAAAGTTCAGCATATCAATCATAAACATAATTACCGTGTGCTCAGGTTCAAAGATAGATGGCAGATTATATATTTGTTTGCTTTGCTGAAGAATAGGTGGTGATAGGCCTTGCAATATTTTGGGATAAAATGCATAAGCACGATTTCTTTTCAACCCAAAGCTTAGTTCAGATGCATTCCAAAATATGATGAATGCTTTTCAGGAACTTACTGTTACCCTCAGCTTTGGGCCAGCTCGTTAGTCTGTTTTGCATTTGAAAGGAAGATAAGTAGAAGGAAATAAACTGCAGTTTGAATTTTTAATAAATCCTTTCCTCTTTGTGAACTCAGGATTTCCTTGGAGCATACAGAGTACAGGCCCTGCATAACCATACACAATGGTAAACTAATGAGAGCTTCCAGTGAATCATGACATGCGTCATAAGAAAACAAGATGTTTTAATTTACCGTTCCTTAAACAATACATACTGGTTTATTGTTAGACTATTAGTCTTTATTAAAACCTAAACTAATAGCATTTAGAATACCACTTAATCACTCTTCCCCAAATTCACCAAGATATGTTACCTCACAAGCATATGGATTTCAAGGGAGTGAGTGGAAAAATTTTAGTTCTGTTATTTTTTGGATCTTCTTTAAGAACTTACTAAAATAATACTAGTGCAATTCTTACTAAACACTTCTGATGTGTTTATGTGAGTTACCAAGAAACTTCAGCGGTCACATTCTTCTTTCTTTATAGATATGAAACTTTCCACAGTACCAGTAACTGTTTTATTTAATGCTTATATTCCTTTCTCCTGGCATGCACTATGTGTTCTCACCAAAACAAAAAAGCAGAAAAGAAAAAAAACAGAACCCACAACCAAACCACTCCACTGTATTTAAATTATTTTCTCTTTTAGATAAACAGTTTTGCTTTCAGTGTAAATGCATTTGTTCCCCACTTGTTTCCTGAATCAAAAAGGAATAAAAAGAAAGGTAATAACCCCAGAGTCGAAGCATCATCTTTTTTAAAAAATGTCTCTCAACAATATTACTAATTCAGGACAGTTTGTATCTAGCCAGAATAATTATTACTGCTAGCCAAAGTAATCATTAAAACTAAAATCTTCCTAAATGTTTTAAATACTTTGCAAATAGATCTGCAAGTAGAATATGCAAAGAGATTTGTAAGTAGAATATGAAGTACATCTGAGAATCAGGCAGAATGGAGGCAGAAGGCCATACGACAAAATTTATCTGACTGGACAGAAGAACTTCAATAAAGTTTAGGGGCATACAGATAAGAGATGGTGGCATATTATTATTCCTCAGCTAAATGGGGCTGCTGCTCAGCTATTAGCTTCTCCCAAGAAAATGGCACTGATAGTTATAAATCCCCATAATGTCAGTCTCTTCACTTTTCATGCTTTTCCCTCTTGCACCCACCTTAGTCTTAAACTAATTTCCATTCAAGAAAGCATTATGAAGACAAATCCTCATCTGTGCAAATCGGTTGTCTCTCATTATTCAGGATTTTTAACAGCTGATGATTTTGTCTAGAAGGTTATTCTGAAAGGTACAGTACATCATGGCACCGAGACACTGCTCTCTTGCTGCATTCTGGTGTATATGTGTTTACTTTTGTACTAATTCTGAGTCATGACAAGCAATCTCAAAAAATATTTTTCAAAGAGACTATAACAAAGTTCTGATGACCCCACTATTACAGATGTGAACCTTCTACAAAGAAATTTGCTATGGAATTTTGGGTTTGTGTAAAAGTAGAGAAAATACTTCCTCCAGTAGGCTTTCAGAAGTTCCACAGAGCTGTCCCAATTTTGCTCATGCTGTTTTACTCGTATACTAAACCTGTTATTCTGTCTCTTGTGTAGGCTGTTTGAAACAAGTAATCCATCTATATCATCCATCTTCCAAGACCATTGTCAAATGCTTTTCTAAGTTTACATGATATTATGAGATGATTGGAGCCCTTTAGAAAACAAAGTTGGCTTACAAGAACCTTTGAATATATTTAGCAGTTATTGAAGAAGAAATCAAAGCATGCTTTGAAAAATGTGATATTTTTTACAGCATTTCTTTCAAAATAATCTTGTATAACCTTGGTTAAACCATTAAACCTCAGTGCAACTCAATTCCCCCATCTGTTTAACAGAAATAATACTACAATCAAAGTGATAAATAGCAACTTCAAAATTTTCACCTTCTCTTATTGTCTAGAAGAGTTAGAAATCAAATAGAAGCATTAAGAATTTCATTCCTTGTCTTGGTCAGCTGAAAACGTATATCTGAGGACAGTCATTTGGTCCTTGTGGTTGAAAGATTTAAAAGGATTTTTCAGAAGGAGCCCAGAATAATGGAGGGTACACTGAAGCAATACAAAGCTCTCCTTTTGCCACAGACCAGTGAGCTTACTAGCAGAGTATTCTGTCTCTTGTAGTTGCCATTTTTCAGAGGAATGTCTCCATTGCTTCTAGCTGTGCAATATTAGTTTCTCACAAATTATAGCTTTCCAACTGTGGCTCTAAGTATGAGGTTAGACAGTGAGTTTTAATTTTAGACAGAATAGTATACCATGGAACCTATATCTATACGTATTTTATAAAGACAGGTTTATTAAAAATTTACTCAAAACTCATTGTTTGGGTTATTAGGTGAAATTATTTCTAAATCTCAGGGGTTTTATATTTTGACTGTTTTTAAAACCCAATTTTTAATACATGAAGAGAACAAAGACTGTCTTCATAAGGAAAGAAATACCTCCATCTTAGCAGGCTCTTCATTCACCTTGGTGTCTAAGACATGCTCTTGCAAAGAGGTTGAAAACAACAGGAGGAGACGCCAGAGCTACACCTCCTGTTTCTGAGCAAGCATCTCAACCAGCATGTTCCTAAACAAAGAAAAGCCACAGCAAGGACAACCTCAGTGCATCATGTGAAAGGACTGATTTTGCTAGCATCTTTTTTCTTTATTTAGGCAGGTATCCCTAATCAAGCTCTTCTATGACTCAATGGTATATTGTCCTTTTAGACCATAGATAGAATTCAGGCCCAGTTAAGCACCAGTCACTCAGTCTTGCATGATCGTTTTCAGTGATAGCTTTAAGTGTATAAAAATCACAGCTCTGAAGACTTTCAATTACCTTTAACTTCAAAAGAGGACACATAAATTGCATAGTGGATAAACAGAGATTTTCAACATAATGTTGGATTTGGGCATTGTTTGGTATCTAAGTCTTTGGCATCTAAGTTTTAAAATATGGACAAGAAAAAAAAATAACTGGACAAAAAACCGTGGTGACAAAAATAGGGCAAGAGACTGGCCCCTGTATCCTAGAAGATTCAGTGTCATGGACGCAGGAGAATAAATAGAAAAAAAGAGAAACATACTTTTTTCATTAACAATAACCACATCGTTTGGAATATCTAGGACATTTTTAGTACCATAAGCAAGAATTTGTACTCTTAACTCAGGAATGCAGAATAGATGGTAGGACGTCTCACCCTGCCTCTCAGCTTTAGCCTTGCTGGAGCATACTACTAGAACCTAGTCCAAGAAGCTCAGCAAATAATTCATCTTCCAACAAAACAAGAGTCCTTTCAATGTATTTTCATGCCAGGAAGCAGAATTACTACCACAGATTTATTAGTCAATAGTCAAATATTAAAGAGCTTCATAAAGACTAATTTAATTAATAAAAAGAAATGTGTCTTCATATTAAAAATCCACATTTTCAACACCTTTCCTCCTAAGCTGCTTTGTGACCAAAACCATCACAATCTTTGTTCAGCTGCTACAATAGACCACACCTCAGCTGCAGTCTTTTTCCTCCCATGTGATTTGCATAATCCTTAACTCACATATTGAATCTAGTTAAAAAGGACATTGTCACTTATGTAATAGCCCAGTATGTCTTATCTTTTGCGACACTTACCAAATCAAAATGTTCTAACAATTAGACCTTAATATGTTTTACCATTCCCATTGTGAAGTATTCCAGAATGGAGCTAATTATTAGCTCTGCACAGTGTTTTATTGAATTCCTCCATTCACTCAAATCACCTTTTAACCTAACTGAAAATTTCAGAGTGTACTTGCATGAAAAAAAAATCTATATATCACTTCTTTTTAACAAATTCAATTCTTGGGCTAGTACATCTGGCCATCTGTTTAAATCATGTCACTGTCTGATTAAGTGTTGTCACAACAATGGCAAACACTTCTTCTTACAAATAGCAGTAACTTTTAAAATCTGTTCATTGGCATTCTATTGTAAACTCAAACCCAAGAACATAATCTATCTTGATTGCAGCTACATATTTCCCTGACATTTATATTAACCTTTCTTAAGGTATTTAAGGTGGCAATTTTAAAAGAAATATCAAGGTTTGCAGTTCAAAATGGTCACAGTGTTCTGGTTCTGGTGTCACACTCACAGATAAGCTCTTTATAAGGACTCGGCACCTGTACTAAAATGCAGATTGCTTTTGTAAACACTTAATTGACCGGCATATATGTTATTCAGCAAGTCCTCCATTAATTTGTGAGAAGGCACCATGCCAGTCTAAGAGATGAGTAGGAGCATTGGCAGGAAAAACACTATGCAAGAGTAGGTGTAAAGGCATGATTCCCAGCTTGAAATGCCTCTTCACATGTGATTAAGAGGATGTGTAATCACTAGCCTAGCTCTAAGCCCAATTAGCTTTGAAAAAAAAAACCAACCCACTGTGCAGCCAGGTATGGTGAGTTTATGACCTTGGTGAATTAAATGGATTCCTGTGTGTTTCCCTTCTATGAGCTCAATCTCTGCTTTATCATATTGCACTCAGCTGAAAGCAGTGATGCAGTTCCAGGATAAATCAATAAAAGGTCATTTGCTAGTGTAGAGCCTATTCTTGGCAGAAAGCTGTGTGAAAGAGACTTAAGCGACACAAAATGTATTCGTATATCCCTTCAAATAAGCGTAGGAGACTTAGAGCGTTTAATCTTCTGGCCACATATGCAACACTACCAAATAAAAATGCTGGCTTGAAACAACTGAACTGTGATGAGCATAGATTTTCCATTCAAAAAACCTGTTCTAAGAAAGAAGCCTAAATCTTCTCAGAACCTTGCTTAAGCTGATGGGGTTTTGTAGGAGCTTGCTGATATACTGACAAATACTGTGTTTTTGGGAGATTGGTTGTCTTCTTTTTTTTTATTTCCCCATTTTGTACTATTCTGTTTGAGGGCTCTGGCACAAAGCTGAATAATCTCAGGTCTGCATGCATCTAAGGGTCAACTTTGAGCAAAAATAAGGTGAAATGTACTGATTTGTGTATGAATGAATACCATATAAGTAGGTAGTCTTTACTTGCAAATTTGTGTGCCAGCTACCACAGTTAGGAGGTGTAGCTCAGCTAATTAGTGTCTATCCCGGATACCTAAGCCCTTATGGACTGCATCTTGCTCCAAAGGATTCATGATTTCATTTGAGAAAGATGACAGTGAATGGTTTCTTGGAGAATGGGTCAACCTGTTACTGCCTTTCCTTCATATTCTACATAAGGAGCCTTCAGCAAGCAGTGACAGGTTGTGTGTTACCTGTTGTGCCTGCTCCTGATATTCTCCTTCTCAGGAGTGGTTCAGGAGTCACTGGGGAGTGACAGCAGCAGCCTATCCATGGCTGACATCTTTCATGGGCCCTACCCATACGTTGGTATCACTGCACCCAGGCAAACAGCAAGCATCTGCCTGAGAGTCCCATCAAAGCGCAGGAAAGGGGCTGTGGTGGTTTGCAGCGACCCAGTGGTGGTACATGAAATTAAAAGGCCCAGCACATCTCACACAGAAAAAAGCTGTCACAGGAGTACTAAATATGGAAATGAAATTTTTCCTCAAAAATATGTCTGTTTTAAGAGAGTTCCAGTGAAAATAAGCAAGGCACAGACAGAAAAGTTATGTTATTAGTGCTGATAATACAGGACAAATGACAAAATGTTTACTAATATTCTGCATCATTACTGTTTGTGAGGTCAAGCAGCAAAGTTAGCAATTGTCTNTTACTGTTTGTGAGGTCAAGCAGCAAAGTTAGCAATTGTCTTTTTTTTACAGGTTAAACTGTAATAGAAGTAATAGTCATGAGACTTTATCAGCTACCCTATTCTGTGAGTGATTTAAATTAGAAGGTAATATTGAGCAGGATGGATGAAAGTCAGTCTAACTATTTGGGTGCCAGATGATAGCCAAGATACCACCATTATTATCTTTGGGCAAGCAGTGGATAGAAACTGTGACAAGAGAGGAGAGCAGATAAATATGGGAGGATGAAGTTCTAGAGACCATTGAAAAGAAACACGAGAAACAGTTTCACTAAAGGGCCTCAGGAGAAGGAATCTGCTGAATGGCACTTCACTAAGCAAAGATAAAGCTCTTAATTGGACCAAAATCCAATGAAGTCAGTGGACTTCTGATGACCTCATAGGACATTGCACCAGGCCCTTTGCTGAAGAAGAGGCTGTTTGGGGGTCAGAGAAAAGATTAAAGTAGTCTGAAGAAGGAATTATGTACACTAGCTACAAGAGACATTGAAAATGCTGTACTGCTTAAATTTGATA
>RSEF01000002.1:106173055-106189519 GCA_003993805.1 Himantopus leucocephalus | reverse complement strand
TCCAGGCTGAACAACCCCAACTCTCTGAGCCTGTCCTCATAGGGGAAGTGCTCCAGCCCTCTGATCATCTTCATGGCCCTAGAAGAAGGAAGATCCATGGAGCTACAAGCGATTCAGCCTCACATCAGGTCCCCAGAAAACTATGGAGCAAATCCTCATTTCCAAACACATCAAGAACAAGGTGAATTGGAAGAAGCTGGTAGGGATTTACCAAGGACAAATTATACATATCTGAACCCGTTGCCTTCTGGGATGAGGTGACTGATTTGGGTGTTTAAGGGGAGAGAGTTGGATCTCATTTACATATAAGATCTTTGGCATGGTCTCTTATAGCCATATTGGTGAAGTCTAGAGTGAATAGAGGAGGATAATTATTGTTCAATGTTTTCATTAGCAACTGGAATGACAGGAAGCAGTGCACTCTAAGAAACTTTGTGGTCAACCTCAAACTTGGTGTCAACACCAATTTGGGAGAAGTGGTTAACATGTTGGAAGGCAGAGTTGAATAACAATTTATAGGAATGTGGAAAAGCTGGAGAAATGGGAAAACAAGTTGCTCGTGAAATTCAACAATGGGAAATGCCAAGCCCTGCACCTGTAGATTAATAACACCCCCCACCACCACCACCACCAGTACAGACTTGGGGCTCACCAGCTGGAAGGCAACTTGGCAGAGAAAATACTGGGGTTCCTGGTGGAAGAAGTTAAACACAAGCCAGAACTTCATCTTTATGTCAGATTAACTCTCCACCTCCTGGGCTACTTTAATAAGGGTGCAGCAAGGAGGCTCAGGGAAGTGATTCGGTCCTCTGTTCAGTATATGCAAGACTCTACCTGGAATCCTGTGTCCAGTTCTTGGCTCCCCAGTTCAAGAGACGTGGACATACTTGAGTGAGTCCAGTCAGGTGTTACAAAGGTGATAAGGAGCTGAAGCACACGCTGTACAAATGAAGGCTGAAGGAACTTCGTTCCTGACGAAGAGAAGGTTTTGGGAAGATTTTATTATGGTCCTCACAATAGGTAACTGTAGATAAGATGCAGCCAGCCTCTTACAGGTATGCAGCAAAAAGCCAAAGGGAACGGTCACAAGTTACAACCAAGAAGGTTCTGACTAGGTAGAGGGAAAAAACTTTTACCATGTAGTGGAAAAACATAGTTGTGCTATGAGATACTCAGAGAGGTTGTGGAATATGTAATATTATCTACTCATAATAATAATATCTACTCATTAATTGACTTGACAGAGCCTGAGCCACCTGGGCTAGCTTGCCCTGCTGCAAAGAGGGAGACAGACTAGATGACCACCAGAGGTCTCTTCTATCCTGAACTATCGTATGATTCTATCAATTTAACATTTAAAGACTGAAGGAAACAATTGCGTATCCCTGTCCAGGTTTCATTTCCTAATACAGATCTGTAAATTTAAGAAAGCTACTATTTTCCTCAAGTTACAGATGAAGAATGAGATTTTGACTATGCTAGCAATCTTACAGAATATCTTCCAGAGACTCTGTTATACATTATTTTTATTTTCCCCGATTTCAAATCCACCATAACTTAGTTAGCTGTGTTAATTAAAATGTATGTCAAGCAAAGTAAAAATGATTCAGTCAGACCACAGATTTTCAAGAAGAAAAAGTGGATTACTATCTCAGTCACATGTCTCATAATTAAAATATTGAAACAGATAAGGGATGTGGAATGGCTGGTCTTAACTAGACTGATTAATATTGTTTTGGGGATCACAGAATAATCAAGTGAAGTGCAGTTTAAATTCAATTATAGAACTGGAAATAAAAGTGATATGTCAGTGCTTTTGAAATGTCTGCACTCTCTCAAAAAATTATGATGATGTTTAACATTTAGGGTGACAACTAAGTCAAGTAGTGTTGTTTTGGGTTTTTTTTTCCTTTTTTTTTTTTAAATCTTGTACAATCCTCTCTATGATTCATAATAGCTTGTCATGGTTTAACCCCAGTCAGCAAGTAAGCACCACACAGCCACTCACTCACTCCCCCCACAGTGGGATGGGGGAGAAAATCTGAAAGGTAAAAGTGAGAAAACTCATCCGTTGAGATAAAGACAATTTAATAGGTAAAGCAAAAGCTGTGTGCTCAAGCAAAGCAAAGTAAGGAATTAATTCATTTCTTCCCATTGACAGGCAGGGGTTAAGCCGTCTCCAGGAAAGCAGGGCTCCATCACGCCTAACGGTTACTTGAGAAGACAAATGCCATAACTCTGAATGTGCCCCTCTTCCTTCTTCTTCATCCAGCTTTATATTGCTGAGCGTGACATCACATGGTATGGGCTATCCCTCTGGTCAGTTGAGTCAGCTGTCCCAGCTGTGTCACCTCGTAACTTCTTGTGCACCTCCAGCCTACTCACTGGTGGGGTGGTGTGAGGAGCAGAAAAGGACTTGGCTCTGTGTAAGTGCCGCTCAGCAATAACGAACACATGCCTATGTTATCAACACCCTTGGCAACACAAATCCAAATCATGGCTCCATACAAGTTACTATGAAGAAAATTAACTCTATCCCAACCAAAACCAGGATATACCTCAAAACACAGTAAGTGCTCAGGGCTTGTGTAGCCCTGTTACCCTCATTTGGTTTAAGTACTATGTATGAAGAGTGACTTTGTATCCACTGGTACCCGGGAAGAAAAACACTCTCTGGCATTCTGTTATTTACAAAAAGAAAGAGCAATAATATCTTATTTTTATTATGATTGTCAGATAATTATTAGTGTAAAAAGTAGGAATATATGATTTATAAAATTCCACTTTTTATTTAACCTTTTTGGTGACAACTACTCTTAGCCTGTCAGCCATATTTGGCATAAATTGATATACATAATATTTGCTTTTGAATAAAAAAAAATGCTCATGATATTTTGTCATTTATGGCTTTTCAGAAAGAGCTTTTATGCCACAGAGAATACTGAAACTACTAAAGATGTTGATCTTACTAAAACACTTTTAGTGATCTGCATCTAACCATTATGGATAATATAAATGATCCAATTAATATGAAATTAATTAGTCAAAATTTTTTTGAATGTTTTTTCAACCCTCTGAGATTATGTTATCTCATTACCTTCTCAATCTAAATCACTGTTATTTTGTTGTATTTCATGGTAGGAAATCCCATTTAAATTTATCTTCAATAATATTTAATTCTGCCTCAATATCAGAATATTGACTTTCATAATATATTCATCATTAAATTATGTATTTGGAAAAAATGAACACAATAACAAACACTATTAGCTACCGCTCCATTTCTTAGCTGTCATCACAGCTATGGGAAAAAAAAAAAGAGCAAATGGAGTTTAGTTTGTTGTGGAATTATGAGGAGCTGGAGTTGAGCTGTAAATATTTTCATAAAATACTATTATTGGAAATAAGGCTGTTTTTTGGCTTGAAAAAAAATTGTTAGGGCATTACTTAAAAAATGCGATGTTGAGTTTTGGCATTTTAAGTATTTAAAACAAGTAATTTTGTCAGCATCAACTCTGGATGCTCAGCCTTTTTCACTAGTTCATAGTTGCACTGAAGTTAATGAGAGTGCATGCCATTAACAGAATGTGCAAGCTTAGGTAGCTGGACTGCAGTACCAGGATATCATAAATTTTGGACCTGTACAGAGACATAGCTAACTTCTGAATCCAGCGGAAAACATTGCATTTTACAATTCCAAGTGAGTGTAGGTGTTTAAGACTGAGTCTTCTTAACAGATCATGAAGAGAAACTAAGCTTTCACAGCCCTAACTTGCTGGTTTATTCTGTATTTGAAATGCCAGTAAAAATATTCAGCACAAGCTTTCTTTTCTTCTCTTCATGATTTTTCAAAGGATCTGTTCATTACGTGTTGAACTCCAATATCAATATTCAGGACTCACACTGTATTTCACAAATAGACTTTTAAAAAGGTTGATAGCGGATTTTCTTGGGGGGGTGGGGTGGGTAGAGGTGTTTTATGTTGTTGGTTTTTGTCTTGTTTTCTGTTTTGTTTTGCGTTTTTTTTCTGATGTGAAATACCCACACAGTCTGAAGCAGATGGCAGGGATTATCCTAGATAATGGAATATGTGTCTTACATATCAACAGGTGTTTTAGGGAAAACAATCATGTATGGTTTTGTATATAAACTTAAGTTTTGCCAATGCAGACTTGACCTTTTTAAAGAAGATCCAGTTCATTGTATGCAATATGTTTCACAGTAGCAGTTTTGAAACAAAACCTTCTGATCAGATGTCTGGGATTTATGCTGTCAGAGAGAGGCCTCATAGGGAGTGGAATTTGAATCCCTGAATGCACGAGATGTTTGTTGAATGACTGTAATTATCAGGTTGGCCTGGGGGAGCATCCAGGTTTCTTTCGTCAGAGGTAGCAAAGTTCTGGCTTAGGTTCTGTGCTGGAAAGAGAGAAGATAGAAAATGTGATAGACTGTCACTCCCCTTGTACTGGGTGCAGGGAAGTTATTTTTCCTACCTAACAGTCCCCAAGTGTAGTTTAAGAGGGACTGAAATTGTATGTTTGGGTATGCAGATGTCAATTACATCTGGTCTCTTTGGGGTTTTCTTGAAGAGATTGATACTGAGCAACCCTATAGAGAAGGGTGTAACTCAAAGTGAAGGAGTCAAAACATAGCATTGAGAAACTATGATGGGCTACATCGCACTTGCTTGGGATTTCTTGGGGACCAGGAAAGAAGATGGGAAATTCTATGCACACCTGAAAAATATACGTCTCATTTTAGTGACGCTTAAGAATCATAGAAGACAACTGCAACATGGAGTTCTAGGTTACAGTAAGGTGCCAGATGAGGTTGAAAGTGAGATGCAAAGCCTACTCATGAGATGATGGTGAGCTACACCAACATATCTATTCACAAGTTGTAACACAGTACAGTTTCTAGGTAATAATTAGCACAACTGTACATTTCTATATTTACAAATTGTTCTGTGATTTTTCTAATATTCCATATTCTGTGGAATTATTTATTTAGGAAAATTTTTCAATAATTGGGACATATAATGTCTCTAGCTACCTTTTTCTTTTCTTCAAAAATTGTTTTAAAGAAAACTGTGTGTGGTGTAGAGAGAGACAGTAAGTTTTCCAAAAGATTTGGTATATATGATCACAATACTAAGCTGAATGAATTCAGCCTCTGCCTGTTAGATGAGAAATCATTCTCTTTGTGCATTTCCATTTGTCTGATAATCCTGTGCTATAATCTGCAGCATTTATATAAGAATGAATGGGATCTGGTCAAAGTTTAGTGTTTAGAAAAAAAGGCACCAAAAAAGTCTTGGAGTTTAATAGGGTAAGTAAAGGTCCTAGTTCTTTACCAAAACTAGAGCAAACCCAAATGCCTTCACATAAATTAGCTGACTCAGTGTAGGTAGTGAACAGAAAAGACTGTCAGTTCATTTAGACAGGAGATTCCATGCTCATGTGTTGCCTAGTCTGCTACTTTTTTACGGTTTATATATTGGTTTTGGTACACTTGTTAATAGCTGCATTAGTCACTATGTGTGATGCCATAGTTTCATCACTCAGTCTCAGCAACTTACTGAGACTGTCATGAACAGAGAATCCTCCAATAAAGTTTCCTCTTTAGTTACACCACATTGGTGATAAAGAGCTGATGGACTAGACAGGGAGATTAATGATACAGAGATAATGCACCAAGGTTTAAATGGAAACCGGATTTTTAAATGCTTGGGCTTGCAGAACATTTTTTTTTTGCCTCTAAATCTTATAAAAGTGAAACTTAGTATCAGAGTTAGTTTCACCAGGAGTCCTCTTCTGTCACAGAAATTCATCTGAATGTGACAAAATGTCGTGGTGCGATTAGCATACAGGTAGCTGACATGTATTTGGGGAAGTCTTGGCTACCCTTACACAGCAAGTTTTATTGGTAACGTATTGTCCCAGTTTTCTGTTCTGTGGAGTGAGAAACAGATAATTCTTTCCTGAAGAGATCAAATGAAAAAAGACATCCTAGTGACACGAATCTGTCAGGCTTTTTTCCTTGTTGTTGTTTTCCAGAAGCCAACTGTAAGTTATCAAGGGCTTTTAGTACCACAGGCTATTAGCTGCATGAAAAAGTTGGCATTTTATGGTCACATAATAGAATAGAACTAACAATAGCCTTCTCTACAAACAACATATCTTCTTACATAAGACATGTGAGTCTGTGACCTGAAGTATTTTATATACTTTAAATGCAATCATATACCTGTTTATCTTGTATCTTCAGTCAAAATTGCACAGAAATGCTTAAAGGAATGAAAACAAATTCCCCTTCCTGTGAAGAAAGATCAAGAATGAAGTTACCTCAAACCATATTGCCACCAGAACTGTTGCATATTAAATGAAAGGCCTTCTAGCGCATACAATGGTGGCATCAAAAGGCAATATCGACAACTATCCAATTCCAGAATGCCTTAAAAATCACATATTTTTAAAAAAGATAATATGTTTATCACCTGAATTTCTGTTGTCATAACAATATGACATTAAGTTTTCATGGGAAAGTACTTGACATCTCTTCCCAGTACTCAACGATGGTTTATGAAAAAAATACCTTGTTACTGTCATGCCTTGTACAGCCTCTGTTGAAGGAGATACTGACAGTGAACGAGGAAACAGTGCATGACCTCTCTCATACTGTTTGAGAAAAAATACACCGTTTCAATCAAAGCTAAGTATCGTTAGGACAGAAAGCTGATAGGAAATGGTTAGATTTATAAAACTATTGATGGAAGAAACAGGAGTGAGGAAAGCATTCTTGGTTATTTTTACGAGTACCCATAACCTTAGTGGACATGAACTTTGCACCTCCTCCAAGTGCAAATTTGTAACTCTAAGCACTATATATACGGCTTTGTTGAAAGTATATGTAAGACTCCTGTTATTCTGTAAATAGGCAGTCAAGTGACGCATCTCGAGGGTTTCCATATACTGTTACTCAAATTCTTTTTTTCTGGTAGTTAATAAGCGATAATGCCTAACTTCAAATTTCCAAAACCACATTTTTTTCTTCGTAGCAATGCTGTGTGACATGGCCTAAATGAGAAGGGCTCTTCAAAATTATTTGAAATGGTATGAATCTGTTTATCACATCAAAATTATTTCTCTGACAGCTTATGAAATTATGTTTATAGAAAACTTTACTGTAATTACTGTTCACCCTTTTGGCACAAAGCACATCTGCAGAAAACTTAATAAAAGGATAATCGAAAGCAGAAGAAAAAAAAGGAAAGGAAAATGCAGTCAGTCAAAATCAATTGTTTGATAAATCTCTTTAGAAGTAATGCATACAGTGTTTTAATTTGGAGTTTATAAGCATATGCTGTCATTTGAAATTTGTTACTACTTGAGCACAGCATAAATTGGTTTGGCAGAAAAGTTGTAACTGTCCCCTTTAGGCACTCTGGAGATGAACATTTTGAGCCAAATCTATTTTGTTTGATGGAATGAATTACACTGAAATATAATATATAGTGTCAGTTTATTTCAATTATCAAGATAGATACTATACAGAAAATACTGTGTGTTATCTGCCCTGAAGGACAAAAATAATTTCTTAAACACTCTTTTCCCTCAGTGACTTTGCAGTTCAATGTGTGTTGTCATACGTTTTTTGAGAAGTGTAAGATACTAATGGAAATTTTACTCTTAGATTTTCTCCAGAGTCATGGAATCCTTTTTCAGATGATACGTAAATGCTTCTTTGAAATCAGTTAATGATGAAAATTCTGTCACAGAGGATGAATAAATTTAACTGGTCAATATCTGCCCTGAAATATGGAGGGGCATATCTGCCCCATTGGAGGAGTATATAGGAAACTGGCGCATTGCTGTGAATTTCCTATATTTTTTAATGGATATAGAGAAATATAATAGTCATGAGTCTTTCCTATACATAGTAAACCAAAATTTTCTGTTCTGTGAAGCAGGCTGGTATGAATGCTTTCATTTCAGGAAAAACACACGTTCAGCAAGGAAAACTGTGGGTTTTTTAAGCTAAATTCCTTAAAGAAAAGGAAGACATACATATGCATCAAACCAGAAACAACCAAAATGGCTCCTGTCGGCCACTTCTATTTAGCAGACTAATCTTTTCATAAAATGGGGTTTCACTTGTCAGAGTTCAACTTTACTCCCGTGTATGCTGGAGTGGCCTGATAATACAGTTTTGACAAACCATGTATGAATCCACTGATACTGAATCTATCTATGAATTCTCTGGGACTCTGATAAGTCTCACTGAAATATGATTTTATGTTGAAGTCAGAACTTTTACATCTTCAACATAAAACCAGTTTATTTTCTTGTAATGTTCGAAGGGTATTCTTTAGAATTCTTTGGATTTACAACTCAAAGTAAATATCTCTCCTTCCTTCCTCACGCCTATTCCCCAGCTGAAATATGCATACCTTCAAACAGTAATAGTTGTCTAGTTTACCACATGCCTAAGATGAAGAACAATTATTTTTAAAATATGTTGCAAGCACATACTCTATGCACATTATTTTTTTTTTAAATATACTGTATTAAAAAAAGAAGAAAAAAGGATGGAGAAGCAAAAGTAAAGCTTTTACCCTTTAAGTTAAGGATGGACCTGAACGTTGGCTCCCACTGACTCAGAATTTATATTTAAAAGAAAAAAGTCTGTGCCAAATATACAGCCTCCTTTTTTTCTAGTTGCTACACACACTGTCATTGGCTAGGTCATAAAGAAAGATTAGACTCTTCTCTCCAAAAGTTTATTTGAGCAGACTTGCACTGCAGTTACTTTTTGCTCTTTACAGAGTGCAGTGCTGTCTCCAGGGCTTTCTAGGATACAAAGACAGATTGAACAGTGTTGCAGCTATTCATCGCAATGCGTGTCCTGTTTGCAGGCAGAGACTTGTCAGAATGGGTGTGAGAACTCATCTACAGTAGATTAAAAGCATCAGATCAAGGTCTTTAAAGTTTTCAATATTACTTCCTTTTATGATAAATGAAATTATTCTTTGTGTTTATAAATATGGACCATAGTCTCTATTTACTGAGGATGTTTCTACTTCTTTTGATAAGACCCATAAAGTAGGTCTTAATTTCAGTTTCCTTTGAAAAGATCTTTTTGCTTTTGTTTTTAGTGTGAATTGATTAGAAGGAGGCCTTCAGGGTAGTGTAGAGGAAAATGAGATAAAGCTTTGTGCCATCTGAGAAAAACGAATAATAATCAGTTATATTTAACAGATTCTCTCCCTCATATCCTATCCTAAGATAATATTCCTTTTGGCATCCTTAATTGGGGTAAAACTTAATGTGTAACTTTTCTGATGTTATTATTGCTTGCTGCTGTTCATTATTCCTACCTGACTTTTGGTACATAGCAGAGTCTAAAACTGGAGAAAAATAAAACCAGCCAAAACTCAAGTACATTCCAAAGAATTGTGGAAGCACTGTCTTGGGCTATGGCAATACATTACAGTTAAACTCACCTTTCTTTCAACAAATGCATCTACTAGTCAAAATTTTAAATAACAATCATATCTTTCATTGATTTGGTTTGATTACTTAAAACATGTGAGAAGTCTTTGGGAGAAGATAAATATTGTTATGCAACACGTCTTATAAGTTTTAGCTTAAACAGTTTAAAATGCAGTGAATTTAGCTCAAGAAAACTTTCAACGTATCATCACTGGTAAAACAGAATGAAGAATTGCGGCTAAGTGTCACAAATATGGTAAAAAAGAAACTGTGCTGAAAAAGCCTAAGAATTGTTGCTGAGATTTTTTAAAATCTGTGCTTGTAAGCGCACCAGGAAAAATACTTACTCTCAATACTAAAACAGAAGACTCATGAAATGCTATTTTGGTTACAATTTTTAGAATGTTTAAATTATTGTGTCCTGGACCTAAAGTTGCACATTTTTTTTTCATGACTGACAAGCAAGTAAATAGCAATGATATAAGAGCTGTGCTCATAATGTAAATATCACCAAATATTTCTAAAGTATTTTAACTTGTAATTCCGTACTGTACTGCAGAAAAGGATATGGAAAGAATTAATATTTATTTTAGTGTTATCAAATTAGGTCAACTTATTTTCCCATTTTCATTACAGATCTCAGATGGGTTCCTATGTTAAACACACCTACTTAAATTTAACAGGAGAACTGTTAAAAATGCAGATTAGCTGGCAGGCTTATATTCCATAGGAAATTATGTCATAGTAATTAGTATTCAAGTTATTTATAAGAAATCAACTCTCTTATACTTTTCAAATTGTTTTCTCTTGTCTCGTGAGTGAATGGCTGCCAGAAATGCCTGTGGTGAGTGGATTTGACTGAAGAATAGCATTTGGAATAACAGGCATATGAATAAATATGGGAAAAAGGGACAATTTTATGAGATCACCCTTATGTAGCACTTAATGACAAAGTTATTACAGGCATATTAATACGCAAAGTTAACTCATGAGCTACTTCCTACAGAAACTTCTGGTCACCAGAGGAACAAACTCAATCATTAACCATGGACTGTATATTTTCCTGAAAAGTCTTTTAATACCTTAAGAACCCAGACTAAAATTTAATGTACAGCTGCACAGTACTACTTAGTTCTCTTAGTATAACTGGAGTAGCTCAAACAATGCACAATTATAAATAAATGCAAATATGTCCCGGTGTTGTACGATTTAAACACAAATAATAAAACTTCATGTGTGCTTAACAAGTTCTTCATCTGACCTTTTGAGATGTCAGAATATCATTTCTGTAGAACATTACAATAACCTTTGTTTTACATATGTCCAGGTGTATTTCAGGGAATGTAATCTGGAGAAAGGTTGTGTTTCTGTAACTGCATTTCTTTGTCCGCTTTTTTTGTTTGTTTAATGCTAATGTACGTAAAAAATGTAGAGCAGTGAAGTTACTATAAATGTTATCTGTTTGAAGTCATTGTAAAGGCGTGATCTTGACAACTATAGCCTCTTGTGAGGAATGTTCGAAATATATTTGTGCTTTGCACTGGTTAAACAGAAGTTTGCCGTAAGATATAAATAAATTGGAAAATTCATTATGGAAAACCTCTATATTATTTGCTGTTGGTGTTGTGTAGGTTTTCAGGGAATGGCACAAAGGATCATGTTGGATTTTACTATGACAAGGTGAATAAAATCAAAGCCCCAAAGACTGAACTACTGGTATGAAGGTCATGAAATGTTGGCATTTGCTCTTTGTCATTGAGTCATGAAGGGTAAAAAAGACAGTATTAAGTTCAGCACAGCTTCTTTATTCTATTATTACCCTGAAATAGTAAAATGAGAGAATAGCGATAACGTAAATGTGTGCAGTAGAAAGAGAACATGGTGCAAGTGTAGTAACTCTTAAAGTAATTAAGACAAGAGAGAACCTCAAGACTAAGTTGGTATTGCTTTAACCATGTGATTATAGAAAACTTTCCAGAAAGTTTTTTTTTTCCTGTTGACTAGAGAAAAAACAACAATAATGCAAATGGTATTGAAGTTCTCTCATTACCATATATGTCTTATATTGTTTGTATAAGTTCCTTAAAAGGTTTAGAAATTGTTGTACAATTAGCTGAGTCAAAATTTCAGCTTAAACGTAACTCTCTGAATTTAAATTTAGTGCAGAATTGAATGTATTTTATTTTATTTTATTTTATTGTATCCTATTTTATTTTATTTATTTTTAAGAATAAGAGGAATCAAACATGACATCAGGGATTAGTGAACAAGAAAAGTCTGTTTATATACTGTATTCTGGGGTAATTGATAAAGAACAGTGGTCCTTGTGAGTCTAATTAACTTCATTGACTTTCTAAAAACTTTATCTTACATCATGATCTTATGTTACTTCAGGTAGCAATGACAGCAACATTTTGCTACATAAGCTTCTATTCATAACACAAGAGCTAGAGCAAAGACAAAGGAAAAAACTCTTCTATTTCTAAAAGCTTTACTTCATCAGGCCGAGTTGCACAAGTGAGATTATAAATGACTTTAAAAAGTCATGTTGAATGAGCCTTTTAATACTTAAAAATTATTTATATCTTACTTAAATACCAAAACATCGTATTACATTTGAATGTAATGATATCAACAATCAGTAAACAATATGTACCCCAGCGTTAGCAGGCTGTTTCTGCTCCAGGCAGTGACACAAAAAGAAGTGTTGGGTGTTTTTTTTTTTAATGTATAGGTTTTTTTCTTTTTCTTTTCCTTTTTTTTTTTTTTTTTTTTTTTTTTTCTTTTTTTTTTTTTTTTTTTTTTTTTTTTTTTTTTTTTTTTTTTNGGGTCATACTTAATCACTGGTTTTGAAGAAGCTAGTATAAAACTAGCTAGATAAAATATGTGGCCCCTCAGGCAGAAGATCATAAACAGTACATCAATGACTACCCTGCAAAGAGCACTGTTGAAAAATATACTTAATTAAAAAATCGATTTAGTTTTCTGATATTCAGAAAAATGTTTATATACAAAAGCAAAATGTTAAAGAACTTTTTTGACAGAAGCTTGATCCAAACCAAATTGGTGGAAATTGTTCTTTTCGGTGGTGTTTACAACAAAATTCCTGTTCATGAATGTAAAACTTTAAGAAGTGAAAAGTTATTTTGCAAATTACGTAGCTAGTGCTCAGCTTAGTTTGTGATCTACTCTTCTGTTATAAGATGTAACGTATCTAATGTGTACAGCAAAAGATCACCTGTTTGATTTTTTCCTGAAGCACACTGCAAGGTTCAGGTAAACTGTACTGTTGCCATGAGATACTGTTTAGATTTAAGTTAGTCTTTGTACCAATTGCCAGATAACAAAGAAAGGGAAAATGATGTATGAACTCCAACATTTCAGCATTTTGATATTTATCAAACCTTATTAAAACATTATTTTGTTAATTATGGAAGTATTCCTAGGGGTTTGAGCTGACCAAACACTTCTTCAATGTGTTTCTGTATAAGACATTTTTGGGTCATAAAATAATTTATTTATTTACAATGAATGCTTGTATGATCAAAAGCTTAAATTTAGATTAAAATTCTTTTTTCTTCATTTCAGTTTTTTTTTTTTTAAAAGTTTTTTAATTTCCATGGAATCTGTCTTTTCAGGTGAACTATAAACACCTGAGGGGTAGGTTGACAATAATTTATTACTTTTCATTAACTCTGTCAAACAAATGCCACTGGTTTCCTTCATTTGAGGTTTGCCCGCTAAGTGGAACTTTTAAACAAATCTTAAATACCATTGTTTTAAGCTGAATAGCAATGATCATCTTTGTATTGTAACTACATCCATTTTATTAACATATTACATGCGTAGTGCAATTTTGTGAAATTCTGAGTTCTATATACTATTTGTCAGACTATCTCTTCATGACAGAAATTCTTTACCGACTTTATTGTCTTCTCCAAGAACAAACTTTTGAGGCTGTACTGCTTGCATTGCCTACAAATCTTGAAAGCGAGTAACTGTAGAAGATAAGGGTAGTTTGAAATTCAGACATATCAAGCCTATATTGTTTGTGGCACAGCAACAGGAAGCAAGCCTAACAATTCATACCATTTCCAATAATTGTTTTTAAAACAGCTCTGTGTCTTAATAGTCCATATGAGAAAGTGAGAATTTAAATCTCCATGTTCTTATGTCAGTTTTACATTTACTCCAGTGTAAAAAATACAGTAGAAGTCTTATTGTCAGAAGGATAAGGAAGAAATCATGTCTTTGCAAACTTTGTTAATGGTTAATTTCTGTGTAGCTTTCTGGTAGCATTATTACTGGTTAAGGCTACAATAGCAAGGAGAAGATCTTAGTTCATAAATTGGAATTTTGTATTCCTCCACCTAGCAATGAATTAGAAGTTTCATTTTCACTTAACCAGATAAATGGGTATTATGTTGCAGCATACCATATTGCAATATTGCATACTGTGCTGTAACATTTGGGTATGCTATAGACATAGTCCACTAACTTACACTTTGTGACTTACAGAATAGAAGAAGATGTTCATGGTTATTAATATGTTTACGTGTATAATGCCTGCATACTTTTTTTTCCCTGTTCTGTCTCAGAACTAGCACAGAATGTAATTGCAAATAAATTATTTCAAGCTGGAGTAGTATCTTTCAATGTCTCTAAACTGTTTTGGATAGAATGGATTTCTAGAGGTTCTTACCTTACTTCTGAAACATAATTGAAAATGCTAATGTTTAACATTATTCAGAATCCACTTCTATTTTCAGAACCATAGCATTCTTAGAATGGACAAAGCCTATGATATTTCAATGACTGAATTAGGCTTAGTGCCTTGTTAAATTGAATTCTAGTGGCTCTAACTGCAATTAGACACAGGGAAAATACTTCAGAAAAATTTTTCCACAGTGGAGAGAATCGCTGGGTTTTTCACATCTTGCACACAAATGTTTCTCAAATAACTAGATAGAACTAGATGTCTTCCTCATAAATCAAAAGTTCATTAAATTCATTTATTCTTTCAGAACTTTTTATGTAAATTATATAAGCCTACACATAATCCCACAACAAAGTTCTGCATTGTCTTCTAACTGCTGGAAAACTATGGGGAAAAAAAACCACACACATTTTTTTTCCTAGAACATGCTGCCTTATTGGAGGATAAATGAAAAGAACATACAAATTCTATGTCGTGACTACAAAGGTGTATTGATTTTGAGAGAGAATCTCCTTCAATCCACGATTCTGAAGGGCAGCAATGTAATTGTGCTAGGATTCCAATTCAGAGACGTATTTCTTATCTGTTTTTTTGAAAATGTGTTTTGAAAGTCTACTCAGATGCTTCATTGTCATTAGGAAATAAAATTCCTAGTTCTAATGCAAAGCAATAATTTTGTTGAATATGTAAGCCAACTTCTTATTTCGTCTTGCAGAAATACAACAGTTTTAACTGCCTTGTGTGTGTGAAGGACAATGGAGCATCTAACTTTTCTTGCTCTTTTCTCTTCTAGATTACACAAAATCATTTTGTTCAGGCTATACTAAGAGGCTAGGTGTTCCATACCTTCTATCATTCAGCCCCGCTTGGTTTTTACTTAAAAACTCTTTCTTAAAAAATGGTACAGAAAAATTTCATATGATTTTTTTCCTGTGCAGAAGGACATCGAATAGCTATTGTCTGTTCTTCACATAGAGGACACTTGCTAGAGGACATTGTCAGAAAGCCATTTAACATTTTGAAATAGTGAGGCATTCAGATTGTGATCCACTATAAAAAAAGGTTTTGGTAGATCTGCGACGTAATTGCTGATCTTCCATTTTGCGTATGATTTCTTCTTGCTAAATGGAGTACTTTGTATTCTTGTCTTTACACTTGTGTTGGTGGGATTGCAACCTTTCCCCCAGTATATTAAGGTCATGCTGAATTCAGAGCCTGTACTCAAACCACTGAGCTCAGTGCTTTCTACATTTTTTAACTAAAGTTAAGATGTCAATAGACGTGAACAGAACCTACGATTTTACTTTTTAGCTTGTTTTTCACTTTTCTTCATGGGGATTTAATTTATCTGTTCTTAAAATATTTGCCATATGGAACAATTCATAAAGCCTTGCTGAAATCAAACTGAATCAAATCTGAATCATGGACTCATTTTATTTATTTTTAGTTATGCAATAGACCAGATAGCCTATCAAGAAGGTGATAAATCTAATGCTATTAATTCTTGTATATCTCATTATTATACTTGAACTATCAGTAATACTTTTGCTTATTAATATTTGGATTTATTATCTGGATATCCAAATCAGCCTTTCAGGCCTAAAATTCCTAGGTTCTCTTTAAAAAGAAGTAAAACCAGCTAACTTTGTCCTTCAATGCTCTTTGGACTGGTTGATACTGAGTTTTGTACTATCCTTTTATTTGCTCTCCCGGCTTGGCCACAGGCAACTTGTGAAGAGTTCCTTCTAGACCATGGAGAAGGAGGAAAGGTTGATTTGTAAAGCACAGTATTTGACATAAAAGGGAGAGCAATATGTGTGTAGTCTTTGAGTTACTTGCTTTCTTCCTTGAAAGTTTATAATATCCTACTTTGTTCAGAGGAGTAGAGCTCAGCTTAATAAAAACGTGTACAAGTTGAGATACTAATGCAGAACTTCAATAGAATGTTTCATTATCATAGAATTATAGAATTATAGAATAGTTTGGGTTGGAAGGGACCTTAAAAGGTCATCCAGTCCAATCCTCTGCAATGAACAGGGACATCTTCAACTAGATCAGGTTGCTCAGAGCCTCAACCAACTTGACCTTGAAAGTTTCCAGGGATGGGACATTTACCACCTCTCTGGGTAACCTGTTCCAGTGTTTCACCACCCTCCTCATAAAAAATTTCTTCCTTATATCACTCTGAATCTATCTTCTTTTAGTTTAAAGCTATTACCCCTTGTCCTATTGCTACAGGCCCTACTAAAAAGTCTG
>RSEF01000002.1:106153502-106172055 GCA_003993805.1 Himantopus leucocephalus | reverse complement strand
CCCTTCCAACCTCAACAATTCTATGATTCTATGATTCTTTTTTGATGTTTAGTGTGTATGGCAACATATACAGCACCCTGCCTACTGGTCCAATGGCTCTTCTTCTAACTGTGGGAAAAAATGGCCGTGGCCTTGCTTTCTTTTAAAGGTAAGTGCAGAGAGTAAAAAAAAGTACATGCTTGATGTGAACAAAATTTAAAGTTACATGTCTTCCAAATGCCAAAGATGAGAAACCTCACAACATCCTTTATTTTGATTTAACTCAGATTCATAAGAATACCATTACGTGGAAAACCTTTACAATTACCATAGCGTTTCATCTGACAGCAAGTACTCTGGGAAACATGGTGATGCTTTCAGACAGATACAGTCAAGAGAACGCTCTTCTTCTGCCAGCTGAGGCATCGCAGAGGCTGGAGAGAGCTATGTGCAGCATATGGACAATTAACTAATACCCACACAGAAAGAAGTGCTTGATGGTACTTTAAAATGTTAAGCACAGTCTTCCATCCATAGATGTGCAGAGTCACTTTTGATAATTTATTTCACAAGCCAAACAAATAGTATAAGCACTGATCTCCACAGTTAAAACTGATGCCATGAGAGAGAGAGGGTATAGACATGTAACGGTAGTGGGGAAGAGGCAACTGTAATGGAGAGGGAACAAAAGCAGTATACAGACTGACAGAGAAAATTCAGAAAATAAAATCACTAAAGCACTACCACCCCAGGACAATTTCCAATTGTACTTTTTCCTGTTTGAAAAGCACAGTATTTGTTACATCCTGGATATAATCTATCAATGTTTCTTGTTAAAGATAACAGACCTTTTATCACCAAAAGAAAAAAAAAGTAAAGTTTGGTGGAAACTAGGGAATTTCAAACAAGCATGGATTAAAAAAAAAAAGAAAAAAAATCCGTATTCAAACTTATGTTAATAGTATATTCACAAAACAGACACCACAGCATTTTATTTGTTACAAGCTTTTAGTAGCTATTAATCATCACTTTGCAAACACATGCAATGTATTTTCCATTAATCATCTGGCACTTAACACACAATGTTGGAAGTGGCTTTGAACAGATATATTTTGGCAAAACTTACTAGCTGTAAAACTGAGAAAGCATTCACTTCACTGCAGAGGTTCTACTTGCCACTCTGAAGCTACTTTATCAGGACCCCCGCCTGCAACCCTGGTGCTTTCAGGGTCCACCATCCTAGAAGAACCCAACCATGCCAGGGCTTCCAGCATCCCTCGGTAAGAAAACCTACTTTCAGCTCTGAGACTGTCAGCAGACTTTGAGAACTTCTAATCCAAACTCCATGCCCGCAACTCAGATTGTGGGAGCCCTGAGATAAGTCCCAAACATCTGCAGCTCTGAGACTGCCCCAGATGGGGTGACTTCAGTTCTTCTGGACTCCCCAGCCCGCTGGCACTCTGCCCTACCTGTATCCCCAGTCGACAGGTAAAGCCACCAGCTGCCCTCGAATCCAGAAGCCCTGTACAGCCTGGGACCATCCATGCAGCCTGGCCGCTCACAGGGAGACTGGGGGAGCCCTATCTGGACAACTAAAGCAATTCCCAATTTCACACCGAAGCTGCCAGTCCCATGTAACCCCTTGTTTCAGAATCACCCCATAGTGCTGTTTTCTGAACAACAATGTTGCCTTAAATTCTGCTTTGCTTGCAGGAAAAAAAACCCAAAACTTGAAAATACAGCTTTTGACCCAACTGCATCCAAACCAAGTAGGATTTTTCTTTTACCTTTCTTACAAAGCAGGGAATGATCTACAGCAGGTCTATTTTCACAGCACTAGAAATACTCATTTTAGTGAATTGCTATGTTTTGGTCTAGAAAGAACTGAGTTTTATTTGTATTCCTCATGCTGAGCCACGTATCTTTGTCACATTCTGTATCATCCTTAAATTCTCATTCGGTACAGGATCATCAAAATAATTACTACAGTTGCTGTATTTGATTTTAAACTGCACACACAGTCCAAACTCCCCAACAAATGTGATTACTTACACACATCAAGTACAACTAAATCCTTGCATCAAAGCAAACACTCAAGATAACAGGCACAATTTCCTGAAAAATGTCCTGCCTGAAAGCACATTAATTATTTACAAGTTATCCCATGTTATGAAGTAGAAACATTATTCTACAGCAGATAGACTGAAGAAACCAGTTTTTTTGAACACTGTAAAAAACAAATTAAAATCAAGTGTTTGCAGCTCCTAACAGAATCAAGATTCTTATAACATTCTCATTTTTTGCTGAGGAACTTGAGATCCAGCATTACACTTACTTTCAAAAGCCGTATTCAGCACTTAAGACAAATAAATGATTAGACCCTGTTCAAAACGTTGAATGACTTCCTCTTTCTGTTCCCCACTCTCTTTTTACAGTATAATATATACTTAACTTTTTTTCCTTAAAAATAAAAATGAATATTAAAGGTAGAGCCTTACTAGGCGTCATAAAAAAAAACAGTGGACTCACTTTTCTTTCACTTTCTGACACACAGCATTTTTTGAAGTCCTATCAGTAATTACTACAGATGTGCTTCTTCTGCATTTTTAAACATTATTTCTGGACACTTAATGGCTAATCAAAAGATTTAGCTGTTTGAGGAGGTTTATTGAAGGGCTCTGTTCTTTCAGGCAGGCCATAACTTCAAGAAATTCTTGCAAGGCTTAAACTATTCAAAAAGTTAAGGCATGCACTAAAAAGGTACAGGCCTTTCATCATTAAGCTCAGGCTGAAGATTTAAATTAAGTATGAGCAGTAACTGTGTGTCAAAAATACATCAAAGATGACACCAACAGCTTCTGAATTTTCACAGGGCCTCTGTTTGAGATTAGGAAGGAAGAAGACTCAGCTTAAGACCACGTTTAGGAAGCGCACAATAAAACCACAGAAGGGTACACTTCTTTCAACTCATTACTACCCGCAATAAAACCTGTACAAAGTTTATTACAATAAAAAGTGCCACTAGAATACATAAACAGGCATGCTTACTGACGGATCCATTTGAAACAGATGATTAGTGAAATACATAGGTAGGTGGTAGACTTTAATTGCTTAAATACCCAACAGAGTATCCTTGCACACACCAGAAAAGCCACACGGCCACCCCACTACACCCTGTGATCACCCAGGTGAGACACTCATCAGCTTTGGAAGCCACATCAGCTACCACCCACCTCACAGAAAAGCGAGCCTCCGTGCCACCACACCTTTCACTCTGTACAAGAACTTCAAATCATCATCTATGAGAAACAAGCTAAAGTTTCTCCCCTTCCCCCAAAGATAATCATTTTATCATCCTTATCACTGTCCGCACCATCAGTACCAGCTGTCCTTTTTCTTCAGGGATATGTGACTGAGCAGCAGTTCTCAACCTGTATTTACCTTTGAAGTCAGCTGTTTCTATTTCAGAGCTTATGTCTGTGTGTATCCAAAAGCAAATCTACTTCTTCAGCTACACTTGATTATCTAATAAAACAGTATCAGTGTTACCCATAAATGTTGTAGAGATTATAGAGACTTGTATGGGGTGTATTTTCCAAATCTACTATTAGCACTTCCAGGGCAATTAACCACCTCGGAACCAAAATAAAACCTGGAACAGCCCCCAAGACTCCTCACAAAAGAAGCAGTTTAATCTGCTGGGGATGAACACAAATGAGATCATCCACCACGTCAGAAAGCATCCGAAAAAGATACGCCAGCCTTTAAAAATGTACAAGGCATGATTAGATTAAAAACAGTGTTTAGCCACTATTACCTGAAAACGATGAACTCTCCCAGACATGATGTTAAAACCTTACTCCTATTCCCATTGCTTTTCTGTCATTTGAAATTAGTATGTAAGATGCTAGAGAGCTGCTGAGCTGTGAGTATGCGGTTTGGTTGATTAATGAACCAGCTCACAAATGTCAAGAACAGGTTGGTATTTGCTCCAGATAGTGTCTCCTGCCCCCCAAATATGTGACATTACATCAGTATATAATACATCATGGAATATTATATCACAGAAGTCAAGAACGCACAAGCTGTGTAACACATTACAATTCAACTGGATATTGCTTCTGACAACATAAACAGGTTCTTGAATCCCAAAACAAATAGTAGACTTTCTGACCCCAACAAACAGGAGAGCTGATGGATGTAAGACAAGAAACATATCCTTGAGTTTAAATTAAAAGATTTCTAAGTCACATGTACCAAGCTTGTGTCACATAAGCACAAACCAACTCTACAGCAAACTGCAAAAAACTAAACTCTTAGATTCAGACCAAAACTACACTGAATACTAAAATTCAAGTTGCGTTTTGCTGGATAAATATTCTTCATCGATCTTCTTTTGGTCTTTCCCATAGCAATCATACACATATAGTGCATTCCTAGTTTAGGAAAGACCAAAGTTTTATCAAAGATCCCAGGACAGGCTTAGCACACTAACACTATATCCGAACACTTGGTAGTTAGTTAAGAGCCTCCCCGCTGACAAAGATTTTTGTGGAAAAAATACACAAATGCTTCCACATGCACCCCATTAGAAATACCGCTATTCTACCCAGACAAGACAGCATTCCACCACAGTGAGAACATCTAAGGGGTTAAGCAACCAACAACTGTACGTCTGCAAAAAAACTGATCAGTATAAGAAACCAAAAGACTGTCACTGGCTGGTAAGTGCTGCTGTAGCGCAAACTGCTCCAAAATAGCACAAGGACTGCAATATGCACACCTCATTCAAATTAGCTGATGAAAACATGTCAGTTTTTAAAGCATACTTAAAACATCCCTATAGAAGAAAATAAAAAAATAAGTTTGCAGTAATGGGGGAACCTAATAAAAAAAATACTGATCAGTGCTAAGGCTTGAACGGAAAAGGCAAAACGGGAAGCTTTGCTGAAACAAATAATATTTACTTTCTGCTGTAGAATATATCTGCTGAGGATGTTTTGCAGAACTATTTTCACTTAATTATAATACACTGCTAAAAGATTGAAAGAAAATTGCTTTCACAGCAAGCATGACCACAGCTCACAATGAACCCGACCAGATCTTTTATTGCTCTAGGTAAGACTATAAATATAGGGCTGTGCAGACTTCTGAACTACTATTAAATCAACTACTTCAGACGCTTGAAGAAGCTAGCCACACCACCACAGAAGTCACCGTGAGCTCGTTTACCACACAATACTTGGAGTGGTTTAAGGTGGCTACTTTGATACAGCATAAACACATCCTCCAATCTGAATTCCATGTTATGAAGCAATGCATGGAAGAAGCAGCACAAGAGCTTCCCTCACGGCTAAAAAATCAACAGAGGGCTGAGGTTGGACGGGATGTCTGGAGGTCATGTTGTCCAGCCCTCATGCTCAAGCAGAGCCACCTAGAGCCAGTTGCCCAGGACCGTGTCCAGATGGCTTTTGAGTATCTCCAGGGATGGANTCACAGTCAAAAAGCTTTTACTGATGTTCAGAGGGAACCTCCTGTGTGTCAGTCTGTGCCCGTTGCCTCTGGTCATGTCACTGGGTACCACTGAAGAGAGCCTGGCTGTGTCTTCTTTGCACCCTCCCTTCAGGCATGTAATACACATCGATGAAATTTCCCCAAGCCTTCTCTTCACCAGGCTGATCAGTCCCAGCTCTCTCAGTCCCTTAACCATCTTTGTGGTCCTTCACTGGATTGTCTCCAGTCTCCATGTCTCTCTTGTCCTGGGGAGCCCAGAACTGGACACAGTACTCCAGGTGTGGCCTCACCAGTGCTGAGCAGAGGGCAAGGAGCACCTTCCTCAACCTGCTGACAACACTTTGTCTACTGCAGCCAGGATACCATTAGCCACACAGAATCACAGAATGGTCAGGGTTGGAAGGGACCTCTGGAGATCATCAAGTCCAACCTTTGCTGCAAGGGTGCATTGCAGCAAAGGACCCCTAGGTCCTCTGCACAGCCATTCTGCCAGCTTTATATCCACTTTACCATCTGCATATTTAGCCCACACTTCATCAGCTTCTCCATGAGCAGTGTCGAGAGCCTTACTGAAGTCCACGTAGATGATACCAACCTGCTCTCCCCTCATCTACCAAGCCAGGCATTTAATCATAGAAGGTTATCAGGTTGCTCAAGCATGACCTTTCCCTTGGTGAAGCCATGCTGACAGCTCCCAGTCACCTTTTTGTCCTTCATGTGTCTGAAAATGTTTTCTAGGATTAGCTGCTCCATCACCTTCCCACAGATCAGGGTGAGGCTGACTGGCCTGTAGTTCCCTGGGTCCTCCTTCTTGCCCTTCTTTAAGGTTGTAGTGACATTCGCTTTCCTCCAGTCATCAGGCACCTCTCCCAATCGCCACAGTCTTTCAAAGATGATTGAGAGTGGCCACACAATGACATCTTCTAGCTCCCTCAGCACTTGTGGGTGCATCCCAATCAGGGCCTTATGTATTTCCAGTTTGTCTCAGTATTCCCTAACCCTACCCTTTTCCACCAGAGGCAAGTCCTTGCTCCTAGCAACAACAACCATTGCTGTCCCAGGTGATCATAACCCCAACTTGGTAAACGGAGCAGGCTCAGTGACCAGTGCAGTAATGCAAGCAGGTGGCTTGCAGCTGGGGGAATGTGGGACAACTGTTTGCCAAACTGAGATTAGCTTAGGTTGTTTGAGACGTTCAATCTTCCACAAACACCATGTCACAGATCCAAGTTAGAAAGCAGATATGGAAAGAGATGAGGTGGCCCAACCAATGCGATGATAAGCCCAAGTAGAAAACGATGGAGAGACACAAGTACATAGCCTGCTACCATCAGAACATCAATGTGCAACTACAGCCTTAGCCAACAGTAAAACACTTAAGTTCCAGAAACTCATTTGGCCATAGATTAAGTTATGCTAACTTAAGCTGTACCTTAAAATCCACTTAAGAAGCTATCCATTTTGAAATTAAGTTCATTACCTATACGTNCACCTATACGTCAGTGTTATAAGCATGAGTGGTTAGACCAATACTTAGATAATGCTTTCAATTACATCTCTACAATGCAAAACAAGACCTAAAAGCTATAGAACTGATTAAAAGATCGTTGCAATCATATACCTGTAATGAAAAATGGAACAGCTACTTAGTCTCAAGGAGCAGATGCTGAACACCACAGGAAAAAATGTAATCTCAGTCATAGGGCTCTGACTCATACAGATAACTTATACTGAGACAGCCTTCAAGGGTATTGTTACCCTCTTACCACAGTCTGGATGACCACGTTGTTTGTAAAACAGATCCTGGACAGCCCAATATTTTTAAACAAAACTAGCTACAAACAGACTTAAGTTGTCCCGGCTCATATGCCAGAGCCATCAGCCAAAACCCAGATACTCTTAAGTAGACTGAGGTGTTTGTAATGCTCACAAAGCCATGTTCAGCCACAGCAGGAAATGGGAGATGATTATTTGTATCTTTTTCACTCTACAATGAAGATGAGCTGTAACGCTAAATTGCACAATACATGTTTGGCCTACGCGGTGAAGATGAAGTCACCTATGTGATTAACTTAAAAACCTGTTCAGCCTCTATTCCAGCAGATTTAAAATTTTCAACAGTGCAAGAGGATAAAAGACAGCCTTCCACATTTTCTAAAAGGTGAGACAACAATTTTTAAACCATAGTACAGTATTTAGACAAGAAAGTATATGGGGAAGACTGGAAGCGGGTCCTTATCCATCATCTTCTGTTGACACTCACACCACTGTAGAATGAGTTCAATAATGCCAAGATGGCAGCATATGTGAGGAAGCGGGAACCAGCTCCCAAAACACTACCTGAATACAGGTGTGATGTCCAGAGGCTTTGAACACAAAGTGTGCAGGCATCTGAGGAGAAGAAATTTAAACTAAGGTCTATCCCAAACAATACCCTCACTATAAAAGACAGAGTTTTGTGTTTATGCTAATCCTACTATTGTCAAATTTTGCCGTCCATGACACCATTCAATCTGCCTCTATTTTAAGATACTGTGTAAATGCAACTGCCCCCAACTAAACAAATAATTCCACCAAATGTGTAAAATCCAGCTCTTTTGGGTATGGCACTTCTCCCATGCTCACAGAATGGAAAGCAAAGCAGCCTGGCCATGGTTATTAGCAAGAGTCAGTTGAGGAAATCAGTAGAAATGGAACAAAAAAAGACTCTGATGATTTTCTGGTCAGCTTTCTCATTCACTGTTGCAATTATTTTTAGTACAACCAAGACAATGAAACATTTTTAAACAGCCCTTTCAAATAACATCTTTTATACATACTGTCTTCATGTGACCAAAACCAGTGCTAACCAATCACTAAAAATGGCTATCAATCTGTACAAACGTAATTCTTAAATCCCAGCAGTTAAACTTTAGACTTATTCCCAAAGCACTTTAACTACAGACGTGAAACCTAATTCTGAAATCATTAACAATGACTTTTAGAAACCAAAGTTAAATATGCATTTTCTCCAAGAAATATTCTTTATCTGTTTTGTAATAAGTTTCAGAACACATTTTCCCTTCAAGGTACACCAATAGACAATGTAATATACTTTTCCTGCCTATTCAGATCTATGTTGAATTTCTGATGTTCATACAGGGTTGACATCAACCAATGTACTGAAAAAGTTATTATTTTTTTCTGTTAATCACCTAATTATGGAAAATAAATTCGTAATATTTCAAGATCAGCCTGTGAAAAAAAACCCAGAAGTTACTTTCTTTGAACTTAGTCTTATGAACTCCAACTATGCTTTCAAAGGCAAAATATGCAAACCGCAGGCAAAACTCAGCCTTACAAACACAGTTTATTGTTCTGCCCAGTGCAGTGCGTTAAGCTAAAGAAATATGAAGCCATCACCATCAGCAATAAATCATTGTGAAAAAACAGCATTTTCATTAATTACAGAAGTTCTTCAGTCCTGTCCTAGTGGCAGTTCTGGCATACAGACACACGTTATAGCTAATTAACACAGGGACCAGATTTACGGCACAGCTTTACAAAGCTCCCTTTCAGTAGCAGTCCAGGCTTTAGAAGCCTTCCTCTCTTTCCCATACGATTCCCTCACTGGAACGACACAACTGTTTGTGGCTATAAAATTAGTCAGATAACTGACCCCAGATGAAAAAGAAAATGCACCAGGCAAAAAGATAATCTGTTTCGGTACTGAACTGCTCCACGCAGCACATCTGCACTGGCCCGGCTGAGGCACACAAGGGGAACACAGCGGCGGCCGCTCACGCTGGTGTTCCAGCCTGCGCTACGCGGTATTTAGGGACCGAAATGTAACACAACTGGGATCATCTCCAAATTTCAAGGATGAAGAAGGAAGATCTGCAGGTTCTTTTTCCTTAGCGCAGGTCTGCTGCTATACATAGTCAAACATATCTTGCAGTGCAAATCAGGTGTTCTGGATTTCTCAGACCACTAAATACTTCTACCTAAGATCAGTTTTTTATTCTTCCAATTTACAGACAAAGAAAACTATCAGGCACTGCTGAAGACAGATCTGATACTTAGTGGCGGCATAAAGCTAGCAGGGTGCCAATTTTATTTCATGAATAATCAAAGGGGAGGTATTGTAATTTCTGCTCTCAGAAATTACAATCTATTTCATCTTTGCACAGCACCCTTGCCTTGACCTGCTCTGATCATGGTAAAAGACAAGCAGCCAAAGCAGTGGAAATCACTTTCCAGTGCCATGAAGATGCGGGTCAAGGCATTAGGACCTATGAAAATGTTTTAAAAAGTTGATTGTCATACATGAATATGCTAATAGGTAAATTAGTTACTGTTTAGCAAGCGTACTTGGAATTACCAAAGTAATAAAGTTACCACAATTTAAAAGTTCCTGAGAGCAGCACAGTTGGATTACTTTGACACTCGAGGTAGGATTTTTACACACATGCTGTGGAACTACAGAGGACCTCACAGGAAAATTTGTTAGCGGCTACTGACAGTCAGGCTTTGAGTACAATTGTTTTCCTCTAGTCTTTGAAAAAGCATAGGATTTTATCAACTTTTCAAGGATTTGAGTAATCTCAATTCATACCTGTATATCTGAAACAACAATGCATATTGATTATGCTTCAGAAGGAAGCCAAAACTAATACACTAGGAAATATTCTGAACACAAATAGCAATTTACTGTCAGGAACACAACAAATCAAGAGCTCATGCTATCAGTCATGGAAGTGGCAACAAATTAGTGCTTCTGCAACAAATGAATAAAAGAACCAAGGGGAAGAAAGAAAAAAACCCAAAAAACCAAGACCACAACAACAACAACAAAAAAATCTAACCCCTATACCTCTTTTTCTGCATCTGCTATGAAGAATAAGCTTCAAATTTAAGTCCTTTGTAGGGCACAAATGACATTAAATCAGGAAATGTGCCACACACCACATGCGTGTGTTACTGAAAGGTCCTATTGACAGAAACACTTCATACTCGTGTTCCCATTTTAATTCTTGCGTTTGTTACAAAATGCTATGTAGTACCAGATTTTTTGTTCCAAGTGCCTTCCACCCTGTAATAGGTCATGCATAAAAAGAGTTAATACACTGAATTCTGTGGAAAGCCTATTTCACTGAACACAAAGCAAATCATATGCAAATTTCTTAACTGCAAGCACAGTGTGGTACTAATAAGCACTTGAATGGTTCACTGTGCAAGATCCATGCAAATACCTGTGAAAGATTTTAACCTGGGAATATTCAATATTCAAAATGCATGCAAATATCTACGAAAGATTTTAATCTGGGAACACTGCCTGTCACACTACCTTTCTGAGTTTTGTGCACATTGTAATATTTTTCATATCCATAACATCTGCACTCCTGACAATAGAAAAATCCTAAGTGAGTCAAGCGATTAGGCAAATTCTAAAAAATGCTTTGAGAAACATCAAACAACAATAAAGGTCATATTTATATAACACACAGACTGTTTGCATATGAACATAAGTTTGCATGGGCTGGGTCAAACCGAAACACTCAGAAAGGATGCTTCCTCCATGAGAATGTACTAATGCTGGAATTGAGAGGTTTGTTAGACTGTTTTCACTGAACACATGATTTTTCTTGAAGTGAAGCACATGTAACATCACCTCCTGAAGTCCTTGCAAACAATGCAACTTANACTTGCAAACGATGCAACTTAAGTACATGGTGCAGTACGTAGTACATCGATACAAGATAGTGCAAGAAAAAAAAAATCCTGAAATTCCATGCAAGCCTCAAATTAGTAGGCTTACTGTGGCACCAGGTAGCATTACAGAGTTACTGAAATACCACGGAATGAATAATTTTCTCAAATGCCATGATTTTTTAGATAAATTAAATCTATTTATAATTTTTATTAGGCATTTAGTATCAGAGTCCCCATATGTTAACAAATATGAAGAAATTGTTTCTGTTTTAAGCAACTACAAATTTGTAACTGGGAGTCCTTCAGTAAATATTGAAAAAGGACGGAACTATATTGAAGCAGAAGTGTTTAATAAAACTCAACATACAATAACATTCTCACCAAAAGAGGAATAATCACCCTATGTCTAAGAAAATGGTGGACTTTTTTTAACTAGCCTGGGGCGAGGGAGGAGGGGGTTCGAATTACAGATTCTGATTATACTAATTTTTCCTTACACTTGCTGTGCCCCATTTTCATCTCCTGCGTCGGAGGAATAATGCAATTGCCTTCCAGGGTTATTAAAAAGTCAGAAAGTGAGAGCATGTACATTTAAGATCTAATAGAACAAACCAAACAGACTGAATAAAGTTTAAAAAGTGCAAAGTGATGAAAACTTAAAAATCAAAAAGATTTGTATATGAATCATTTAGACCAGATTTACAGCTTAATACTGAAATCATGTAGTTTCTATTACGGGTTTCTTACACACTTTAAATTCACTTCACATTTGCCTTCTTCCATAACACGAGATATCTGCCGTTACCGACTTTTGTTTTGCCAAGATGTGCTACGCAGGCAATGAGCTGCAATGTAGGCTGCAAGCGTATCGTTGTTTTTAAAACGATGACCTAATTTTAGTCACTGGTGTAAAGATCATGAAAGCTAGTATCAACTATAGTACTGTGTACTGTGTAAGTTTCAGTGCTGAGGCTAATATTGGCCTCTGCAAAAGTGCGCTGGACTGTAAAGTGAAATAAAATCTGATACTTAACTGTCCTGTAACCAATGGCTTAAACCAATGGCTTCCACTTTCTGTGTCATTCTTCACTGAATTTTGCTTAACTGCTATTGTTAGAAGGCTGTAATTTAGAACTGTTTCTCATTTTTGATGATCTCCTTCCTGCTAATGCATGCTGTTCCAAAATCTAAGTGAGCAAATTTAATTTGTTTCCAGGTTGTTATATGCACATATTTTTGTTTGCCTGCATACCTACTGTTTAGTATCAACTAATTAGGAAACCCAGTAAAGTTTTTCTTATTTTATCATGAACACACTTGATGCATGCTTAGATGTTTTGGGTTAGGGGTTTTTTTGGTTTGGGGTTTTTTGTTTTGTTTTGTTTGTGTTGTTTTGTTGGTTAGGGTTTTGTTTGTTTTTCTATTTCTGCTACTGAGGAGTACACAGCTTAGACAAGTTTGAGTCCCAGCCTCCACTCAAGATAAATTTAAGTCATTTACTAACAAAGTTTTGAACTTCCTTCATTCTTTATTTTTGATACTCAATAGGCCCAGAGGTCAATACCCTATTGACCTTCACACTGGTCAGATAAAATTTGGTCATGTCTCAATAGCAAAGCCTAAACAGCACCATCAAAAATAAGCAAAATTTTCAATATACCCCTACAGCCACCTACACCTCACTTGTACCTGAAAACTTTTCTGACTTGAGAAAAGGCATGAGACGTATAAAAGAAAACATACTTGAAGAACATCTACATCTCTGCCTGCTATTCGCATCATAGAAGTTGTACATCTCCATCACCTACTGCTGCATCACCTGTTGAAGAGGCAACAATATTCTCACAAAAATCCTGGTGCATCAAGCAAGCCTAGTTTAGCCCTTGGAGGGCTTTCCTCTGAAAAATAAAAATAGACATACAGAATTAAAAACAATTGTTGCCAATGAAGTTGCCAAAAAGAATAGTCTATCTTGCTCCTCTTAACATTCCAGTAACCTGGCCGCACTGCACAAACCCAGCAGCCCAGAAGCCGTAACAGGCATGAGAGCTGCCATCCTGTAGCTGTCCCTGTTAGCCGAGTGCAGCAGATGATGCTGCAAGATTAAACTTATACTCCTGCTTAAAGGACAAATGACTCGTTAAGTCAAACACCAGATTTCTCTTCACTTCATCTCCTTTTACTTCACAAGAAGGTATCAGTCAAGCCTCAAAGGACGCTTTCTCACTGTTGTATAAACCTGCCTGTATTGCCCAAGACCTCTGAAAACTGCCACAAATCAGTCTAGCTATGAGTAACCAGGAGACTGAAATCTACAAATATCGGGAGATATTTTTATCCACTAAACAAGCTGCATTTGTGGAAGACTAAGGTAAAGAGAATAGTTTCCACTATAACAGCGTGAATAGAAGCCCTTTTCTTTAGGCTGGTAACTTGCCAAGTGGAAACTATAACCCCCATCTCTTATTAAGGATTTGGAATACATCCAACATCTGTTGTAACTTAATGTCAAAAGGCAATCTCAAACCTGCACTTGAAACTTCTCAAACTTACTATACACCCTCTCCCATGATAACTGATTTACTGAAGGTGCCATCTCACCTTCGATGCTATTTACAAAGAATAACTGATACACAGAAGTAGATTATTTGCAATAAAGCTGTACGTCAACAGGCAGCACGGACGCGTTCCCCAGCTAGCGTGCCATTCCAGTTCAAGCCGATGCTTTAAATATATTTGCTGCAGGCAAAGGCGCAGGCACAATTCTATAGCTCAGCTTCCAACAGAAAGCCATTAAAGCACAGTAACTCTAGCAGACCTCTGAGTACAAGAGCCACCTCGTTGATCATCTGGCAGGATAAGCCATTCAAATTAATTTCTATCAAGTCTGCACTAGCAAATTGTTTAACTCATTGTACTAAAAGTTTAATTTCCCTTTACTTAAAAAAAATCTACTTATGTTTCAAATTGTTTCAATTTTAAATTCAGTGCTAACATATTTCAAACACATCAATACTGAAGCACAACAGAAAATCTATTTTCCATTTGAAAAAAATAGCAACTGAAACACTTAAAATTTCATTAAATATCACTTCACACAAAAGTGAAAAAGATCCTCAAAGTGTTATGAATTATACTTTTAATGGTTTCTAAACATACCTTTTTTTCCCCCTTTTATGTTATAATCAGTATGAAATGTTTTAAAAAAATTCTTACTAAATGTCAGTGGAAGTGTTTCAAGTTGCTATTTTATTTTGGAAAAAAAAAATATTTTTTCTACACCATTCCTAACTGGAAATATGAACCTCACTATCTCCCATTCCAATCTTAATGTTCTATTAATTTGGGACTAGCAGCTTGATGAAACTGAGAAATGGCCCAAAACACATTAAAAATTTAAATTAACACTTCATTGAAGAAGAATGAATATTTTCTTCCTTTGACCAAAGCCTGCATTTGTCTTCCAACCACGCTGTAAGATTTGATGTAATGGAACATTTCAGTCAGAACAAAAAAATGCTAAAAATTAAATCAGTTTTTCTTTAAACAATTTTAATTGTGAACAGTAGCTTCTGAAAAAAAACAGCATGAAGTAACACGCTGAAGTTTCGGTCACAGAAATAGTAGCAAAATCTTAACCATTACAATCTTTCAACAACACTAACCACAAAACACGTTACCACTTCAACACTTGCAAGCATTTAATGTTATCTTTAGGACAACTCTGCTGCTTTGAAGCAGCTTTGAATATCAGCTTGGTTTGAAAAGTAAGACAGCAAGGATTCAAGGTTAAGCACAGTTATATAAAGCTACTTGCTTTCTATTTTACTGTAGTGGAGAAGTACAACTTAAACTTCTAACTCGTGTAATAAAGTAATAGCCTGCTTTAAACTTCACTCTCAAGAGAAGTTTAACCTCTACACCAAAATCCTTCTTTGCTAACCACAAAATCTGCTTCTTTATATACTTAAATAGTTGTCCAACTTTAACACAGAATTTTACAGGTTCTTAATTTTCACATTTTCATGCATTAAGAATCATTGCTAACTATTTTTGTTTACCAAGTAATTAATGGTTAACTTTTCATTTGTCATTTACGTAAATCTGTATTTTGGATAGAAAGCAAAGGAAGCCACTCAGAAGTACGCATGGAAAAACCTCTACTTCCTCCTCCCTTCCCCCCAACAGTTCTAGGAAGAGGACCTACCCAGGTGTTGTCACCTTTGTTCCTTGCTTAAGCTTTTGGCCCACCAAAAAGTATCAACAGTCTTCATAGAATCATAAAATGGTTCGGGTTGGAACGGACCTTGAAGATCATCTAGTTCCAACCCCCCTGCCATGGGCAGGGACACCTTCCATTAGACCAGGTTGCTTAAAGGCCCTTCCAACCTGGCCTTGAACACCTCCAGGGATGGGGCATCCACAACTTCTCTGGGCAACCTGTTCCAGTGCCTCACCAGCCTCATAGTGAAAAACTTATTACTGATATCTACTCTAAATCTACCCTCTTCAAGTTTAAAGCCATTACCCCTTGTCCTATCACTACTGCCCTCGTAAAAAGTCTCTCTCCATCTTTCTTGTATGCCCCCTTCAGATAGGAAGGCCACAAGAAGATATCCCCAGAGCCTTCTCTTCTCCAGACTGAACAATCCCAACTCTCTCAGCCTGTCTTCATAAGAGACGTGCTCCCGCCCTCCGATCATCTTGGCGGCCCTCCTCTGGACCCACTCCGACAGGTCCATGTCCTTGTGCTGAGGACTCCAGAGATGGACACAATATTCCAGGTGGAGTCTCACCAGAGCAGAGTAGAGGGGGAAAATCACCTCCCTCTACCTGCTGGCCACAATTCTTTTGATGCAGACCAGGATGCTGTTGGCTTTCTGGGCTGCAAGCGCACGTTGCCAACGCATGTTGAGCTTCTCATTCCCAAAACCCCCAAGTCCTCCTCAGGGCTGCTCTCAGTCCATTCTCCAGCCAGCCTCTATTTGTGCTTGGGATTGCCCTGACCCACGTGCAGGACCTTGCATTTGGCCTTGCTGAACTTCATGTGGTTTGCACGGGGCCACCTCTCAAGCCTGTTCAGGTCCCTCTGGATGGCATCCCCCCCTCCAGCATGTCAACCGCTCCACACAGCTTGGTGTCACTGGCAAACTTGCTGAGGGTGCACTCAATCCCAACATCCATATCGCCAACAAAGATGTTAAATAGCACCAGTCCCAGCACCAGCCCCGAGGAATGCCACTCATCAGTGGTTTCCACTTGGACATGGAGCCGTTGACTGCAACCTTTTGAGTGTAAACATCCAGCCAGTTCTTTATCCACTGAGTGGTGCATCCACCAAATCCATGTCTCTCCAATTTAGAGACCAGGATGTCATGTGGGACAGTGTCTTGTTTGGCATCAACAACTTATTTTTAAAAAGTTTAGAAATTGTACATGACATTAGGGTTTTCATGCTAGACAGCACAGTCCCATTTCTCTACACTAAACCATGTGTGAGTTTTAAAGTACTTCTATACCAAACACAGACTACAGTTACCTTCAATTTTACCTAATAGTATTTTCATTCAAAGAGGTATAGGTACAGGTAGAAAGAGTACAATGAAACAGATCGGCAAATGTCTCTCTCTAGAGGGCTTTGGGATCAGGCAGTGGCAATATAAGTCTACTGTATTTCACACATGATTATATGTTTTAGGAATACAAAAGTCAAAAATTTTAGTCCAATGCCTATTTGTTGAATGAAGAAAGAAAAAGCAGTACAGTATAAAGCAGAGGTTTGCATACAGCTTGCAAATATTACATATTATGAAGAGCTCTAACTTCTTCTCAACAGCCATGTGTTACATTTATGGAAGTTACAGAAATCATCCGAAACTGTCCAAGAAGTACTTAAGCTCCATGAAGAAAAGACATCTTCTTACAAATTTTCACAAAAGAAAACACAGTAATTTGTTACTTTAATATTATTGCGGCTTGTTAAAACCTTTGATAAAATAGGCATTTCTTTGTTCTCCAACGATGAAAGCTACAAAAATTACAATAATATTATTTGAATAACAGATAGTCCTTACATCATCTTCCACATAATTTTTGGAGAGTCAGCTGATGCAAAAAATGGTAATAGGATAAGCTCTTTCTACTTAGCGATTTCTTTTTCACTGACATGCTGGTCACAGCCAGTGTCTCTTGTCTAGCAGTTTGGCAGAGAGGAACACAGGCTTTTTTAGAAGAAGGTGTCAGAAAAATAAGAGCAAGCGAGTTACAAAAGAAGCTGCTTCCAGACCCATAGATAATGATGCCTTACCTAATTTACAAAGTGGGAAAATACTTTATTATTTATGAACACAGAATTCATTCCTGAATTTTTGGCCCTGAAGATACTTCCAGCAATGAATTTCAGGTGCTAAGTTTACAACACATTGTATTTTACACATCAGCTTTTTGTGGTTTTATCTTAGTTGCCTGCCACAACAGCAGCAACACAATTGTGTAACAAGTGATATCCCTTCCAATGTTTCTGCCATAGTATGAGGTGAAACCCTCATTTTTGAGCATTTTCTCACTGATCATTCTCTACATCAAACCACTTCATTTTCACAGTTTCCTTAATTAGTTGTGTCTGTCCAGTGACTCAGAAAACACTGCTCGTATCGCCACTTTAATAATAGGGACGACTTTAAATTAAAAAATAGAGCATTCATAGGACCACAAAAGTGCAACAAAAGACTTAGTCATTTCTCCCCAAGAGTGAGCCACATGCACTAACAGAAAATAACAAAATACAATCAAACTATAAATGCAAATGACTACACACAAATCACCATAATGATAAACCTGATTATGATGATGATGATTATTATTACTATTATAAAGAGAAGGAAAAATTAGCTTTCTAGCTTTGGTAATCCTGGTCCTTGTGTCATTATTAGGCAAAAAAAGCAACTTTCAAGAAAGCTTTGCTGTTCTTCTTTCACCATCTTTCAGAAGAGTCACAGTCCACACAAAACCACGCATTTTCAGATTCTTGATGAGTATGAAGCAAACAGTCCTCTTTAACATGCTCCTCCTACCTCTCCTACCTCTATGCCTCCCAAAAAATCCCATAACTTTCTTTGAAGCAAGTCCTGACATGTTGCCAATGCAACTTCTGCCTGAATATACAAAGGAAACCATCCATCAACAATAACAGTTGTTTGAAAAAAAAAAAAAAGAAAACTGTAACTTCACTGTCTTGAGAATTTATCTAGAATAAATTAAGATATTACTGCCTCCAACTATTCATTACTGCACCTCAGCAGGAGATCCCAGTCTTCACAGAAAGCCAATGGATCATATGTGATTTCCCCCCCCCCCCCCCCCCTCTTTT
>RSEF01000002.1:106123451-106147631 GCA_003993805.1 Himantopus leucocephalus | reverse complement strand
ATGTGGTACTTCAGGACATGGTTTTGTGGTGGACTTGGCAGTGCTGGGTTAACAGTTGGACTGGGTCATCTTAAAGGTCTTTTCCAAACTGAATTATTCTATGATTCTGTGTTGACCCATGCTCTCAAACTACTGTGTTTTGGTTGCAAGTGTTGTCACAATTACAGATGCAACTCTGAAGGCATTTATGAATGTGATTCATTTTATACAAGTGAGTAGTCAAGGAAGACGGCTGTAGTAGTGAAGTTTATATTCTTTTCCTTGATTATCTGTGGAGTCTTCTTATGACATTAATAAGTCAATATTCCTGTTCTTCCACAATATATTAATATTTTCCTGGTGTAGGAAAGCATCCGGATTCAGTGCAGGACAAACAGATCTCCTTGATGTTTGCCAGTGAAGGTATTGATGTCCCGGAATTAGGTCTACAAAACTTCATCCTAGAGGGCAGTACAGGATTTTGTCAGCCCCCTGGGCATGTCACTGCTCACAGGCCTGAAACCAGCCCCAGAGCAGAATCCAGAGCATGCTGTGAGCAAAGCACTGTGTACTCTGTTTGGACCGATACATGAGTGTTCCAGGTTGGGGAAGACTTATCTATAATGCACCATACCCCTAAATAATTTCTTCAATGTGCTCCAACCACCTGCAGCCTTTGTTTTAGATGTGATGAAGGTAGGTTTTTTTTTTAATTTGCTTGTTTTCCTAAGTAAAATCATTATGATGTTTTGGGTTTTTTTTTAATAAAATAGTTTGGTAAGTAGAAAAGTCTTCCAGAAATGGTACTTGGACCTTTGCTTACCTGGCAGAAACCAGTGGAGGAGAGAGTAGATCATCATATATTCTTCTTGAGGATACTCTCCAGTTTTTCTGTGGAAACCACACCACATTACAACCAACAGACTGCTATATAAAAGGTACATTTCCTTCTTTTTCTGCGTGTATATCTCAGTCTTTCTTATGCAATACAGCATTGATCCAGTACATATCAATAATGGTCTGAGAATGTCTATTGGATTGGGCATCTCAGAACACACAGGCTTTGAAATTTATATTTAGCATTTGATTTCTTTATTCCTTGATCGTAAACTGGTGGTCCTTCAGAAGAAATTTCTAACAAACATTTGAGTGCATATGGATTTATGTGCTCTCCAGATTCTTTCCTGACTGAGGGCCAAAATATTTTTATATCCTGAATTTTGGTTGCAAACATAATATCCTTTTTTTTTTTTTTTTCATAGATGGATACTAGTTTCCAGATCAAGCAAAATGCTTAATGGAATTTAGTCTTGATATACCAGAAACTGTTTGTGACAGTTTTGTTCCAAGCATAATGAGGACATATTAACTTTAATTGAAGTTGTCACTAAGATGTATTAAGCTGAAATGCTGATGCAGAGCTACATTGGTCAAAAAGTCATGATGGTGACACAAAAATTTCTGGTTTTAAGATATGCTGTCATGCAAGCAGTTATAACTGGATCCATCTAAAAACATAAGCATAACCTTACATTACATTAACCCCAAATTATCTCTTTTTGTCCATGATAACAAAAATAATATCAAGGAGCATTATTAAAAAAGGAAATTGGTAACAAGTAAAATATTTCATATAACCATTTTCAGCCAATGGAACTAATATTTCTATTGTATTTAATGTAAATTCATCTATTCCTGAGAAATTCTGCATGTTCGAATATTTGGATTTTTTCCATCAGTTTCCTACTTCTTCCTCCAGGTTTTCTTGAGATGGTTATTCAGGGATTTAAATACATGGCCCAACCTGTGTTATATTGGATACCTACAAGTTACCAGTTTCAAAATTAGTCTATTGTTGGTTGCCTGGCTTACAGATAAACAATCAGAGCATTAGCAACAAGAGTTCAGTGTAATTGTACTCTAACAAACAGAAAAGGGTGCCAATGCTCAATTTACACCAAAGTCCTTATCCAGTATGGCATATTTTTCCATATTTATGTGGCCGGAACACTGTCATACTTTTTAAAAATACTGCAATGGTAGCCAAGATCTTAAATTATCTTACAGAGACCTCCCATGTCAATGAAAAGTCTTCTTGATTTCTTCTTGAAATTTGTTCTTCATTTTTAAATATATCAGGAAGGCTATAGACATGTTCTTGACTATTCCCTGGTCTATACTTTAAAAAACTTTTTTGCTCTGGAAAAAAAAGGAAGAAAAAAAGGCAAAAAAGGAAGAAGGTTTGGTTAGGTTTGTTGGGCTTTTTTATGCAATATTTAAAGAAAAATGCGTCTGATTTATTTGCCAGCTCTTTTTTCTGTGTGAAATGCAGCACCTCTTTGAGGGGTTATTGTTGCCATCCAGGCAGTAATCATTTCACGGAATGTGACATTACTCATTTAGAATTCAATTATGTTTTCTTTCATGTCAGAAAACATTAAATGATCATTTGAATTTTGGCCTTTTGACATCAGTAATAGTTACAATTCATAGCAGATGACTCCTCAGATGTCAGAAGCTTGAGCCTGTCGTGGTGCAGTCTCCCCCAGCCACCTTAGGCCTCTCAGTACTTGGTGTGATGTCCTCCCCACCTCGGCCACATAAGAATACACTGGACCAGATCGTAACACAATGGTCTAACATGAAAGAAAGAAAAGCTGGAGAGCAACAGACCAAGAACACATTAGTGTGCCTGGTCCCAATGGCTCCTACCGTTTGAAGATAATAACTATAATCGGTCACTCCTGACAACATAAGGATCGTGGCCACAGAGAGGGGGGTACCAGGACCACAAGTTCTAGCAAGTCGTGGGTTTGCATAACCATGGAAAGTACCAAAATAGTCCATTGTCCAAGCTGGGCCAGAGTGGAAAAGTACCTGATGAAAGTCAATTATCTCAAATCCTGTAAGCAGTGATTCTAGTAAAGACTCTTTGAGCTCTTCTGGATCACAGCGGGCTGTGGCCAGCATGTCTCCTTAGCTGAAACAATGCTCAGGCAGACACCTCAAGGACTAGAAGGCCAGGGCGAGACAACCATTCTCAAGCCTCAATTGTTGCCCATTGAGGAATGCCAATATACTGTGAGTATTTAACTCAAAAGGGAAATTTTAACTATAGGCTAGCCTCTCTTTCACCCACCTCTCCACTTACATGTTTATGTGCTTTATAGATGTGGATGCTCTTGTCTGTGCATGTGTAGGAGTTAAAAAGGGGTACCCGCAGGCTCACTAGAGTTGTGCAATATTAGGAGATCTTTGATCTCTGCGATTATAGACTGGGGGGGGTGTGGGGGGTGTGTGTGTATCTATGTGCACACTTATATGCATATGCAATAATTTGAGATCTGTGCTTTTGTTCATGTGTACATGTACTGATTTGGGATACTTTATAGTAAGTTAGTGTGACTCCTGCCATCTTCAAATCTGTAATTAAGCTGCTGTTCAGTTATTTTGTTAAGTTACTCTGTAAACCTTTAAACCAGTTATTGATTAAGTTAAGATTCAACCTCTTGACTTATCTCAAACTATTAATAAATTTTGAATTGCTGTTTAATCATAACTCTGTCAAATACTTCCATCCATACCAGGGCCAATGGAGAAAAACCTTTTTATTTTTCATGCAGATAACAACTGACAATCCGGATGATTCAGCAGTGCCCATTACAGCAGAAATAGTCTTTATTAATTTCATTTCTTCATAAAGAGATAATCAGAAGTTTGGTTGTGCACTCATTCATTTTAAAAGACAGAAGTCTTCATGACACATAAGTTGATGGCTGGTTTTCTTTACTCAGAGACCTCCTGCATGGCCACCTGCAAAAATCCTTCTCATCTTCCTTCCTCTTTGTCTGGGCTCTTGGTCACATCAGTGACCAATACCTTCACTACATTTCCAAATACAGGGACCTTCACATTGAATGTCTCTCTTTCATGAGGTTTATTTGCTGCCGTTGACCTTCTCATCCATTGTCTAGTAGGAGTTGATGCATAGCTGTTAGCTAGAGCTCTTTGAGAGATATATAACAGTTGGTAGAAAGGAAAAGACTGTAAAAGAATGAATGTTTGCCTTATTGGTGAATAAGAGTGCAAATTTATTTTAAAATGAAATGTAGATGTCTGGTTATATTTCTGTATAGTGTTTGGAAAATTGTATAGAAGTACTGGCCAAGTGTTCTTTTGTCATTTTTGTTTTCATTTACTTTCTCCTTCGCCTTTTCCTTTAATTTACCTGCCTTCAAATTATGGTAATTCCTTTATGATACAGACCTTACTACAGTCACAATTTCCTACTTTAGTTCTAGGTTAATGATCTACACAGGATGGATCTCAAATCTACTTAGGAAATGTAGTTGTTCAAATTTAGAAAGGTTGGTTATTTGTTGCTGTAATTTATTAAGGGGAATATACTTGTAATCTTTCATCCACACTGATTTAACTTAGTTTCTACATAGCTTTTACAAGTTAATTGTTTTTCACCCAGTTCTCCCAGAAGTGTTGATTTTTTAATCCACAAAAATGAGCGAAAGAGCCTGTAACCTTTCAACAGAAACTAAGTGTCTGTCCTTTGACCCTTTTGAAATCTCTTTCTCAATAATTTAAAATGATTTTTTAAGGGAAATTACTCTTTCACAAGGTAGAGCATTAATGTTATCACCATTTTTGGTACATTGCTTGTTTCATTTACTGGAGTTCATGAGAGGGTCTCCTTTTCAGAGATACATTTTCTTAGTCATTAACCTGCTAAATTTGTGCATCTTTAGGCTATTTTGCAAAACACATATATTTTTCATGAATATAAAAAAAAGTGGGAGGGTTTGTTTTCTTTCCATTGTGATTATTGGCTGGTATAGATATTTTTGTTATGTCCATATCATGTATTTATTTTTTAGTTCAATTTTTCTTTAAAAATGGTTTTCAAAACTTCACAGAACTGAGCAAGTTGTCTCAGCCACACTGTGTACATGGCAATAAATACATACGTATTAAATTGTGGTACTCATTACTTGGAATAGCTTATTAAAAACTATTAAAAATAGGTCGTTTAACCTATGTCTTGGACTTTAAGTTGCTCAGATGTAAAAATGAAAGTGAGCAGTCATCTATCAAAATGAAAATTATTGTAGAAAAATTGCAGCAAAAGAAGGCCATTGTTTGTTTTCTCAATGAGTATTAATAATATCAGAATATTTAAGGACTTCCAGACATGTCTGGAATGTGGGATTGCTCTGTTTACAGATTTCAGCATGAATCAGCCTCAGATTTGTTTTTGAAGATTGTATTAAATTTATGAAATTCAGAGTGTGTATTTGAATTATATTGTAGAATTTGAATTTTGAATATTGGAATTTTGAATATTTGAATTATATTGTATTATATTGTATTGGTAGAAATAATTTCAGGATAGCTTGTACAACAATCTAAAATAGAATGTTTCTGTGATCTGTCTATTTCTAGGCCCAGAACTCATTGGCGGTAGAATAAGTTTCTGAATTAGCAGTTTAAACACAATTAAATATTGAAATATACAAAACAAATTATCTAGCTCTAGAAGCAAGGCTCAAAATGAATAGTGCTTACAGAAGTGAAATTTGTAACCTCTTGGAAAATTAGGAATTGAAGAGAGTTATGTCAGTGTGGTGGTTTCTCTGTTTTCAAATTGTGATATTCAAAAATAGTTATGTATGTGTGACCTGTGTACAAAAAACACTCAGAAGTGCCCTTTTTGGACTACTTGGCAGTCTCAACAGTACAAGGGGAAACAAAGTGTAATTTATTAAACAGATATGAACACTTCCCAAGCTCTAAGATGCATTTGTACTGTATCTACTATTATATTTCATTTTTTTAAAAACAAATTTCACAGAATAATTTTGGTTATAAGGGCCCTTGGAGGTCATCTGGTCCAATTTCTTAGCTAACTTCAATGTTAGATCATTAGTCGTTTTGGTGTGTTTTTCTTTTTTTTTTAATATCCAGCTAGATTTCTTGGTGCCCTTGTGCCCTTGCTTTTCATCCTTTCACTGTGCACCTCCAAGAGGAGTTTAGCTTGCCCTTCTCTATATCTTCCCACTAGATTGCTGATGAAAGCAGTGAAATCCCCTCTTAGCCTTCTCTAAACTGAACAAACCCAGCTGTCATCCTCTCCTTCTATGCCATATGTTTCTGCCCCTAATTATCTTGGATCTCCACTGGATTTGCTGTCTTCTGCTGAAGTTGCTCCAGTTAGCCAATGTCCTTCTAGTACTGGGAAACCCAGATCTAGACAGATTAGTACAAAACAAAACAAACCCATACAGATTTGCTTAACGTGTCTTTGTGAGGTATAGAAAAATATGAGTATTCTCCCTGAAATAGAGAATGGTGATCTCATTTGTCAAGTAGTAAACATAAACAGATGGCTAAGCGCTACATTGGCTGATGTTGCTGGATGGATTCCTTTATACCCATTCTCAGTTGCAAGCCTCTAGTGCCAATTTTGCATGCAAAGTAAACAGGAGGACATCATCAAAGCATTTAACTGAATCCAGTTAAAGAACTCCTATTGAAATTTTCCAGTAGTTATTACCCTGGAATAGTTAAACTGGACAATATCTATGCAATGTATAAACAGTAAAACTTCTCAGTAGAAAAATGATAACTTTTATGTCTTCTTCTCCAAAACAGTATTCTAAAAAGATTTTTTCTCCAATTAATATAAAATACCCACAAAAGAACATAAAAAGCTGAAAAGTGTTTCCCATTACAGTTTGGCTGTACTTTTCCACATCATTGCATACCCAGATTTGGCAAAATTTAGAGTAGAATCTTTGTGTGAGATGCTTAAAAAGGTCTCCCAGTCAAAAGTTGTATTAACCTGAAGCTTTTCTGACCTTCTTGAATCAGCAATATTAAATGACGTTTCACACAAAAAGAAGCTCCTTACTTTTTATATTTAGCAACTTTTTTCTCCCTTGGCGATGGATGTCATGAAAACAAACTTTCTCCAGGAAAGAAACTTTTAGCTTTCACTAGAATCTTATAAAAAAAACCCAAAAATCAGAATGTGATAGTTTAAATAACTTATTTGAACTGATACTCTCAAGACAGAAATAATTTTCCTGGTATTGGGCTACAGTGATCTTTCTTCCTGATGTCAAAAAGAGCTAAAAATCCACAAAATTGAGCAACCGTGATGGCGTGCTCTGAAACCATAGCAATGGGAATACAAAGTCCCTAAACCAAAAACCCCTTAAACATAAATAATCCAATCTTAAATTTAGTCATTGTTCCAAGTGGAACTGCAACAGAATAGAAATTTAAACAGCAACCTAGTGGTAGCTGATAGGATAAAGGTATAACCTCTAGTTACCTTTGATAATTTTAATACTAAAAATCACAGTCCTAGAAGGAGATTTTACATATAAATGTAAGACCACCTTAGTATAATGAGCCAACCAGAAATTAGGACATGTTCAAATGAGTTTTTGTTATATAATTACAAGTGACCATTCAGCTATTTTGATGTTATTTTTCTTCATTACGTTTTTGTATAAAAGACCCTATGTGTTTCCTAAAAGGTCTGCTGGCTGCGCTAGATGCCTAGCACCCTATTCTGCAGAACTGAAGTAAAGACAAATATCTTGACTCAGGGTGTTGATTGGCTCTTGAACACCAGGTGAAGAACCCTTATTTTAAGGACAACACTACTTCTTTAAATTCAAACAGCTCTCATTCTTGTTCTCTCCACCCCCAAAGCAAACAACGCTTAAATAAGTAATCTTCCTTAAACACCTGCAGTATGCTACTAATGTGGTACTCTGATGGTCTTCACAGCAGTACTGTCTTCCAGTGTGTTACCAGTGTGTTTTGCTATGCAAAATAAGAAATGAAACCATCCACTTACAGACCTTTTTTGACAGTCCTTGTAAAAACGTCTATATTTCTGAAGAAAAAAAATACCTTGTTATTGAAACAAACGTGATTTTTGTGTTTTCTCATTGCCAGTGTAAGAAAACATTTCAAGACCTTCGCATTATGAAATAATTACACCCAAATGTATGCAATTAAAATGATTAAAATGATTATTTTATGTACCCTATTCCTGAGGGATTAATATTGTATATTGTATATGTATGTTGTGCTCACAAAATTATAACTGCCTTCTTCATATGAAAGTCGAGCTTGAAGCTTACTTTTTAAAAAAAACCCATTTTTTTCTCTGTTTGAAACAGTGTGATTATTGTTACAGGGGAAGAAAAAGGAAAAAATCAAATCAAATCAAATGCATGATAGAATCCTTAATACTGTGGCTGAGGTGTCCATATTCTGCATTTATCAAAATAGCTAACTAAATAAATCAATAAAACAGACAATACAAAAGAAGAAATTTCTGAGGGTCTTTGTTATTTAAAATCCTACTAGGAAGTGTGAAAAAGTCCAAGCCATTTGGATGTTCTCAGCTGTTGGCACTTTCAGAGCAATACTTAGCAGGCTTCCAGCTATCTATGGTCAAGAGATCCGGAGAATTAGAAATAACTGCTTTTAGCTGATTAAGTGCTATATATAAGCAAATTGGTGTTTGCAGAACATGTAATGTTCTTTTGATGATTTTCATTGTAATTATGTTGTATCACTGTGTCTTTATTGCACCTTTTCACGTCATGTTAAACCATGACCTATCGACATACTTGCTGTGACAAGGCCAAACTCTATGTGATGAAACCTAACCCAGAACCAGGGACAGGAATAAAAAAAACATTCTTGCCTCCTTCCTCCTACAAAGTAACCTCTGCGGAAATTACTGGCATATCTTATACCTAGGAACAGAAAGCAACCCTTTCACATTTGGACCAGTTTTAACAAGGATTTAGATTCAATATCAGAATAAAATCCAAAACGGAATTACTCTTGTCAGATTTTTGGACATCTAGGGAGACGTAATGATTATGTGCGTGACCCTTCACCACTACAAGCTACTTCAGAATTAAACAAAGAGGAAAAAGGTATTCTAAAGCTATTCGAAATAGCATAGTTTTCCCAGTTCTTCTCCCAGTACCATCTATTCACCAAATGCATGTTTACCAAATGCATAAATTCAGATTTATATTTTTCACCTTATTTAGGATTTTTCTTTAGATTTTTTTCTATGTTTCATTGCATGTTTGGTTTTCCCTATTCATAATAATTCTATTAATAGACTAATTGTTTCAGTTGATACAAAGTTGTGTTTTGGGAAAATAAAATGCAAACTAATAAATTTTACTCTGGCTAATTTATTAAAGTGGAAAGAGAATGCATCAAAGAAAGAAAAAAATTAGAAAATTCCATGTATAAAGTGCATATGAACAGATTGTCCAGTTATTGTAAGTTCCATTTTGCCATGCCAGATTTCAGAGGACAATAAGCAGCCGTGTCATTGGAAATCTAGCCCTGGAACTACTGATTTGATTTGTTCTCTGTCTTTTTTTCTTGTTTCTTCTCTGTCTTTTATATAGCTATTAAAAAAAATAAACAAAAAATGCCAAGTCCCGCCCCCAAATACCAACTCAATCAAGCACACACACATGACCCTGCACAGATATTTTAAGGACATAGCGAATACAAGGATAGGAAAAAAGAGCAAAACTACAACTTGGTGATTAAAATTTTTCATTGCAAAATAAATATTTTCTACTATATTCTTAATCTACCAGCTTTTCTCATTATCACTATTCTCAAAATATTGATTAATTTATTTTTAACATGGAGCATTTGGGTTTTCTCTAGTTTTTATCAGCAACAGTACCTGTAGCCTCTGGGCTCAATGTTCCTACCATGCACTACTCAAAACTGTGATTGTAGCATTGTTTATACAATTTACATTAAACTGTAATGGAATGAGAAATCACATCTGTTGGCTTGAAATTTCTCAGAGTGAAGAGAGCTCCTATCAATTTTACTTAGAGGTCAGGTTAAATTCCTTGCAGGAAATATGGGATTTAAGGATTTAATTATTGCTTATCTGTATTCTGGTGGGGGGATGTTAGCAATTTACAAGTCTCTACTGGGATTTAGTTTCTGTTGCTTGCCTCAATTCAATGGAAATACACCCAGTAACTTCAGTGTTTGTTTCTTTTTTCTCAACCCTTTTTTTTTTTTTCCTCTCTCTATACCAAAATCAGTGAACAACACAAATATATTTGTGGGTTTTTTTAAAGAAACTTTTCCTTGCCTCTTTTCCTGTTATTTAAGTGAGAGAGCAAGGCACAGTTATTTGGTCTCATTTTTCTTAGAAAGTGAATTTTAAGTCTGGGTGCTAAAACTTTTTGTCAGAACAGTGAGTTCTATAACTTGTTCCTGTGAAAAAAAAAAAAAAATTATTTATTCTGCTTGCACCTTCAAATCACCAAAGCTTTGTATAGATAATTGCATTCTATGTGCAGTTGTGAGCATGACAATAAGCAATCAGTCAATTCCATTACTGTGAGGGTGATACTGTGAGGGCTATGTCATTTGCTTCTCTGTAACACATGCACAACACACTCTGAGTTCCAGTGTTTTCCTGTTATTACATTTCAAATCATACAGCTAACAATAGCTTTATAGTGACTTGGAAGCATATCTGCTATGAATACAAATACCAAGAGACTAATAATTTTGTTTAAAAAAGCAGGAGTTTGAGTTATAAGGGGATAAGCAGGTAGGAAAATACAACCTTGTTCCTTTCATCAATAACAATAATAACAATTATTATTATTATTCTATAAAATATTATAAAAAGAAATTGTATGCCTATGGGCAGAACATTATTTTCCTCTGTTAATGTCTACCATCAAAACCAAATGAAAGGGGAAGAATGCAGTGGTTAGAAGTTGTTCTCTTTTTATACTATAATGTTAATTCTCTTGATTTTTAATGGGTTTAAACAAAGAAACCCACAGAACTTACTTATAAATTTATCTTCAACACAATGCCAGATTTGTAAAAAAATATTCTTTTTAACCACCTGAAAAGAATAACACTAGTTAATACAGTGTTCCAGACCTCACATTTGTGGAGTGCTGTGTTTATCTGTTGACATAAAGCTAGTATAAAGGTACTTTCCCTTACCTCTGGGATTTTTCCCCAAACAAAGGGGAATCCTGAAATGGCAGAAAGCCACCAGAATAATTTCTGTTTTTCTCAGCAAAAGGTGGAGGCATACCCTAGTTTATTCTAAGGAATGAGGTTGCTGTCCTTGTGTTTTCAACATTAGAGACAAAAGACACTCTAAATAGAACATGTATGGAATTTTATACATTTTCATGCTGCATTATTCTGACAGTCCTTTTTCTGCAATGTTAAGGACAATATCTCACTCATGGACTGATTTTCTGTACATATATACATCTAAAGATAGGCAAAGATAGTCAGGAACTCTTAACTTACTGTAAAATATTTTGATTAGCACACTGGACGTAGGGTCAAGATGAACTTCTGTGAAAAAATTCTGTTCAAATAGTCACTATATATCCACAGCCTCACCTGAAGAAGGGAATACATAACTTAAAAAACTGCCTTTGAAACTCAGTTTGGAACAAGAATTTGAAGTGGAGTCTCCAGTAAGCTCTGACCATAATGTCAATAGTTTTTCTAGAGTATTTGTGTCTTAATCTTGCAGTCTGATAAGCAACTCAACAGTCAGTTAGTTCTCTTCTATTATCTTGAATATCAGAACTACAAGACTAAATTATCTCTCTTGTAATGACTATCTAGTCCAATGTACAGTTTAATCATTGGTACAAATCGTAAAAGTTCCAGCATTGTAAGGCTGGGTACTCATAACACAATTGCTGGTTAATCACTTGTGCTGTCATAGAAAAAAGTTCAATTTATATTGTAGCAGGGCTTTTTGAAAAGAGCTCTTTGAATTTATAGTAGAGTATCTTATCAGAGAAGTACAGCTTTGCAACGGTGGAAATATTTATTTCCCAGATTTTTCCATTAAAAAAAGGGAAAATCCTTGATTTTCTCCCAAATGAGACAGGAAAAAAATTTGAAGGTTGAAATATATCATTAAGGCAAAAGAGGTGTTCGGTTTTTTTCTAAGCTAGGTTTTTTTTTTTCCTCCTCAATATATGCATACATCTTCTGGATTCTAAATGCATGTTTTGATAAAGATTTTTTTCCTTTTTTCCCCCCAAGAGCAATACATATTTTAGTCCCTTTGTCAAAATACATACCCTGATGCTATATTGTTTTTCCTTTATACATATATATGTGCATGTACTTCAGTGGGGTGTTCTTCAGTGCATGATACCTCTATATCTCCCGTATCTCATAAAACTTGGCAATGAAGAAAATTTTCTGAAAGTCACATGCTATGGAAATACTAGAGTCATAGTGACATCACTATGATTGCAGCAGTTTACATAGAAAATATTGCTCTTGTTTGCAAGATGAAAAGTGTTTGTTACCACTTGAAAATACTCCTCCTACTACTATGGAGATAAGCTTTTTAAAATATATATTGCTCTTTTTTTAAAAAAAATACAACTTTCTTTAATAATATGAAATAATTAGTGTCTGAATTTTCTTGAAATTATCATCAACTTGCATACTGAACATAGAAATCCGGAATCATCTTTATGTTAGTGACAATGACATAGAAACAATGATTAAGATACAAAGGAGAAAAAAAAATCTTCTGCACTTAGTTCCTCTCTCCTCACTTTTAAGGAAAGAAAGGAAATTACTTAGCAAAATGGTTATTCTAGTGATATTTATACTTTGCACTGAATGTCAAAGGGCACAAAAGGGTATAAGGCTAAATGCTGCACTAGGCAGGGTAACCCTCTTACAAAAAATCAGAGTCTTAAAGCTTGATCAGTATTCACAACTACTGGAGCTCATCTTTTGCTTTCTGTTAGTTTCTATCTGGCAAGAATTTGAAGAGCAAATATCTGGAGGAAACCTCTAGTTCTGTGTAATCAAGGGTCCCGCATAGTTCTTCATTGATGTCCCCAAGCCACATGTAAAATTTCCTGCCTGTTTCTACTGGCAAGGCAATTCCAGCAGCTGGAGAGAGAGTTCAGAGACGTGTTAAACCAGGAGCTGAAGAATGAAATAAATTCCATTATTTCAGAAACTAAACTATTCCACAAGAGAGAACCTGGGTAGTATGGGATTTGATATTGTTGGATGAAGCAACATAAACTTCAAATTGTCTCGCTTCCCAGCAATGTAGCTAGCACAGATGACAGGGCAAGACTATTTACAGCCACAAATTGGTGCTGGAAAAGCTATCATGGTAACAATTGAGAAAAGACTGAGAGATATTGGGCCAAGGAGTAATGCACCAAACATTCATAGGTTTGGGTGTGAATAAAATACCCCAAATTAATTTATTTTAAAGAGTGTGTGGGTGGGGATATAGCTTTGTGTATATACATTATATAGAAATTTTGCTTCTTTCATCAACTAAAGCAGAAATCATGACATATACCTGATTTTAAAACATGGCCAACTGGATGGGTTGTGCATAAATAAGAGAAAATTAGAAGTAAGTACCATTTTCATCTGGATGACTACCCCAATCCTGAGAATTTTGATCAACTCCTAAATTTTTCATTTCAGAAAAAAAAAATAAAATTGTTCAACATTTTATTCAATTAGAACTGTGATGAAACACAAATTAATACTGATCTTTGAAGAAATTTAAATTGAGGTATGAACTGTGTCCATCACCACTTTATACATGTAAAATTAAATCTTTAAAAAGATACCAAAAGTATCAAAGAAGGAAAGTGTATTTCACGTGAGACGTAAAAATGTCCCAGTTGCTGTAATCAACCAAATATGAACCATGGCAAGTCACAACAATTCAAGTAACAAGAGGAAAGGTAAAGGCCGAGGAAGAAACTGGAAGACTGCAATCCTACTAACAATTTTCTACCACTCAATAAAAACCTGTCACTAAGAGAGAGCACAGATGTAGCACCACAGAGGAAAATCTAATGTTCCCTTGTGTACACACCCTGACAGAATAACTGTGACTAAGCATCGTTAAACTAGCAATTTGTGCTGTTAGGACATTTTGCCATGGCACTCTTGTGAGACATCACAGAGTTTGGTCTGAGGGAATCATTGCCACACTTTTCTGGTCCAAGTTGCACTTTTCTTACTTGACACTTTGACTTGCTTCCTTTCTTCTGTATTTTAAATTTGGGTTTCAAAATTACACTGATGAAAGTAGAAGAAAATAAAAGAAAATCATATAGATATGGTGATTTACATCTGCCCAAAATGCTGCTCTGTATAACAGCAGTCCAGGAGACAGGAGAGGCTGGCTCTAAACTTGTCTTTCCTGACCCTCCCAAATCACTTTGCTGGTGACATCTTCAGGGCTCAAAATGTCTCCTGGGCACCAAAAAAAATCCTTACGTTTTCTTAGCACAGTCTGGTTTTGTGATCTGTCTTTTCATTGTTTCCCATTTAATATATTTTTGTCTTCTCTTTTTTTATCTCTAAAATCAGCTTTATCTGGTTCACAAGGTTGCAGACCAGTAGCAATCATTGTGAACCACTACAACTTGCATTTACAGACTGGAACCTCCTGGTATTATCCTGTGTCTGCTTTTTTCCCTACCACATTTCACTCTAGAGTAGACAATTCAATTTTATGCAAAATAACTGCTTGTTATTATTATTATAAACCAAAACCACACCAAAACAATTTAAGGCAATATTACCTGACTACCAGGTAACTGTTATCACAGCTGAACAACCTTGAAGAAAACTCAAGCCAAAACAAGCCCAAGGAAGTCCCAAAACCCTGAATTGTCAGGTCAGGCTGCAACATTTTTACTGCAACCGTACCAGTATCAAACCTGTCATGTGATTAGAAAACATAGCTAAAACGACCAAATAAATCCCTGGGTCATTGTCTTGCATACTATTCTTTGCTGGGAATGTTTTAATCTGGCTAATGTTTGGGAGTGATTATAGGGGTTGCAGTTACCACGTTAACCATAGTTTCATATATCCATTTTCAGGACTTGATTCAGAGACTAGGAAAGGTTGGTTCAGAAAGAAATTGAAATGATTACTGTAAGAAAAGGAAATTATGTTGGAGGGCTAAATTTAGGGTTGTAATACTTTCAAGTCATAGACAGTTTTTGCTTGATTGAGGGATGAAAGAAAAGTGATACGAGTCTATGTGAAAATAGTAGTGTTTTAAGAAGAAAGGCTAAAACCGTACCAAGATAGATCTAGGCAGATCATAAAGGAGGACTGTTCCTGATAGAATTTTTTATAAAGGTCTGAATATTTTATTTCAAGTATTATTTTACTTTCACAATAAAAGATTTGTTATTTTATTGATGTTGGAAGGAGCTTTCCTAGACATATATGGGAAGTCATTGCAACATAGAAATTATTTAGATTTTAGAAAGTTGTGTTTTTATACAGAATAGTGTGTGGGATTCAGGAAAAATAATGAACTGTTTAAACCACAAATAAATTGACAATGTTTTCCTCCTGAATATGAGGCAACTATTATTAGCAGTATGAATGTGACATTATAAGAAAACGAATGCCTTATACTCTGACATACATGACAATAATATGTGTACATAATATAAAATTTTCTTCTAATATAACACCTTTTTTACAGTTTCTATATACTCTTTTACTACTGGCTTCTTATAATTTCGTGTGTTCCTTTCTATACAATAATTTTAGCAAAGCCCATTTTGTCTCTGTTAGAAAGTTTACCCTTCATGTTATATAATCTCAAAATTTTCAGTTAAATTATTTATTTTCAGTGCTTGGGACTTCAAAATCTCAATTTTAATTTAGAAATATTTCTAGCTTTCATAGTTTCAAAGAAGGTTATGGGAATATAACATTTCTTCAAGACTAAAAGCACAGAATATAAATTACAAAGAGTCTTTTAAAGAAGTTTTGGTTATTTTCAAGATAGATGAAGGCAGTGGAAGAGAAACATCAATTCCTACTTCTTAGTTCTCATGACTACCTTAAGCATTTTTTTTTGGTGGGCTTTTGCAACAGCAAATTTAGTTGATTAAATATTTCCGAGCCAAATATATCTCCTTGCATCTATCCATACATGTGCCAACAGGGATCATAATCACCTCAAAATCAACATGTTTGCATTGAAGGTTTAGAAGATAGTTTATCTATTAGTTAACTTTGTCAGCCACATTTTCTAACTCTTTAAAATTCTAATTCTACTGAAAAGCTAGTGGTCTTGGATTGTGGCTTTGTTCTTTTTTAAGGTTTTTTTTTTTTTGTGTAAGTGAATGAACATTGCTGAAAAGAATCATCCTTGAAGAACAAGAAACTGCATTTCTGTACAAATAGGATAAAACTCCTCAGTTGTTTATAGTCAATTTGAGAAAAACAAAATTTTTAAGAGCTAGATCACAAAGATACAGTGAACACAATGATGTCTTCAACCTCTATTTTAAGAAATACTGATATCAATAGTGTTGCTTGTATAAAATATCCCTCCTATAGCCTATGAAAATGCTATGTAAAAATGATGGTCTACAATCAGTCCTTAAAATTAAATATGTACATAAACCGTGAGAAGCCCAGCAGAGGCAGGTATATTACATACCATTAAACCTCCAAGTGTCTTTTTTTTCAGTAGAAACTACAAAAACAGCTGGACTCTCTTACAGCACAAATTAATCCAAGAATCAAAAAAAAAGAAAAGAAAAAAATCCCCAAACCACACACAAGAAAACACAACAAAGAAACCAACTGCAGCAGCAAAGGCACAGGTAAATCATCACTGAACTTGGCCAAATATATTTAATAAACACTTGGATGAAAAATTAAAACTGCCTTGTATCTTAATGGGAGACTGTGTTTCGCAGGATCAAACATGCATTAGAGTAATACAGTCACCAGTAGCTGTCAGTTCAGCCAAATGACTTAGCTGCAGGATGCCTTCTGTGCGTCATAAAGCCTCCTCAAACTGACAAACGTTCTGCCACTTGCTGCAGATGCATGGCTATTGTGCACAGCAAGGACTGAATATGTCATTACAACCCCGCGTATCCCTAATTTGTATTGTCACGTGAGAGCTCAAACCTGGAATGAGGCCCTGAAGGCACAAGAACTAATGAACTCTGCTTGGCATTGGAAGAGTAATCCATCACTGACATGTGGTAGATGTTTTCTTTAGATTGTGTTGATGAAATTTTTCTAATCTCTCATGCCAAATGACATTTTCTTAACTGTGCAAGTCAGAATGTTCTCCTAACATTAACCTCCTCATAACAAAATACACTATGGTTAGAATATTCTAAGTTAACTTCAAGTACTTCTTGTTAAAACAAGGGAGGAGATGAAGGAAAAAAAAATACAAAAGACAAAGGAAAAAAAAAATCAGCTCGGTCTTCCCTGTTTAGCTATGGACTTAGAAAATAAATACAGAACTAAATGAACCCTGTTATAATAGTAACATTTATCTAAAGCCAAATAGACATATGCATGGATTTCAGTAGCAGGCTAGTTTCATTAACATTAATATTAATGTCAACACTAACATCAAGTGGCTAATATTGTGCTAATCCATTAAATTTAAACTATCTTTTCTTCCCCAATCCTACTAAATTAGGTACAAAGGCTTTCAGATTGCCAGTTTTCTTCAGAAAAACCTTGGTCTCAATACAACAAAGTTTGAAAATAGTGAGATTCTAGAAAGGCTTTTCGTTAAAAATTAGCTGCCCCAACTTTGTATTTTTTCTAAAATAAGTAACTATCCACATATTTGTAAAAGGAGTTGGACAAGAAGTTTGCATGATTTTTTTCTTTGTTTTATGTTTTTCCAAAATAATACTTTACTTCCTTTAACCATAATTTGATAATCCTAATAAGATCCAACTCTATGGATGTACCATGAGGAATATTCAAAGTTATCGACTTTCGTTACCTGAAATGCTCCAAGCTGCCCCATCTTTTACAGTATAGGATAGTTAGCAAGTGCCTACGGCATGTCTGAGTCAGAAGGACTAAGGGTGATTTGTATCAGACAAAAGCTAGACTTGAAAACAAAACAAGCCTGACTGGGTCTATCCAGTTCAGCAAACAATAGTAACCAGATAGCAGATATTCAGTGAAACAAGCAAGAATTCTTTCCCTGAGACACTCTCAGTTTTCTTCACTCAGACCCTTCCAGAACCTGCATCCAAGTCACCATGTTGCTGTAGCCAACATGTCACTGTTACTAGCAGTGGACCTTACACCAAGAATGTTCTGAATCCGTTTTTCAAATATCCAATGTGTTTAGCCTCTATATAACTATCAGAATCACCTTCAAATCCTAGGCTGATGGCATCCATGGGATTTGAACCTTATGATGTAACAGTGGCTCTTTCCTTCTCTTTTTCTATTAGCTCGGATGCCTATCACCAAACTGAATCAGCAACAGCTCAGTGTAATGGGAATTGGAGTGCAGTTCTTGCTCCCAAACTTCTAGGTTATTTACTCACACTGTTTGTTTCTCTTTCTTATATAGGAAGGTTTCTAAGGAGAAAGAATATGGGAATTTATATCTCGTTCCTTTTCCAGACATTTAGCTGTTAAATGAGAGACATAACCATCTCCTGACTTAATTTTGAACAAAGTCTGATCCATCAGAAAAATTCTCAGAACATCTGTCAGATCAAGCTAAGCTTTGGATGCAAAAGCTGATCAGCCATTTACATTTCAAAGTATGAGGGGCTATTGTAAATCCTGGAGCAAAAAGTTCATGCTAACCCTGTCAATCCTTCTACATCTCAGTGTATTTCATTTCAGTTGCATTTCTGATCCTTGCAATGAAAACAGTACTAGTTTTGAGAACCTGAACTGTATTAACATATCCAAAAATCCAATAATGCCAGAAAATTTTTAAGTTATGGGTAGTTAAAAATGGGATCAGCTCAGTAGTATTATATTTATAGGAAAATATTTAGTACACATATATGCAAAGAAAAATATTTGTCAAAGTTAATAATTTAATTCAGTAAAATGAAAACTGAAGGCTGTCATCATTTAGGCTGGGCTGGGGCCACTAAACAAATGACACATGCTCTCTTTTAACCTCTCTCCCTTCCCAGAAGAGGAGGAAGAGAGAATAAGGCAGAGAGACTTATGGGTTGAAAAGAAAACTAAAACTACTTTAATGAAATATTAATAATAAAAGGAAAAGATAACAATATCAGTAAGAAAATAATGAAATATATATAATATATACAAAACCATTATCAAGCTCCCAGGAGATGATCACATTACCAGCAGGCACTGGGAAAGTCCCAGACTGGAATCAGCAGTGGATGGGAACTGGATTCAGCAACTGGATTCAGGAACACATAGATCAGGACCAAAGGCAGATGGACAGACAGAATCCTCCTCAGGCACAGGCCATTGAAGAAAAGAGCTTGATCCCTTTGATCCCTCAGCTTTTATACTGAGAAAGAGGCAGGTGGGATGGAATAGCCTGTTGTCAGTTTTGGGTCACAGGTGTGACCCCTCAACACTTTTCTGCTTCCAGCCCTCCAACGGGGCAAATAACAAAGTTAGCTGGCCTTGAGTGTTAGGGAAATAAGTACAAGCAAAAGCCTCTCTGCATTCCATTCCATGGTATTAACTATAAACATCGGGCCTTATCACTCTGGAAGCAGAGACTGACTGAAAAACATGGCATTAATTTCAGAGAGAGCAGTTAGTTAGAATTCTGAGACTTAACTGAAAAGTAAAATTACTAAAAAGAAAATTGGTTCTGTTCTCAAACAAGGACAAAGACTTTTTTTCTAACCTTTTCTAGGAGTACCTTGTGAAAAGCCTGAAAAATGAAAATTATGCTTTAATCTGAGTGTGTTGATGAAGACAAGAGCATTGTAAACTCATAATGACCTCTTAACTGAAAACTTACCTTATGATGAAAATTAAAATAATAATAATCTAGGTGAAGAATACCTACTAAATTTAGAGAAAGAATTGTTACAGAGGAGTGCTTTGGCCTTGATTCTGGACTAGGGTCAGGCTAGCTCATAACTATGATCTCTTCTGCTTTAAACTTACTAAAATAGTACCAAAGAAGTTTTATTCAAAGTTTGTCATTGAGCAAGACGCTAGATGATCTCATCTAGGCTCTCTTTCCCATAAAAGGGCAGACCAGATGACCTTCTGAAGTCCCTTCCAACCTGGGCTATTCTATGATTCTCTGATTCTATTCATCTAGTACATTTAGTTTAAGATGGAATGCTAAAACATGCCCAAAGGACAAATAGTCCTTAAAATTTAGATTTGCCTTAAGGAGCCATGTCTAAGTGTCACCTAGCACCCGTCTTGAGACAGGATGTCATACTTTCTTGGTAGCAATAGTTTATTTAAAAGTGAAAGGGCTAGATTATTATAGTCAATTCTAGTTACAGTTTGGCAGAAATATTTACGCAGAAAATTCCATCAGGTATTGAAACGCACTGAAGCACAGTCCTGGGACTGTTGAATTGAAGTTGCTACTTCATGATGTTTGCATGCCCTGTGCACTGGATAATATTTTTTCTCTAAGGAGCAGTGGGTCAATAGCCAAAAGCTTACCGCAGCTGCAGAGTTAACCTACCACAACATGCACATGCCCTTCAAAATCTAGCTTGAATGCACACTTGCTATGCTGCTCCTGACCAGGGGAAGCCAAGCCTCTACTTCACTGTTCATTATTTCACTATTTCACTTTGCCTAATGATTTTTATCTACCATTTGGCTTATTTTTAATACCCTTTTCTTGACCCACAGAATGATCATCCCTAATGACACTAATACCTGGCATCTTCAATCCCACCATTTAAAGTGCTGTTAAACCAAGTGCTGTAATGAGACCCTTCAAGGAGACTATTCTGTGGAAAATGATAAATTATGCTCGTATGTTTTTCTAGAGTTATGTTAAATGATCAGTCCCCACTGCACAAGACAAGGAGTATTGTATGTGGAGCAATTCTTATTAGGATGCTTGGCAGCAATTTCATCCAAATAACTTCAGTACAGACAGCTATGACAGTTTTGGAAGACTGTTCATCTGACCTTGGTTCTTCTGATTTCAGAAGATTTACATTATTACAGATAAAAATTAATTAGCGTGCAGATAATAAGTCCTCTTTTCACTTCTATTAAGCTAATTTTTTAATACTGAGATTTTATTAATCACTTTTATGTCATAACTGTATTTTGCATTCTTGTGTTTTAATTTTGTTTACAACACACATTTTTTCAAAATAGGTATTTATCCTTCTTTTTCTCAATAATGCAATAGAAAATAGCTGCTTACTTAAAGATTTTTAGAAAAGAAGTTTTCTTAGGGAAAAAATTCCAAGATTGTATTTTTTCAGTCTCTAATTGAAGTGCAAATTCAAAGTTTTCCACAGAAAATTATAACTTATGAATTAAAAAATGTGAATTGAAAATAATTTTAAATCTTGGTGGAATAGATATTATATAGATTTTAATGAAAAGAAAATAAAAACTAAATTAGTGTTGGCAGTCTTACACAAAAGAGATGAAATCTAGTTTGTCTGCACAATGTACAGATTTTCAAAGAACTTCATTCTGACCAGCTAAAGATAATAGCAAATATGTTTTAACTACTATCATTTATGGGTTTGGGTTTTATTTTTAATCAGTCACTGTGCTTCTTGTATCTTCTTTGACTGTTTTGACTCTAATCTTCTTGACATCAACCTGTAGGGTGACTTAAGCACTGCCTCTCTTGACTGCATTGTTTTATGAGATTTGTTAAAGTTTTGTTTCTTGTCAAGCATGTAGATCCTTATAATTGTCTCCAAATGTATTTATATATTTACAGACCAGGTGTCCACTATTATCTATTCATCTCAATCCCATTTAAGCAAGATAAACTAGGCAGACTATGTTTTGAGCTCTGCAGCTGATGATACAATCAAGTGACTCTGTGAATTCCATGGTGTGGATTTAATTATCCTGATTTTTTATACCTTCAGGAAGAAAATGTAGAGTACAAAGTTGATATTGACAGACAGCCTATGCCTATTCCTATGATTCTTATGATTATTCCTGTGCTTATTCCTTTATTATATCCTAAGACATGTTTAATTTAAAAATGGTAAAAGATCATATGTCTGGGTATTATATCACAGACAGGGAAAAAATGCCAGCTGAATGTGTGCCCTGCTTAAGTCTTGTACAACAAGCGTGCTCCTAAGCATGTTAGAAGAAATGCTGTGCCTCCTAAATCTTCCCAAGAAACCACCTCTAGCTCAATTTGTTTTAATTACTTACATTGAATATTTCTCCCAATGGGGATGCCTCTTAAAAACACAATAAAAATCTGACTAAGATAGAGATAAACTACAGGAATGAATAAAGAGCGTTTAATCATATTTTCATTCTTAAGTGTTCATCACAAATTTTTCTTTGTTGTTGTTGTTTTTTAATACTTACAGCTGCTTTATCAGAAGTAAAATAATGTTTTTGACAAAGCACAGTAATACACTATCTTGACTTCTCCAAGAAAGCGGTACTGTCCCCTGACTGATGATACTTTTATTGCTTACTAGTAGAGAATATTGATGCTAGACTTAAAAACACCCTCTTGTTTTTGTTGCTTTGTTTATTTTGTACCTAAAGCAACTACTGCTGCTATAAAAAAGTGAAAGTATTTCTGTTGTTTCTTAAAATTATAAATATTAGTCTTTTAATTATGATTTAAGTCTTGTCTTTTATTTATTCCAAGCTGCTGACCTACAGTTTCTAGCAAGATATTGTGGCACTTCACACTCCTTAAATTGTTACCTGTATACTCATGAAAAGAAATTGTAATATGAGCTAGAATATCACCTTATTAACGGAAGAATACATTCCTGTTATGAAGAATATTCTTTAGATTCTTAGATTCATTGCTGTTATTCATGGCATTGCATAAGATTGATCAAAAATCTTCCTGATGGTCAAAACTTTTACTCATCTTACATCATACTGTGGTGCCCTTCGACATATTATGTCAGAGTTTCTGGTATTACAGCATGGTTTGCAGAACAATGTCAGCAAGACCATCTTTGTCAGTGTATAGTGAAAAATGAACTTGTTCTGTTGTCATAGCTATATTACCTCACTAACTGACTAAAACTTTCTGCTAATATCTAGGTTCACAAACAAGACCTATCTGATTAGCAAGATCAATAGAAAGATGAATTCTGCTGATGTTCAGACTGATGTCACTATTCCTGTAAATACTTATCTGAGCTCCTCTGTAAAGGAAAGAGCCAACCTTTAAGATCAATATTTTATTTCAAAAGGAGATGATATAAATAATAAAAAAAACCCCACATTTTGCGATATAAGTATGACACTTAATCCAGTCCACCTATGTTTACTTGTGTTTCAAGGAGTACTAATATAAGTGCTCAAACTATTGGGTAAGTCTTCTCTTACTGGCAGTTAAATAACTGTTTATATCATTCACGTTTCGCATGAATGCGAATCATAGAAACATAGAATAATTTGGGTTGGAAGGGACCATAAAGATCATCTAGTCCCAACCCCCTGCCATGGGCAGGGACGCCTCCCACTAGACCAGGTTACTTGAAGCCCCATTTAACCTGACCTTGAACACTTCCAGGTGTGGGGCCTGGCCTCAGGTATTGGGTAATGGCTTCAAACTGGAAGATGGTATATTTAGATTAGAAGTTAGGAATAAATTTTTCACTATGAGGGTGGTAAGGCACTAGAACTGGTTGCTCAGAGAAGTTGTTGAGGCCCCATATGTGGCAGTATGGGTCTTCCAGGCCCCCAGTCTAGAAGGTTGGCTCTACAGAGAGATCTGGACAGGCTGGATCGATGGGCCGAGGCCAACGGCATGAAGTTCAACAAGGCCAAGTGCTGTGTCCTGCACTCGCATCATAACAACCCCATGAAGCATGACACGCTTGGGGAAGAGTGGCTGGAAAGCTGCCTGGCAGAAAAGGACCTGGGGGTGTTGGTCAACAGCTGGCTGAATATGAGCCAGCAGTGTGCCCAGGTGGCCAAGAAGGCTAACGGAATCCTGGCCTGTAACAGGAATAGAGTGGCCAGCAGGACTAGGGAAGTGATTGTCCCACTGTATTCAGTACTGGTGGGGCCACACCTCAAATACTGTGTTCAATTTTGAGCCCCTCATTACAAGAAAGACATGGAGATGCTGGAGCGTGTCCAGAGAAAGGCAACAAAGCTGGTGAAGGG
>RSEF01000002.1:106080005-106103433 GCA_003993805.1 Himantopus leucocephalus | reverse complement strand
CAACCCATCACATCAGGGTGAATTATAATAACATGGAATAGGTATGTCCTAGAAAGACAAAACTGTGGTAACTTTTCTTTCAACAGAGGTTCTGGAATTTCATGGTGGTTGTGAAGACAACAACAATATTTTAAAATGTTCCATTGTGGTTTGGTTTATAAGGGATGTCAGGAGAGAATAAAAATGTGACCGGTCTTCATACCTGCCACTGCAGAAAAAATGGGAAGTACAGGATTTTGACTTATATAAAATAGTTGACAGGCTGTGATGATGAGAGTGTAAAATGTTGATCACATGCTGTCAGTTGTATTTTCAACACTAATTTAAATGAAAGATCCTTAAGGAAAGGAGACAGTTGGGTTCTGAAACAAATGGTTTTAAAAATGTCTTTGTAGCAGGTGTTTAGATTGGAAACAAATCCCGAAAAATGCATACACATGATTTCTTCCTTTGGTCACAATAAATCTGACCCAATTTGTGTATTTAATTTATTTAGTTCATTACTTTTAGATTGATTTGTTTTATGCTATGATTAGGATAAAACTACTTGAGACCTTATTCAGCATAATTACATTCAATTGACAAGAAAAAAAAAATGAACACAATCAAATTCTTTCTCAGTTCCTCTTTTTACTCAGCTAAATCTTGTCACAACATAACAACTCTGTCAAATAAAAAGTTTTACATGTTTTGGGTTATTTTTTTTTTCAGACTTGTAATACCTAGACTAGATAAATAAAAGTTTGGTGGAACACTATGGAAATGAATATAAACTTGAGCTAATGAAAGGTGATTCAGGTTTTATCATTTGTTTGATAGTAATATCAAGGTTGGAGGATAACCCAGATATTGAGGAATTAAGAAAGATGGTGAAAATGGTAAAGCTGAAAAAATGAAACTTGCTCTGCTTCAGGAATTAGGCAAGCCTTTGCCTCATCACTATTTGTGCTGGAACAAACTACTACCGATTCCCACTATTGTCCAACTTTTACATGCTATACTGGTAAGTTTTACCTCATTTCCATTATTCTCTCTTCAAGGTTATCCAAATGTTCAGTATGAAATACTGCTCACCCTCTACATTGATTGTATCTTACAATTTTTTATCTGATTTCTTAAGCACATTCCAACTTGTTTTATGAAGGTCATTACAGAAATGTTAAATGTCATAAGTCTCAAGATATTCCTTACGAGTTTCACAAATATTCTGTTTGCAGTTCAATATTTTCCCTTTAAAAATGGTTTTTGTCATTTAATCTGGAAGCAATTTTTTTTAAGTTTATAATGCTTGTGCTAACTCCCACCTTTATGTCAAACAAAGATTTTTCCATATGACATTGTATCAAATAACCTAAAATCTAAAGATTTATTGTATTTCCTTTGGTGTTTCATTAGTTATTTTATCCATGATAGATCCGAAAAAATCCCATATTTTTGATCCCATTGCTTTTTTAGTAGATTCTTCCATTTATTTTTCCTCTTTATTTGCATACTTACTTAACATGAGTTCTCACATCCTGACTTTGCTGAGGTCCATTCTTGCCTCTCTTTACAGAATACTATATTTCCTTTCCTCTAATGATATCATTATATCCTACTATTAAAAATTGCCACGACTCATGCTTGCATAGATCAGTTATTTGACAACTGTGTGATTTTGATTGTCCAGTTCTTTCAATATAAACATGTCCTATTCTTTTACAACTTCTTTTCCAGTATGAGCTTCTATTTCTGTGCATTAATTTTTATTTTTCTATAGGACCAATGTAAGCATCCCTGTTATCAGAAAAAAATTGAGGGGGAAAAAATAACTATAGTTGTTGTGAGTAATGCCTAGATTGCCTTTAATATTTTCTCCTGTCAAAAAAACACTTTTTCCCTGTCATGTTTTTATTCATTTTTATTTAATTTATATGGTTGAAGAAACTGCTCCTATTTGTTTTGAAATCCTTTACAACACTGAATCCATATTGTCCTTTGGGAACTGTTACTGATCACTAAGACCAGCTTTCTCTTCTCAGCCCACTTATTTATTTGTTTGTTTATTTTATATTCATATCCTTTTTATGCCTAATATGTCATCTGAGATGCTTATTTACCATTCAGTTCTGAAGTATTTTACTGTAAAAGATACATGTTCCAAATAAACTTTTACATCTTTTAATAAAAAAAAAAAATCATCCAAGTCCCAACATATCAGTCCAGCTGTCTTGATTAATTTCTTTGGCTAATAAGAATTGTCTATTTTGAATTAAAAAAAAAAGAGATGGTTCTTGTCTATTTCACATTATTTCCTTTTCACCCAAACCAAGATTATCTCCCTAGTAACGAATTTTTGTAGTATTGATGAGACTTCTCCAAACCAAGTAAAAATAGCATCCACTCTTCTTAATTCATTGATATTCTGTAAAGAAATCTGTTGAATGTCATATTCCAAAGTTATCTAAGCCTGGCCATAATTAAATTAACATAAAAAAAGCTTTAGAAAAATTACTTATCAACATCTCTCTCAAGGAACTATCATAATTAAACCGAACATTTCTGAAAGGGATCTGAAAACTTCATGCTTCAGAGTTTAGTAATGTTTTGTTGTGATACCCAGATACAATGTATTGTGTGTTATGAATGCTATCAGGCCTGGAATGAGCACCAGCTTGGTGGTACTAGGATACTGGTTTTATCCATCTGGTGTTCCCTTACACAGGGACAACTTCCACCCCACCCTGCTTCCACCCCAGCCCTCCTGAGTGCAGAACATCACCAACTTTTTTTGTATAGCCAGAGCAACAGGTCTGAACTATTTCCCTGCTCCAGCAGCACTGAGCAAGCACAAGGCTGCTTGGTAGGGACCCCTGTGTTGTCCCACTCACAGGATTTCCATACTTTACTATCCCTTTTCCTGTCACTTGGTCCTCCTTTTTGCCACCCTTGTACCTCCCTTTCTCTGCCCCAGCTGTCTCCTAGATTAACAATTTTCCCATAATTATATTTTCTCTATCAGTCCCCATTTTGCCACACCTACAGCAAAATTTGGCATTTTTTTATACCTGTACATAGGTAATCTCTGCCCTTGAGAGTTTACCATGGTACCAGTGGCAGGTCTCCACTGATCCCCTCCAATTACCTGTGAGGCCCGGCTCTTGTAGCCACCTGTGAGATGCCACCACCTGCTTGACGCTATCCCTACCTCTTGTCCAATGCTCACACTGCTGACTGCCATGTCCAGCAATTCCTCATGCCAAGTCCAGAGGTTTTGATGTCCCATTCCATTAGTGTAATCACAGGCTGGTGACCTGGTCATTTGCCTGCAGCCTGAATGGTGTTGAGGACGGCTTATTCCATAAGCCCGCTAGAATGGTATTTCTGTAACTTTTTCTAATATACTGGTATGGGCTGTCAATACGGTTAAGATTTTTTAATTGCATATGTGATCCAGCATGCTGATCTCATCCAACCCAAGAATAAATGAAGCACGATTAGATAGCAAAGAAGAAAAAAATTATCTTGTAATTTTTAAAGTGAACTCCTCTTCCCAAATGTCACACAGTATGATTTCTTATCACTAACACTGCATTTATCATCTTTCATTTTACAGGCTATAGAGAAAAAATCATCTACTTTTTTACATTGGTGCACTTGAATGTTGTGAATGTAATATTCACACTTAATGTTGATAACAGTATCCGTGACTTGAAAAATACAAAACATACTAGCGTTTGGGGAACTCAGTGAAGTGTTCTGAGACTTTCTGATAAGTTTCTAATTTTATTTGAAATATCATTAAAACTATAAACACAGTCTGGGAGAAAGCAATTATTTAATACACTCTTGTACAATTTAGTACACTTTAATGTAATTTAAGTGTCCCTTCATCCAAAGGATATTATAATGTTAGGGTTTCAAGGAAAAAAACCCCAAACATGTATGTGCAATTTTGTTTGATATTAAGAATTTTTATAAGGGAAAGAATCCATGATTTTATGCAGAACCGAATGTCTCAAATTATTAGTGAGCGCATATAAAATGTAAATTGCTAACAAACTGTTGCAGGTCTAGTATGTAAACTGAAAAATGAAAAGAATATGACAGCAGTCTCTTGAGTTCCTTTTGAAGACAAAGTCTTTGGCATTGTTAATCTCAAAACTCGTATTTTTTATCATCTTTTCACCTGGTTGGTATTAATCACATATTACACCATACATTACAAGTTCAAATTATTAGAAAATATATCTGTTCTTGTAGTCATTTATCCAAAGAGTCTATCTGTGAAGAGTTCAACCTGATAAATCAATGAACTTAAGCAGTGAATCTAGATTGTCAGGGATATGTCTTTTCAGTAACTTGACAGTGAATTGGCTTGAATTGAAATTGATCTGTTGTCACCAATTGGTTTGTACATATGTGTTCCAAAGGACTTCACATGTACTAAAAGTTCCGATTAGAGTTTGTAGAGGAAAGACTCACATGAAATGAACCATCAGGCCTGCACATGCTGGCAGAGAGGGATGCAAATGACATCTCTCTGAACTTGAAGATTCTGGTGCAACTTTGTAGAGGTTCACCTACGAAACACCCAAGGGGCATTTACCTTCTCTTGAGAATTTAGCAGGGAAAGAGCAGACTGAAGAAGCAGCCTTCATTTCAAGACAGACTGAATTATGTCATTTGTTAAGGCATGAGATTCCTTCCAAACTTTTTATCCCAATGTTTTCTTTCAGAAAAGCATTTGGTTTGTGAACAAGAACAAGGCAAATTACATCTTTATGAAGAAGTCCTTACTGTTTTTCTCATTTGTTGTTCTGGAAAGTACTTTCCAATCATTAAGCAAAGTTAGACCTGATTTACATGGGCATGATAGGAAAACCATGGCCCACTGCTGTACGGGACAGACCTAATCCTTTCTTGTATGCCTGAAACTTTAAAACAAATTTCCCTTTTATGATGTTGCTGTTTATGAGCTCAGTTATTGAGATCTTAATGAAATGTACACAAATAACAACAAATGTTTAAGTTAACTTCAGCCACCACATTGAGTTTACCAAGTTCGATGAGTGTAATAAGGTATTACAGAAACATTTGCACTGACATTACAACCCTCATATGGCATTTAGATTAGGGAAAAGGGATGCCCCTGAAAAGAATTCTTGAATCTTTTGAATAAAAATTACTATAGTGAAGATTTAACTAAAAAGATCAATTAAAAACATTTTAAAATAAGATTTTGCTTTTTCCATAAGGACAATTGAAATCATTTAATAAATAATAGGACCCCCCCAAGATGCTGAGAGCTTTCATTTTAGCTTATCTTATTGTTTTACAAAGAATAATTACAAAATCCATTTCTTAAAGTATAATAACAACATAATGAAGTAATAAAAAAATGCTAAAATTTAAGGAAAGTTGAGAGTTCGAGACGAGCTTTTTTTTTTAGAAAAGGTTCCAATTTTGGCAGCACAGTATGGACTTTTCCAACATATCTTTAATTTGCTTGTGATGGGGAGTACAATTCCAATACTATGTGGACTGACAAAATAAAATATTCAAATCTGTTATAATGTAGCATTTCAGTATATAATTTCTATTTTGAACACTTAATCATAACAATAAAGATAAATGCTGATGTAAAGATTATTTCAAGCTGAAGATCAGAATCCCCTTCTGAAGTTAAATAGACTCCTAACTACTCTATAACTCACTCAGCTATTGTAACAAAAAATCTATACTCTCACCATACAAGGAAAATCTGAATGCAAAAAATTGAAAAGTATCTAAATGATGCAAAGCTGCAGATTTTCCCAGATTTTCAATGACTTATGTGCCTTCAGGTTGCTCTGAAAGTCAGCGAGACTTAAATTTGCAGTAACTGGAAGATCATACCTACAAACTGGGTGGGAAGGCAGGGATAGTGGTTCTGTCCACCACAATTAATTCCTATTCTTTTCTTTGAGGACAAGGATTTCAGAATTGGAAACTAATGTCAGTGAACTATATGCTTATTTGCATTTCAGGCATCTAGCAACTGTAAATTCAATTTAAAGAAAATGAGTATTATACTCTGGAATTTAACTTAAACTTTTTATCTTCAACTTATCTAAGTGTAACAGAAAATTGCAAATTAAGCTCAATTTCTTCCTGTAGCTGCCAGTTGTAATCACATTCGAGCCTTCTTCTCAGTCACTACAGTTGCTGTCATATGTTATTTCTCCATAGATTATTCCAGACATTACAAAAAATCATCTGATCATCTGTTGGACTCCACTGTGGTTTGTGTCCTGTTAGTTTATCTTGTGAATTTTGCCTCTGGAAGTTTATCTCCCTCCAAATTGCTTACTGCAGCTATAAATTTTACCAGTGTGGTACTCACATGGCTTCAAGAATTATGTCAAGTAAAAGCCATGCTCTGTTATCTAAAATGTTTGGTTGGTTTTTAAGTCAAAACAATATGTATGACATACTTTGACATGCATTTTTAGTATCACAGTTCTTTCACATCACAGCACCTTCCCTTGAAAAAGCTGGAGCCAGAGTATTTCTTCTATTATTCACCCTTTTATCAAACATATTTGGAGTATATTTAGAATACACTGACTTTGGACTTTTAGCTGTCCTTCAACATAGCAATTTTATTTATTTATTTTAGTGGACTTTTTTGCCCTGATAAGGATTCTTATAATTTTACTTGAATAGAAAAGTTCAAACACCTTATTATACAATTCCTGTGACACATATTCTGAAATCATTCACCTGGGAGTGTCTTTGAAGCTGACGCTTTGATGTGTCATTCATTTCCTTCCATGTTTAGTTGTGATTGCTTGGAGGTCACTGTATTGTGTCCTTATTCTAGTTTCCTGTAAATTCACTTTATGCCTGTAGAACCTCTTGTTACCACTGAACTGGTGGAATAAAGTGAACAAACTAAGCCATGGCCATTTTAATGACAGATAAACAACAACAAAGTGTCTAATGTTGACATTTCAATGGTTATTAATGATTCACATTGTACAGTAGTTGGATAACAAGTATATTGACTTTCTTTCATTTTACTTTGAGTTCAAACTCTCCAGAGACTCTTGGTAGATCTGTTTTATTTAAATGTCACCAAAAAGGAGCCTTATTAGCATCTCTTCTTGACCAATATACTTATGTGTGAACCAGGCATCCAAAAAAGCCAAATCAGTTCATTGTCCACTGTAAGAGACAGATGCATGGTCAGCTGCAGTTAACCTGAAAATAGAAATTAATTTTATGAAAAATTTTGATATTTCATCATTCATTCCACTTCACATTAATAATGAGAAAAACAGCATGTTGTCAGCAAGACATGAGTAACACACTGCTTAGGAGACTCCAGTTGGGAACTGGAAGACCCAGGTTTAAGTCTCTGGTGCATACTGCACATAAAACAAGGAATTAAAAAACTGAACATATATGTCCTCCTTTCTAAATCAATGCTGTAACTGATTTTTTGCTGTTGTTGCTCTCACCTCTAAGAGTTTCATCCTGGGTCTGGTGAAGATCTGATGAATTTTGTCAGCAATTTTCTGCTAAAGACAACAGTGTTTTCCCTAATTTCCAGCAACTCTGCTATTTACACTGTAAATATGTCCAAGAGCCAAGTCTTAGAAATTAATAACTTACAGTAAGTGACTATATTATAAATTTCAGCTACAGCTATTATCCTCAGGGAGTCATTTCTGAATAAACTACTTTATTAATAAACCTTATTAATGGTGTTTTCAGGTTGAAAAAACAATTTAAATGACAACGGAATTTTCTCTACTATTTCAAGATAACACAGAAGTTTCAGATTTAGCAGGCTGGGATATTTCGACCTGAGGGATCTGCACTTCAATCCAGACACACAGTATTTTTCCTTTTTGTCAAAACCAATACGATACCATAGATTCAAATGTACATTATCACCTTCCTCTAACTAATCCACTCTTTGTCAAACACAGTCAAGGTGACCACAGTTCATTTCAGGTGTTATAAATCACTTTTGCTCATTGACCACGTGTTCTCAAAGTGATAAAGTTACAACATTAAACAACTGTTTTACAGGTCTTTTCTCCCCTTGCTATCATTTTACAACATTCGGCATAATGGATGATAAATTTCTTGCCAGCTAAAATGGTAACAGAAGTTAATTCTTCTTCCAGATAGGAATTAGGATTGTGCTGTTCTTCTGTGTCCCATCATCTGAAACAACAGCTACATTTTTTTCTCTTCACAACATGTCCATGCACTAAATGAACACAGTAGAGTTAGCAGAGAAAAGCCAAGCACTGTCTCAGAGTTATTCTAAGGCAGGAAAATTATTTTTTTTCATTATATAGGGTATAAATGTATATATTTCCAAAGGTAAAGGTAAATATATATATTTTACCTTTCCAAAGGTAAGTAAATACATCAGATTCTGGATCAGTATTTTCTTGATGGTCGTTTTTCATACTTTATTTATATGTACCAAAAAAACCCTTTTCTGAAGATGTGAGAAATTAAATACTGGCACTGAATGATACTCTGTGAGTCTGGTTATAATCCTCCCTACAAGTATCTTAAATTTGATTTACATTATTAGCAATGAAACTATCTTAAAATTGTTTCACTCTAGCTTATTTTTTTTATGTATGATGCTTAACTCTGAATTTATTATACAAAACACACAATGCTTGTTGTTTATACTGCTAAGAATGGAGTATCTTAGCTTTACACTGTAAAGAAGGTACCTTATTGTAGTGGAGTCCATTTAAAATTTTCCTTTACTTTTCATTTTATGAAGAGGTTCTTGTATAGAAAATGTGTTCTTTAAAAAACAAAAAAAAAATTAACAGCACCTGTCGTATGACTTTGACTTGTATTCATGAACCAAATGTAAATCTGTTAGTACCTCTAATACATTTGAAATGGACCAGCTTTGATTTCAGTTGGAGGGATTTCCTGGCACAAAAGAACCACATTTTTCATCAGAGAATAGCGTGTCTTGGAGAGCACATCTCCCCTGCAGGAGGCTAGAGTTAATCAGAGATTAAAACAGCCCTTATTTTTACCAAATTTCTAGGGATGTCCAGGTGGGATTAAAATAAACACTCCACATTCTCTACACTGCTCTTTTAATAGTATAGAACATAAAGAGAGTATAAGTTTGAATTTTGTTAGAAGAAGTCTGGTCCACTTCTTAGTTATACTATTAAACCATTTTCTAGGTTTTAATTACTTCAATTTAATTACATAAATATAATTCCTTTCAATATAATTAAAATTACCTGGCATTGAATCCTTCCAGTGTGGATTAAAATTTAGTAATTGTATCTATATTTATGCACGAAAACCTCAGAACCACAATAATCNTTTCCAAGTGTTCTAAGCGCTGCACTAAGCTTAGTAAAAATCGTGTCTGGTTTCTATAATCAGGTCACTTTCACTTATGTTTCCAGCTATGGATTTAAATACTACATCTAGGAAACTTTCTTTGAAACTCTTGGCCTTTGGCATCCATTCTCCATTTAATTGTTCAGATATTTATTTTTGAAAGCTGTAAGATCAAGGATAGAATCTGGTCAATTTTCTGACATTTAAAAATTGGTGACGTCCAGTAACATTAGTGTAAAAAATCTCCAGCACTTCTTTTTCACTCTAACTTTGAAGTTGAAAGAGATTCAGAATGTTTAGTAATTTTTAATATTTTTAAATTTAAATTATTGCATTAAAATGAGTATTTGATAGTTTCTGATCTTCCAGTATTAAAGTGAATTGTTTTATTTGCAGGAAGATGAGTTGTATATTTTTTACAGGATGATCTATTATTATGCAACATCATTAAAGGATGATGGATTCCGTAATCATGTTAGCTGATATGTTTACAATGTATATATCCTTTCTACAGTGCCAGAATACAGTTTTTTTGAGAGCTGTATTTAAATTGATGTTATTAATCATAATTAAATTTTCTTGTGTGTTTGCACTGTCTGCGGTAAGAAATGCCCACTCATTTTGCCTCTGGTGTTTTCTGAACTGACTAGTAAAGCTGATTTATCTGCAAGTCCCCTTAGATTATGAAAGAGTAAATGTCTCACACTTTGCTTAAGGAAAACACACCCCCTGGTGTACTGTAGGTTTCCCAGGGACTTTTTGTGGAGCCCTGTCGATGCATTTGGAGCTGAGTCAGACTGAACAAAAAAACCTGAACACATTGTTTCTTAGACCATTGACTCTCTAGCCCTTTTTCCCGTACAAACTCCAACTCTTTATACAAGAAAAGGTGAGGAAAATGCCTGTTTATGTCAATACAGAAATTATTACTTATGAAAATAATTAACTTTTCCCCTTGACTGCTTTTACTAAGGGCAGTAACTTTTAATATGAAAATAATTTCCCTTTTATCCCCAATAAATAAATAAAACCACTTTTTTGTCTAAAGGTTTGCTACTCAGATCATGAAAACCTTGAACTGAAAAATCGACCCAGCCTTTCATGGAAAACGTGTGGAGTTTTTTACTCTGGATGAAGATACATATTGCTTCCTTGCTGTTCTGTTATTTCAGCTGTTTATTAATTGAAGTATATTTTCAAAATGGTCTATGATATCAGATGACCAACTTGGTTAAGAATTTATAATGTGTGTTCCTTATAAATTTAAGCCTTTAAGGTGAAAAACTTTTGATTTTTACTTTGTTTCTAGTTTCTTCCCCTTAAGCTAGGCAGCCTGCTCCTCCTTATGTTAGCACATTTTGTTAGGTCTGCAAAACCACCACCATTTACAGTTATGTTATAATTGGTACTACTGACATTACAAAGTAAGAAACAATGAAAGTCAATTGTCCCAGCAAATTCAGAATAACATGTTCACATTTAAATTAGCCAAAATGCTGGAACAAAGAAAGGTCTTTCCATTGGGGTTGTGGTAGTTGTTAACTGCACAAATCTTCTTCAGTTCATGGCTTTAAAAAGTATTCGTAAGCGCTACTCTTAACAGTCTGTTGGATCAATATAATTAGACACCTTCCCCTTTTCAAAATTCATGCCTCTAAACCAACTCCATGATTATGCAAAAGAAAATCTATTCTTTGATCTGAGTCAAGCTGAACCATATTTTTATACAAGTGAGAGCTGACTTATTGTATCAACCCAATAAAGTAGTAAGCTTTAAGAAAAAAATGCTTATTAACCATTTCTGTTTAAAATAAAACTTGGTTCTTTCATTAGCACTCCTGAAGCATGGCAAAGGCCTGGTTCTTTAGTTCTGTAGCTGCAAAACCTGCAAACAATGTGTGCGATTACCCATGTGGTTTCTTCAGAGCTAAACATTCTTGCTGTATATAAAGTTACATAGCATCTGGAAATGTGATTGTTGTTTCAGATTGGGATGTTTTCACTGAGAAGCCATTTTTTCATGTAAATAGATGAGTATGGGTTAAGAAAATCAGCATAAAAACACTATTATTGTGTGTGTGAACATGCATTTATCTGGGGAGGGATGGAGCAGGTTTATTAAGATAATACAAAGACAAGGAAATGCTTTCCTTTTCTTTAGCTCTGTAGGGTCATGAAGTTCTAGTAGAAATAAGACAAATGTTGTAACAATTTGAGGATATCTTGAATTGGCTCCATCAAGATACAGCAAAAGGATTTTAAACTGTCACAGTCAGCACTCTTATGCAGTGTGATAACTCGCTTAAGGAAGCTGATATTTTTTTCTTTTTTTAATAATCGAGAATGTTGTATGTCAGCCACAACACTACTTAAAGTCACTGTCATATACACAAAGTCTATAGCTTCAGTGTGATTTGCAGAAGCAGCGGAAATGGCTGCTGTCAGCTTCAGAACAGATGAGGAACGAAATCTGTCACGAACCTTGAGAACTTAATATATCACTAAAGACAGTTAATTTAGCAGCCATGACCCATGTAGGCAACAGAATTAATAGGAAATCTGTTCTGCAATGATGTTCTCCCTGCTGTGCCATTGTGAGTGCAAGTCAATATCCTGATTTCAGCAGTTTCCTGTACAGCCTGCTCTGGCTCTGCTCCCCCATCACATACCTCTCCCTTGGTTTCATGGTAGCCAGCTACCATGTTTCTAAACTGACTATGTGTTTATTTTGATTAAGGTGTATTCTAAATCTTTGGAATGTATTGAATGAAACAAATTTTGGGGTTACAACATGAAATAGACATAGGAATGATTTCAAATCCTTTTAGTGCTGGACCTTTGTATTGCATTTGGAAAGTACTAGATTTTCTCCTGACGTCTTCTGTCCTTTAATGTGAAGTAAAATTAAGAAAACAGTTGGCACAGAACTTTTGTCACAGATGTATGGTGACTATAATGGTAAGACTACTCTAACAGTGTTTCTAGGTTTATTTTCCAAGCTCTCCTCGCAGTGTTTTCTTCTGTCAAGAGATCCCTTTGCAATACTGTTGAAATGAACTTACCAAATATACAGCTGGATAAAACAGCAGGAAAAACAAATACAATACAAAAACCCAGCAGGTTTCTATCCAGGCTACCTCTAATAACAGTTTTCTTGGCAGAAAGTGAAATTGTGTTATCCTGAAAGTAGTTTTAGCTGTGTTGATTGATACTTAATCACTTTCACATGTTTAAAATGCTGGAAGTACTAATAGCGGTTTAAAACACCAAAGAAATATCAATGTTTCTAAAGTACTTGGCCATTTCAGAGATGCTTTTTTAATGTATCTGTAAATAGTGATTTTTTTAAATTGTCAAGGATTTTTGTCATTTAGAACAGAATTTTAAGGTTCTATTCCAAACTACTAAAATTTTCTAGTTTGGAAACATCAACTGTAGCAAAACTTTTTAAATTACAGAAATAATGCTTTCCCTTATATAATGTGCGCAAGAAAAAAAAGTCTTAGCCTTAGCTTACATACTAAACAGAAACAAGATAATTAAATCTCTTTCAATTCATGTCTTCAGTTACTTCAGTGCAAGTATGTGTTTTAACAGTCTTATTTCAGAACTAGAGTCACGTATTGATTTAACTTTGCTGTTCAGTTTCCTTCCTTCCTGTTTTATTTTTAACTTGGTTAAATAAAATCAGCCAGTTTTACTTTTTATGAAAGAGTGCCATGCTGAGTGTTAACCCGGTAGCTTTATACAGCTGCTCTGAGAACTCAGACCACCAACTAGAGGTCTATATGCAATGCAGGTGACCCCAGAACCACAACTGGTTTTTTGAATGACTGTGGTTGTAGGCTTGAAAACAAGCCAAATACGTATGTAGGCAGAAAGTTACATGAACTGGTATAACAGGAATAAGATAAATAAAAAAAACCTAAGTAAGATTTCAGGTACACAAATCCTCTGTCAGATCTGAAATGGAAAAAAACCATAAGCTAAGTTCAAGATGAGAACAATTGCTATGCATCTAACTAGAAACGTGTCAGTAAGATCACCCGAACAGAAAAAGGAGACTTTGGGCACCTGTAGAGTAGTAGAAGTATTATTAGGGGAAATAGAGCTGATAAGGTGGTTTTCTCCCAGGGGAGGGCTAAAGACGTAACTTATAGCCTGTTAAACACAGAGAGATTAACTAGGGATTGAGGAAAGAAGGGTCAGAAGAGAGAAATATTGTAAAGTATTAAAGAAATCTCTGTGGAGTTTTCTGAGCATCAGGCAGTAAAAAATGGAGGGATCATTCTGTGGGAAATGTTCTCCTGCTGGTAGCTGCTGCTGTCCCTTTGCCAGTGCATGGGGTAGTTGAGACTGCATTTGCCAGCCTACAAGACAGAGGCTGGATGGCAACCTCCCTCAGGGCTCTGGTGGTGCTTGAGATGGCAGCAGGTAAGGGCAGCAACCCTGCTAGCGTGGAGCTGTTCAGAACATCTGAGGCCCCTCAGAGTGTTCGGGACTTTGGTTTTAAGAAGAAGGCTTTTATCCTTTAGTGCCTAAGAAGTTAGGAGAGAATTTTGAAGATAACACTTTCCAATGCAGGCATCTGAATTTTCTTCAAGTCCTTTGTGAATCTGGGCCACAGTAAACTTTTCTTTGTTTTTCTCGTCTTTGAATCTCAAAGCATAGATCTGTCCAACATTTTAAATCAGTACAAAAACTTTGTGCCAAAAGGGCATTTAATTTTAGCCAAACATTCAATATTAAAAAATTTTTTTTATTAACTTTTTGGAAGTATGATCTAGTAATCATAAGAAAATATACCCTGCCGTGGAAAAAGAATCCTATATTAGGTCATGATCATACTTCTAAACTAATGTAATTGTGTTATTGTGACCCTTGTATATTATCACTTCATCTGTTCTTTGTTCTTTAGCACAGCTGTTTACATAACACTTCAGTGCAGAATTGGCTGTTTTCTGTATTGAATATTGTGTTTGGCGAAATACTTTGTTCTTGTATTTCCTAGTCTTGCTTTCACATTTCTATAAACCTTGAATAATAATTATTTTACTAAATATGCATCCCCAGTTTTGTTTAGTTCCCCCTTACCTATGTACTTTGGAGTTTTAAAGGTTTCACACCTTTGAGAATTGAGTGCATCTCCTTTATTGTACCTCTATAACCTTTTTTTTATTTCCCTATCTAATTTTAATTTTTCTCTCTCTTCCTACACTTTTTAAAATTTTTCTTGCTTTTGTCATCTTCCACTCAAAGTCTTTCTTTTTTCTGATCTCCTATTTACTCACCTAGTCTCCCATTTCTTTTCTCCAATATTGTGTACTTCATCCCTTTTCTTAAATAATTTCTTCAAAATTCAGAATTCAACATCTTGTCACAGGACCTGATCACAATGGATGAAAGGAGTGCTCCCTCGTTGTTAGTATAGTGATATGGGTGAGAAGAAAAGATGACAAAAATGCTAATTAAAAAAATAAAGAAGTAATTCTAAGAATGTGAATGCATTTTTTCTTTTCCTAAAGCCATCTTACCTATCAGTGCTTAGACAAGAAAGGCCATAAGGAAAGTTTGCCATAAGGAACATAATAAGATGTGAGTATTCTACTTTCATTGAAAGAATTCATTTGGAAAAAAAAGCATAAGAAAAAAATAATTTGGAAACACAACAGAAAATCATATTTACTAGCCTTACTAAAGGCTTAAATGACCTTCCAGTCCATGATATTGCTTGCCTTTTACTTTACAGTTCAAAGTAGCCATTGCCTTTCCAAGTGATAGCTAGGCATTCTTTTTTTCTTTTAAATCAGTACATCAGTCCAAAAAACAGATGACTGAAAGTTTATGACTCTAAATAGGTGGTGCACTACAATGAATGAATGTGTATGTGTGTTTTTAACAAAGTTGTGTTGGGTTTTCCTCTAAATTTCTTCCTTCCATGAGACATTGATCCCATTTTGCTCACCATAACTTTGACAAAAGGACCCCAACTGCATTTGTTAGAGTCTAGTAACCACTAGCCACAGCTACTTTCCTTAAAGAGCATGTGCTAAAACACTGGTTTGTAAAAGAACTAGAATATGGACGTGTATGATATATCCCTATCTACATCTGCATTACATACAGTAATTCATAACCTGATCTTGCTTCTGGTCTATACATTTGTGCTCTTTTCAGAGCTTTTTTGGTTTTAAAATATCTTTTGAAAAATATAGAATACATATGTCCATTTACAAGTTGGGCTTGTGTCAGTTGAATTAAAAGCCCTCTGCCTTTAATAAACTTTCAAAGTCATCTCTATCCAGGAATATTCAGTATTATTTCCTTTGTTTTAAGACTCCTGCAGTGGCTAAAAGTTGCCACACTGCCAGCATGGAAGTAATGATGTGCATGCAACACAACGATGAGCTTAGTCCAGCTCTAGGGTTGGAAGATGATAAGAAAAGGCTCAAAAAAGGGAAGCTAAAAATGATATTTGTAGCTTGGGGACCCTGTACGCTCACCTGAGGCTTTTGTTTGTTTATTTGTTTAATGTTTATTGTTTATTTTATTATTATTATTATTGTTTAATTTGTTTATTATTTGTTTAATGAGAACTTTTGGTTAAATCAGATGCAAAAATGTCTTGAGAGCCATTGCTAAAACAGTTGTGCTTAACTGAATACCTATGGCAGCAAAAATTCTTGATAGCTGTTAGTTATTAGTTGTAAGGAAATGACTGTGCTACTTTGAACTCAGCAAGATCATAAGAATTTTTTGAGATTTTCTTCACAGTGAGAGGAGAATCATATGTTTATGAGGTGTGACAGAATCTTCAAAATCAAAATGTCAGACACAAATCAAAATACATGTATAAAGTTACTATGGAAAAGTTCATACATTTTTACAATGTTTGTACATGTAATCAAGTACAGAAAAAAAAGCATCCGTTCCCAACTATGAGAGGGGCAAAAGTCTCACTGATTTTAGTCCGAAGAGAGATTCATCAGCTTTGTAGCACACCGCCTGGGAAGATAGTGTTTTTAATCATCTGGGCAAATCAGAGCATTACTTTTGCACGTTACACCGTAGGGGTATTTCTGACAGTTCTAGGACTGAAGACTAAATAATTCAGTTCATGACTCTTATATTAGAGAATCCATATATTTGGTTTTATATACATATATAATCTTACTATTAATACGGTGTTATATTAATGTATTAATTCATATTGCATACAATTGTCTTTTATTTTGGTTGCTGTTTGCTACATTGTCCAAAGATCTCAGTGTTGTGAAAGTAAGGTTGTATTTTCTTCAAGAAAATGTTACAAAGAGTTTGAAAGAGTAGCAGAATGATTTACTCATGATTACACGCTAAGTCTATGGTAGAGCCCGAAATGAAACCAGAGTTTCTGGGTTAACCACCATTTCACGTTTCACCTTGGAATGTCCTCAGCTTACTTTAACTGTATCTTGTTTAGTTGGGCATTATTTTTGTACCTTCACTTCCTCCCCTTGCCCTTCAAATTAAGTGAAAAGAAGGGTATAAGAAGAATGATCGAAGAGATGGCCCAGGGGAACATTTGGTAATTTTGAGCCTATGATGGAGAAAAGTGAACACTATTTCTCTTGCTTTCTTACAGGAGAGAAATTTTCAGTATTTAACAGTAAGCTATTGATCATTGCTGTCTTACTGCTGAACTGTTCCTTTATAATCCCATTTGGCTGTTATTATATATATGAAATGTTTGAAGTTTTGTATCAGCAACATGTACTGCAAGCATTTCTATGTAGTTCGACAAAAAGAGTACAAGACTTACGTAATTAATACTTGTTAGCGTATCTATAGCATAAATGGAATGGATTGAATTTTTGCCTCTTTATAATGAGCTGTATTTCCAATGTCTATTGTTTTCTCAGTCCCTCACTGCATGTTTTTTTTTTATTACTCGTCCTATGCATTAAAACAATTTAATTTTGCTTTCTGTGTGTCAGAGGCAATCTCTCAAAGAAAACACATTAAGACAGAATACTAGGGAGATACTCAATAGTATTTGTTCATCTATGTGTCTTTGTATTATATTGCAACATAAATATCTTCAAAACCATGTACTATTGAGTGAGCCTGCCCTAAAGAATCCACTATTAAAAAGGCAAAATTGCACTGAAAGAGAGGAAAAAAATGAAGATTTGACAACTGTAATCTGCATAGCTAGCAGATTTTTCCCCCTAGGGGGAAAAATAAAGGTCAGTTAACATGTATTGCTAATATGGAGGTGTGCGGAGAAAGGAATTTCACTTTCACAACTTTGAAATTTGGTTTTGTTTTGTTTGGGAGTGAAAATAAACAATTTCATGCTTCTCCAGAAGGTGGACCCTGGGACTGACATGGGGACTGTAAGGTCTGAGCTTCCTTGGAAGGAACAGTTCTGGTGGTGGCTTTTCCTGCAGCAGAGCATCTTGGGAGTGTTTTTCCCCTAAACAGCAAGCAACCCTCATCCAGATTACAATAAAAATGAAGTTCCTCAGTACTGTGCCCCATGAAGAGCTACATAGAGATTCAGACAATATTAGGTTGTCTCAAGAATTATTCAGATTATCTATTTATTATGCAGTGAGATCCGGAATTTAGATGAACTAGGTTGTTTCTAGACTTGCTTTGGTAGACCAGAGCTAAAATGAATGAAAGCTACAGGGCAAAAATGGAGAGTGAACAGAAGATATCTAAGAAATGGAGATCCATCTGCTGCTTTTTTCTCCACAAAGCTCTACTAAATATACAGTGGTCTTTCCTGTAAGAATATTTGGGGAAACCTATCCCACTTTCCTGTGGTGTAAACATTCACAGAAAGTGTTTCTAGAACAACATATAGCTGTATGGAAAATAATTATTGCATTTCAATTGCTTCAAATAACTTTTAATCTCTTGTCACATATATATTTAAAACTATTTTGACCTTTTAAAATTCTATCTATATATTTTCAAATACACCAACAATAAATAATTGAACAAAAATTCAGAAGAAATAATGTCTTTGTAATGAAACAATAGTTTTCAGAAATATATTTCATTTTTACTCTTTCAGGAACCATAATTTGCTTAAACCTTAACTACTTTCCAGTTTCTTCTTTTCCTTGTGAACAATCCTCCCAAAGCTCTCTTTGTTCAGAGCTTATCATCAAACTTTTCTCTGACTTTCTCCATCTTCAAAGTAGGTTATCCAACATAAATTCACCTTCAGAGGTGAAGGTGAATTCATCTCCATAAATTCATCTTCAAAGCAGGATATCCAACATAAATTCACGTGCACTTGTGTCTGTTTTCCTGTCTCTTGTCCCAAGGTCGAGAATTGTGTACCCCTCCTTCTTTTTTTCTACCATTACTGTTCTCTTTTCCAATGAAAATCAGTAGACTTTTAACACAATAGAGAACAAAGGCTTTTGTTAGTAGATTATGAAAGTGGAAGAATAATCTTGATCGCCTAGTAAAATGGACATGTGGGTGAAAGAACAAGACAGCTCTAGATTAAAATATCTAAAAAGTTTACTTGTCAGTGTCTGCAAGTTTAAAAGATTTCTAAACTCCCCTTAGCATCCCTGAGATCTTGATTCAATTGCCTAAACATGGGTGTCTGATACCATTTGAGGCAATTTATCATTACCCAGGATAAATACACAGAGCTGGCAGAGACATCATAAAACCTATGAGACCCCTAATATCCTCCTGTAGAAAAAACACTCAGGATACTAAGGACATTCCATATGGTGCTTGACTAGTAGGATAACCAAGGAAAGGTCCTGGGGAATATAATCAGTGGAGCCTAGGCAGTTATTCAGATTACCCTAAAGTAGTGGTTGGTTAACAGAGTAGCTAGCCAGACTCCATATTCAGTGATCACTTGATTTTAATAGATTATAATTCCAAATTAGATATGTCTTGCACATGTAGATATCCACCTGCATTCATCAGAATGTAGGTGTCAATCTGTAGCTGAATCCCACTCCAGATTAGGATTGCACAGGGCTTTCAGGAACATGGTAAAATTGAGGTGTTGCCCCAAATGACAGAAGACTACAGATGGTAGATGAAAAGTGTCACTTGGAGCTGAGACTTCAAATTAGCATTCGTAGGATGAAGGGACACTATGAAGAAGGCTATTAAGATCATCTAGAATTTGAAGTGGAGGCAGGAATAGGCAGAGAATAATTGAACAAGGTAGAACAGAGTATTCTGTCTTTAGAAAAGTAAGATGGGAAATATAAGTGGAGGGAAAAAAATCAGTCAAATAAAATTATATATACAGTATTTATACACGGACATAATATATGCATATCATACCAGTATATAATGTAGTTCACAGAAGACATAAACACACATAAAACCTTTTGTGTATATACGATGTATCATATATAAAGATATACACAATGGACCGTATTGAAAATGCCCAAAATGTGATCACTTTTGCTGTATGACTTATTTTGCCATGATAATGAGGAAAACACTGCTTCCTGTTCTGGTCTTTTATTTTAACTATTTGAAGCACTTGATTGAAATGCCATTGCACGATTTGCCGAGCTTCTGAACTTGGCAGCTTTAGGCTCTTTGCCTCTCGCACTCTTCAATGTGTACTGTAAGAATGTGTAGGAAGATTTTCCATGACTCACACCAAATATGTTATGTAACAGTATTGTAAAAAATATACGACGATACCTTTCCATCTGTCTCTGCCTGTCACAGACCTTTTCCTCAAAAAGTAATTTTTCAAGATTTAAATAGAACCATACAGCTGAAGTCCAAGCATAAATAACCAGTACTTTTCCAAGTCCCTCAATCTATTACACGTGGAGAAGTCCTGGTGAAAGACAGCCTCTGTGACATATATGCAGTTTGGAAGAAAGTTTTCTTTCCTAATGAATGAAACGTGCTTGCTTTTTGCCCATGGTCTTCCCTAATAGCATGCAACAGAAGTCTTTTTGACCATTCAGAATCCATCTATACTTACCAATTAGAAGACAAAGGGAGAAGTAAGCTTTAAATTAGGTAAAAATGAAATGCTAAGGAGAATTCCCATAGATCAAAAATGACATTTTGAGTTACCCCTCAAAATTAATCAAAAAGCATCTCAGACTCTAGAAAACATTCATGATGAAATGAAAAACATTTCCAAGGAAGTAAGTAGCTCCAGTTTGCACTGTAAGTCTCTCTGCATCTAGATATAAGCAGAATGCACTGGTCTACAAGTGCAGATTTGTTGTAGCAAAATCTGCATTCCACATGAACTTTATATATGATAAGTATTTTTAATCTTTCTGTTACAGCTGTCTGTCAGAGTCTTTTGCTTATCTCTTTCCATTTCTACATGACTTATGGCAACGCAGAACTATTCTGGTATATTGTCAAAAAGCTCCCTTTAGATGTTCATTTGTGAATGATTCATGTTTGAAAATGAAATCTTAAGAATACAGCTGGTCAGAAACTGAGAACTTCTTTTTTAAAAAAAAATATGTTTCTGTTCTTTTTAGATTGTAATTGCAATTTTTAAATATAAATTAGCCAGTTGAATTTAAAGAATTGATACAGGACTTTCTTTCTGAGATCCTTAAATGAGCATAGAAATGCTTCCGAATGTTTACTGATACTTCACAGTGTGTGTTTTTGTGGGTGCATACCAAAACAACAACAACCCTGCTCCTGCTGATTGCACACATCAAAGAAGTAGTCTAAGCTTCATCTTCAACCATCTAAATTTCTCCCTGGGGCTCACTTTAGACACAAAATAGTTTGGACACAATAATTAATATATTCTATCTACAGAGGAAGCAATCAGAATAGCTTGGTATATGCCCTTTATTACTAAATTTCATTTTACATGGGAAAAAACAACCAACCAACCAACCAAACAAACACCTTTGTTCTCATGAATCCTTCAATTTTTGACAAATTTTTGGCTGAGTCTTATGGAAACTATGTGGTGACATTAATGACCCTTTTACCTCTTATCCCTGCTTTTTCAGTGGAATAAACACTAAAAGACCTTCAGAGTATTTCATGTAGGCAGAGCTCTATGTTGTAGATTGGAATATTTTGTTTCTCTTATCAAACAAACAATTATTCATTTTTCCTACCAGGAAAGTATTTAGAATAGAGAAATATTAGAAGCTGTTTTCTTAAATAAAATACCTGATATTTCTAACACATATGTTGGTTAAGAAGACTCAAAGTGTATCCAATGATTTTTAACCCACAAAAATGTCTGGAATATTTTGTAAGCCTTTACTCTCCATTTATCAACACAAATGTAAGGACAAAGAGTATGTATTGAAACACCAAAAATTTTAAGAAAATCTATTATATAGAATTTTTCTATAATTTAGTCCATTGGAGATGATTTTTGTGTTGCTCTATTTACATGAAAGAAAAATACAGTGTTTCTTTTTCCATTTTCTGTCTAGAATATAATCAAATCAGAAGTTTAATTGTTCACTTAAAGTTTTCTGATGTTGTTAGCACCAGTGAGAAAAAGTGCGCTAAAAATGCATTACCGTAATAATCCTGTGATTCACTGAAAATTCTGTACAAAATAAACATTTGAAAAACACAGATACATACCTAAGCTTTTCTTCATGATGGCGAAAAGTACTGTCAGTCACTAGGATCTCACAGTCAGCTACTCTGTCAGTCAGCTGGCTGGGCAACATTACTGGTGTTAAATTGGTGACAATTTTATATGCCAAAATTGTCTTCAAAAGATTCAGTCCCAAATCCAAAGATTTGGTTGATGAATATTTCTCTAGGCTTTTAAAAAATCATACAAGTCACATAAAATTGCCTTTTACTATATGGGTAGTTAATTCTGTGAGAAATTAACCACCTGTGGAAACCCAGCAGGGTGACCAGCAGAGTGAAAAGATTGGTAGAGAAAACGAATGGAAATTGGAGATGTGCTTTTTTGGCTCCAGCCAAGGAGGAGAATAAACAGTGAAAGCCAGTTTCCTCCTACAGGGTGGAAACAAAAGGGAAAATGATGAATACTGGATAATGAAACATGTCTGAGTCTTTCTGTGAGAAAAGGTGGCATGTTTGGAGAATCTGTAATGAGAGAAATAATTTTGGTGATAGTGGGTGCCTTAAAGTAAGTCTTTTAATTACTTTTAAAAAGTAATGTCTTTTAGACTGGGATAAAAACTGTGATTCTGAACCCAGTTACAGGCAGCAATGACTCCTGAGAAAATATATTATGTTTTCTGAAGTGTAAGGTGTAAATGCTAATATGGTCTGAGTAAGAAAGGAGTACGTGACAGAGTCTTCTTTTTGCTCAAGGAGAAGATGTGAATTAGGTTCTTTTAAGAGGTTTTCAATCATTGTTATGAATGAGGATGTGACTGAGAGGTCCACAGCTGTGTTAGTCTACCTGTTCTGGTAGGTAGAGAGGTGGATAGCAATAAGATTGTGGTAATGTTAACAAAATGTGAAAAGATGGACAAGTTTAATATTCTATCACTAGATTAATTGATGTCAGGTATAAAAATAGTAGTAAGGGAGACTGTTGTATCAAATGGAGATGTGGGCTACTTTTTTGTTTTCAGGTTAGGCTATTTATTAGGTAAGTGGAAATGAAAGACTGTATATTAGTTTAGTGTGATTCCGCAGGCATGCCTTGCAATCATATAGAAAAATCTTTTGAGTACCTCATTCTTTTCTGTGTTTTTCTAAAGAAAGAAGGGTAGTCTGGGTTTGGATTTTTGGGGTTTTTTTTTATATTTATGCTTGAAAGCACGACTTTTTTGCCTCAGCCTTCACTGGTAAAGACTGCAGCCACACTACCCATGATGCAGAAGGCGAAGGCAAGGACTGGGAAAATGAAGAACCCCCCACTGTAGGTGAAGATCAAGTACAGGACCACCTGAGGAACCTGAAGGTGCACAAGTCCATGGACTTGATGAGATACCTCTGCAGGTCCTGAGGGAATTGGCAGACAAAGTTGCTGAGCCACTATCCATCATATTTGAGAAGTCATGGCAGTCTGGTGACGTTCCTGCTGACTAGAAAAGGGGAAACATAACCCTTATTTTCA
>RSEF01000002.1:106062046-106079995 GCA_003993805.1 Himantopus leucocephalus | reverse complement strand
CCCCGGAGTGAATGACAGAAAGATGTATGGATATGCTAATTTGTACAAAATCCTCAAATCAAGTCTAACTAAGTCTTGGCAGAAATAGTCATCTATTACATTATACAGTTATATTTAATTACAAAAAATCAAGAGAAGGTAAGAAAATAAAGAATAAACCAGTGGCATAAAAGCTGTAAAATATCCTTTAACGTGAAGATTTTAAAATAAACATTATTAAAGTTATACCTTATAGAATTTGCATTTATTATATTTACTTACATTTATTGACATTTAACACTTTATTAACTTAGCTCCCAATTTGTATTTCAAATGCTCTTAAAAATAATTTTAAAAATGGATGGGCAGAAAAAAAAATATTAATTTTCTATTCTGAAGAACTGTTTTTAAATTCCTTTTTCAGCTTTCTGGCTTTTGCAGATAGACCAAATTTTTAACTCCTATGCTTATGCTGCAAGCCATATGCTTATGCTTATGCTTATGCTCAATTGTTTTTTGAGCATAAGCAAGCTCCAAGAGTTTCAAACTCAGTTTTTGTAGTTTTCTCAAATACAATGTCCAAATTCTTGGGCACAGGAGGAAATAAGCCACCCAATTGGACTAGTGAAAAAATAGATTCCCTATAGCATCTAACACCTCCAGTCAAAGGTGTAATTATATGATTTATTGTGTAAAGAAATGGTGGAAGTTTGTATTGTATAAAGAGATTGTAAAGAAATAGTAAAATAGATTATATAAAGAAATAGTAAAAGTAAAGCCTGATGACTATATTTATTACAAGTGGTTTACTATGAAGTTTTGCTCCCCTTTGAAATTCTAATTTTTAATATGCAAGAGAGAAATTCTATTAGTAGCTGAAACAGTAATAGCTAGGCTATTCCCTCATCTCAACAGAATAATTAAAATTTAAATCTACCAGTAAGGTCCAATTATTATCCAAATGCTGTGATATAGCAACTCTACTGTAAAATGAGGATCTCTGCCCCACTGTATTTAATAGACATATGAAAAACTCTAGAGGTATTTTCTTGCAGTTCCCAAATTGAATTCAATAGAAGTTTAGTGATGCAAACAATATAAAACTAGATGAAACCATTTGAGTATTTTAACAAGCATATTTAATGTTCTTTTACAATTTCAGTAAGTATAATAATGTACATTATAGAAAAAGAGCAAGATTCAGATAAACAAATTAGACTTTAGATTAAAATGCTGGTCATAATAAAGGTTACATTTTTGTAGATGAAGCCTCAATACATTTAAATTAGGAAGACACTTACTGGGTTATGGCAATGCTGAATCAAGTAAATGACCAACATTAGAATAAGATTATCAAGGCTATTTAAGAGCTTTTATAAAATAATTGCCTGGGTGTACTTAATTTCAAAAGTGTCCTAATATAATTCCTACTGGGAATGCAGCAAGGCCTTTTTTTTTTTAATTAAAAATCCAACATGTTCCTTTTTCTAAAAGTGATGCCATCATAAAATCAGTATGATTAGTACGGTTATACAGTTTATGATGTCAAGAAATCAGTGATGTGTAAATCCATTACTAACTTTAACGGACAAAACAGAGAAACCAATTTTGTTGTATCACATGGATTCATATCTTCAGCATATTTATGTGATAGATTCATGTAATAACTGTTTTAAACAAAAGTAACCTTTTTTTTTTCTTTCCTAATTGAAAATGGTAACTTTCTCATTTGCTAAATCTCCTTTTACTTGTTTTTCTTTTTAGTATGTAAAGTTAACATTCCAATTTGCAAACAGTCAAAAAGTCTTGAGAATATATGAATATGGGTAAATGACTGTGTATTATCTCTAGGAAATAAAAAAGATTTAGGGAAATATTCAGGTGGGTGTACTTAGGAAGGAGCAAGCAAAGGCCTAATCATCTGATTCCCCTTACATAAAACTGAAAATCTATTTTCTTTTCTGCTTTCAATTTCAAGTGACATATAATATTATGGTAGTATTTCTATAGAACAATCTCTTCCTGAAATCTGCAATAGATATAACTGTAATATTCAATATTAGAATTCTATGAGGTTTCAAGTATGTCCTACACAGAATTAGGTCTTCTTTCAACAAGGCATTTATACATGTGCTTAATCTTGAGCTTTTGGGTTAAAGAAGATCCCTTAGCTGAGACCTAGTATGAATCTTAAAATGTGATGAAGTTGGAATGCCTAATGAATTTGCTGACAGAATTACTATCTCTGAAAATGTGTGACTAGTTTCCAATTTCAGAAAGTTTCAGCCAATCCTAATATATGGGAACTCAAACACACCATTTATGTTCAGGCAATTTCTTAAATTTCATAAAAGATTAAATTTCATTTTCTACTTTGGCATGTAAAAATAATATATAGGAGAGTTACTTAAAAAAGAATGGCTGAAAAAATCTTAACACTACTGACCACATCTGTTTTTAACTAACATGTTGGTTTTGCAAAAACATTCTGTCATCTTTCATAGATGAAGGCAAACTTTGCAGAATACTGGCCAGCTAAGCCTGACCACATCACACTAAACTAAGATTCTGCTATATGTGGAGTTGTTCAACAGAATAATGACCTCATATCCCCAGTATAAGTAACAATGCCAGGCAACAGAGTCTTTGGCTGACTCCATATCTACCAAGACACTGGAGTATTCAGTAGTTCAGTGAAATGGAAGAGAATTCACGAGTTGCTTGTAGACTGCAAGAGATAAAGAGTGATTAGGATGTCAAACAGAAGCAGGGGAAAGCAGAATGCCAAAAGGAAATATCATGGTCATCTCATTTAAAAAAAAAAAAATCTCCAAAACAAAAAATAGCCGAGAAAGTCATCACTCCAAAACAAGAAAATGTGAATTAGCACAAGTATTGGAATTTTTCTGTCATTTAATCCATCTTGCCTCAGAAATGTTAATTTGGGCTCTACATGTAGCAGCACGTCTATATGTAATTTCTTTAAATGTTTTCCTGTAAGTGTCCTGTATGTTATAAACACAAGAATCCAAATTTGTAACTGTACTGATATATCTCTTTCTTCCCACGTCTAGAAGAAATTGTTCCTCAATCAGGCAAGTCCTTGTTTCCAAGCTTTCTACATACAATTTAGTTTACTTTTAACAACTGATGAAACTTTTGATTTCTTAGACAGCAGTTCAGGCAAATTTTAATTCCATTACCTGAAGAGGCAGAGTTCACATGTGAGTTGTCTTTCTTTTACTGATGTAGTTTCAAATTGCTGTCTTCAGAGTTGAGACAGATTTTAAACACACAGGCACTGTGGACGCTCTTAGCTCTTCAAAATATTTCATTTGCCTGTCCATTTATGAGTTTATTTTTTTTCATAGTCTTTAAGTAAATATCAATAACTATAAACATTATTACACGGTGTATTATTCTTTCAGACCACCATCCAACTTGTTTCAGCCTTTGATTACTGCAAGACATGCCTTTGTGAATCCAAAATTCATAGGCAATTTACGTATTTGGTTNAGAGGCAGAGTTCACATGTGAGTTGTCTTTCTTTTACTGATGTATTTTCAAATTGCTGTCTTCAGAGTTGAGACAGATTGTAAACACACAGGCACTGTGGATGTTCTTAGCTCTTCAAAATATTTCATTTGCCTGTCCATTTATGAGTTTGTTTTTTTTCATAGTCTTTAAATATCAATAACTATAAACATTATTACATGGTGTATTATTATTTCAGACCACCATCCAACTGGTTTCAGCCTTTGATTACTGCAAGACACGCCTTTATGAATCCAAAATTCATAGGCAATTCACGTATTTGGTGTATACTAGGCCAATGTTAATTTAAGTCCAGGTGTTATAAATTTTGTCACAGAGTCATAATAGTTAACTGTAGAGCAAATGACCAATATACGATTGTTTGTCACCATTGGTATTTACAAGATGGGACCCAAATTTTTAATTCCACTCCTTAAGAGCTTTAAACAAACTAAACTCTCTCCACCCCTGAATTATAACTAGATTAATGTGACTGTGCCTTTTAAAGAAAGAAAGAAGCAAAAAAAAGCTAATGATGTTAGTAGGCTTTTAAGACTGAATCAGACACTGGAAGAAATGACATATTGTACCACAAAAACAGATGTCAGGTGTCATGATCAAAAATTAATGGTTTCTGAAGAAACGCTTATTTCCTTTGTGCCTTTGTTGTTTTCTTATTATGGATGCATTAAAAGTAAAGCCACCCGGATCTTCACAACAAAACACCTGTGTCAAGACTTGAGAAAAATCTGTTTGTAATGAATCTCTAGAGTTAGACATCGTATAAAAAGAGGACGCTGTAAACTGACCTTACAAACCATCCACCTGTCTATCCCATCACATATTGGCTTCTACTAAACAACAACAAAAAATCCCTAAAGGTTTCCACTTCTTCCCCTTCCCTTAGCTCAGAAGAAAAGACAAGAGAATTATTTGCTGCCATTTAGATAAAGGTGACATAGCAAATATTTTATTGTTGTTTTTCAGACAAAGGATGACAGACGGCAAAGGAGTCTTTTTGCTCATGGGGTGATAAAAAAATAAGAATACTGTAGATGAGAAATTCTAGCTCCCTTTCTAAATAAAACAACACCATAAAATGTATTAACATGTAATCTAAAAGAATGGAAATAAAAGCTCGCTTTTGCTTTTGACATTTGAGGGTATGGCAATGTATTAGCTCTTTTTAAATAGCTGATGGTACTCAGAAAAAAGATTACGTGAGAAACTCAATTCATCCAGCTAAAAATCCTTCCTCTTTCAGCATCAAAATGTACTAGTACTTATACATATATATTTATACATATATAAAAATTCATTTTCTGAAAAAGAAGTATTTTGAAAATTGTAGATCTGTGGTCCTCGATACCACAAAAAGTCCCAGACTCTAATTAAGTGTAATTACCTATGCAAACCATAACCACTGCTATGAACTCTGTATAATAAAGCCAACAATAATGTTGTGAACAATGTGCAGCACAACGTAAGTGTTGTTATATCTATGCATGTTGGGACATAAGGAATTTTCTAAGTTATGGAAGAGACTGTCCAGTCTCATTAACCATCCCTCTTAAAGACTGTATATGTTAATTATTTTGCTTTTATTGCACTAATCCAATGAGATCATCTCAAAAACATAACTGTCCCATTCCAGAGCACTTACAAACCTCCTTAAATGAAAATTTTTTTGGGGGAGGAGGAATAAATATTTTCTCAGTCTCAGAGAGTTTGCCCAAGGAAGTTTTTTTTTTTTTTCTTAATGAATAGCAAAAGACTTGATCTAAACTGTTCTATGCTGAGCATTTTTCACATACAAGCTGTTTTCAGAGCTTAAGATTCCTCTTGTTTTATTATTGTAAGGAAAGGTTAATGTCTAGACAACTCTAACATGCTGAAAAAGGGTCAAGACTCGCTGTACAACTGTCAGCTCCATTTCTTCTAGTGGAGAAAGGTCAGATACGTCTAGAGAAGAATAAGGATTAGGATGTATCTACATAAAAAAGGAAGGAAAAAAATACCAAAAAGAAATTATAAACAACAATCTTCTTAGGAGAAATAGCCTCACTGAAACCAGGTAAAATGTTATTAACCTACTTTCAAAGAAGTAAATGTTAATATTCTAACCTCTTGTTTTCTGTTTTTCCCACTATATATAGATATAGCTTATATTTATTGAAAAAATAAAAGAATCACGTTATGTATGCTTCCAGTATGGAGGGGACTGGGGGGGGAGGGCGTGTTATTCTGAGTTAAAATTTTTATTTGCCTCAAGAATACTTGGAGAATACACTGGGAATAGAAAATACGTTTGAGCCAAGGACCTGTAACATCTCCAGGTATTTGTAGTCAAAAATGTGTAATAAAATTTTTATTAATGCATAAACAAAAATGAAAATCTTGAGAGAAATTTACTGTGAATCAGTACAAATGAATTTTAAACTAAAAATTAAAGTGTCTTTTGGAAGCGAGATGCATAGAATCATAGAATCATAGAATCATTTGATTTGGAAGGCACTGAATTATGATCTAGTTCCATGCACATGTAAAGGCAAAAAATCATTTTTTGCCAAAACATAGATTAGATATCACTGAATCATATTTTATTTGCCCCATTGCAGCATTCAGCCATGATGTGGGAATCTACCAAGGAATTTGTTAAATGGGGAATTTTGGATTTTCGCTAAGAAGATGTTGGCATGTTTTTCATCTGTTACACTGCTTACCTAGAGGGGAAAAAAAAAAGAAAAAAAGTATTTCAAGCCTCTCTGCTTCCTCCAGAGTACTCTGCCCCTGTGGCAGCAACACCAAGCCTTCACAGTGTTAGGTCAGGACAACCCTGAAGTGTGCCAAGATTCAGTATATGTTGAGGAGGTTTGTAACTGCTGCTCTGAGGTCTTCAGATGTGCAGCCGCTGTGTCACTGACCAGAAGTCACAAGCTTCCACTTACATATTAAGCTTCTGTTTTTCTTAAGGAGAAAATGACACTGAGTTTCTGCTAATTTTGTTTACATTTTGAGAATACTTCTCCAGTTGTAACATAAGGTCAGGTAGTTGGTTTCTTCCTTCATGTCTTCTTACCTTTCTTCACACAAATTATGAATACAGGTTCTCTCTGATACATCCTGCATTATCTAGTTTGGTTTGGACAAGAAACATTTTGGCAGATAAAACAATGTCTTTCTTTGTCTACAAGTGAAGGTTTTGGCTGAATGCTACATGTTGAAAACACTGTAAAATTAATTTTCAATATATTGAACTTAAAACTCCAAGGAATTTATTCTCTTTCCAAATACATCATTAAACTTCATGACCTTAGAGTGACTGCAAGCTAGAAATGAGTTGTTTTGTAGACATTTTGCATTGCAGTTGACTTTAGATGAAAAATCTTTTCTGACATTACTGACTCAGTTATATAATCTTTTCAGAGAAATAATATCATTTATTAAGAAATAAATAAACTATAGATAACGAAAAAAAGGAAAAAAAAAAGAAAAATCTTATTTCAATTATGTTAAGGCTGTCACAAGTTTACACATGGCCACGCTGCTAATACAAAACCGAGTCTAAAACATGTTCCTTCAGTCATAGCTATAACGTTGACACTCATCCCAGAGCAAAGGCAAATCGTTATTATCATCAAGGAGCTTTCAGTTCTATTTCTTGACCATTTGTGCAAGCATAGACATTCTGTATGCCAGGAACATGTTCCTTAGTTATGTGATTAAATGCTTTTAATGTATGGAACTTAGAAGTCACACTAAATATTTTTGCCAGGTAATTTATTTCTGCAGATTTCTCCAGCCCTTGGTTTTGTCAAGATCAGAATCCTGAGCACAGAAATAATATACAGTGATGTTAGCTGGTTTTGAAAAATAGAAAGGTTTGATTATGCTGCTGCTTACTGTCTTAACTCTGTATTTATTATAAACTGCTTTTGAGGAGTCATTGCAAATTTATTTAGCGGATTTTGTCCAAAATAGCTGTGCTAGCTGAATAGTGTGAAAGAGTAGATCTAACTTGAGATATTGCTTTCCTCCCTACATTGAAGTTTAATGCCTCAAAAAAGATGAAAGCAAAAGGATAAAAGTATGATGTTTTCAAAGGCAATTCTACTAGTGGCAATCATGATCATTAGATGAAAATAAATAAGCCATTTTCATTATCATGTATCCTGAAAGGAAGCAAGATTCACTGTGAAGGAAAAACATAAAAGAGGGTAAATTAAAGGCTTTGAAAAATTAACACTGATCCCAGAGTGCACCTGGACTTTTATTTCCACCTTTCTGTCTCCAAAAATCAGCTCATATTCTGAGATGTTTTGATAGTAGACAATACTGAATTTAATGCAAAATAGACCAGACTTAACCCAATCAAGGGCTTTTCTTATGAAAACAAAATCTTTTTATAACTAAGTGTCCTTGTCACTTCTATTTCTACTGCTTTGTTGTATGTAAACTCACACGACGGCTGTCATTTGGGCTCTGGGAACAACTTATTTTCCCAGACTATAGAAAGAAAAAGACAAAATTAAAGGAGGAAAAGAAAACTTCCCCTTCTCCCCTTGCCAGTGTTCAAACCCAAAGTAAGACATATTACTTTTGGCCTCACATAGCAATTGTAAATAGTGTCTATAAGAAAGAAAAGGAATTAAATAGTAAAACAGGTAGTACTGCATTGTCTGATTGTGCTTTGCTCTGTAGTGTTAAAAACAGGGATATTCCACACTGTTGGCACCTACAATATATTACATCAGCCATTGCAAAACTGATTAGATCCTCTTTCAACTCCTCTTTACTTGTTAAGTAACTGATCTTGTCTTTCTATTCTGTTTGCCATTCATTTGTAAATTCATCTACTGTTTTTCCAGCCTATCAATTTTTATTGATCCTATTGTCCTATTAAAATCCTTTCCTGACTTACTGTGTCTAACATGTTTATTCCAAATTTGAACTTCCACTTCACTGTTGACCCTGCATATATCCCCGTAATACTCCTCAGATTCTGCCTATCCCAACTGAATTGGCAAATCTTCCTACTTGCAGCTTCATTCTGCTAATTGAATGCTTCCCTGTGCTAAAACAGGAATCTCTGGTTTATCCTTCTCTTTCAGTTCAAACATAAGATTTTCAGACATCTATCAGCCACGTGAAGTCCTTTCCTAAGTCAGTTTTTCTTCAGCATTTCTTTCTTCTGCAGTTCACATATTCTGTATTTTCTGAAAGTAGAGGACCAAAAAAGGCTTTTCCCCTGCTCACAAGAGTTGTGCAATCAGAGTGAGACGGGGACAATCAGTGAATATCCAAAAGAGAAGCTTTGTGAATCATATGGGCAATTCTCTGTCTGACTAGTTTAAGTGTGCATATCAGGTTATAGATGATTATCTGAACTCTCACTATGAACTTTTGAGGTTTACCCTTCATTAACTGTGGCAGTCTGGTGTAACAATTCTTTGATCAAGAGAGGCTTATGTTTCTCAATCAGGGAGCATCAAGACTTAGGCAGCCACAAGGACAGAACTCTAAAGTCTCCAATTACTATTTATACATTATTGACAAAATCTTGGAGAATGGAAAAGAGGCATGGTTTGTAAACCCTTAAACTAACATTAAACACAATTGTGAATTCAGTTATGAAAGTTTGAAAACTGTAACAGATGTCTGGAGAATTAAAGGATGACCAATAATGTATTTTAATAACTATTATCTGAAAAATCCAGTAGCTTGTGACAGATGAGTTACTGACCCATTCTGTTTCATCAGTTCTTTATTGCAATTTGAAAAAACTCACTCAAGAGCAGACACCACAACATATAAGCAGAAGTACTTTTAATACACCAGTCTGAACTTCAGCGTGTCTTTTTTTCCTTCACTGAACCTTTAAAATTTACAAATGATTTTGTTGGCTTTCCAATGAATTTACACAAGAGGCTCCAGCTTTATTGATTTCTAGGGAGATTCTGATGTTCTTCTCTATCCTCTCTTTATGAACAAACAGCAGCCAGAGTTAGGATAAGGAGGAATTAACTGGGTATAAGTGATAGACAAAGGAATAATAATGATCTGGAGTTTATTTTAGGCCAAATATATGTTTTTTAATCTTCTGTTTACAACCCACCAAAAGTTTAACTAAAACTTTAACCATTGTTGATCTTGCTATTTGTTAGTAAACCACTCAGCATTTCCGCATTCAGTTAAAATCAGTCTTTGTTAATATGCACTCATTCATTGTCAATCTGTATCAGACCAACTGAACAAGAGCTGGAATTAGGTGCCATTTTCAACTTTTGTAATTGGAATGGCCTTTGCCTAAAATAATTCAATATTTTACTTTTTAAACCAGCACATGATTAAGAATCTACTTTTTGTTGTTGGCCTGAAATTCCTCCCTACTTTTAGTATGACTTCTTTACTTCTTAGTAGTCCTTTGAAGTACTGGAGCACTTATTTTCCTTGAGAAATGGCTTACAAGGACAGCTTGAGAGATGTGCCTTCATTTCCCATGCACCTTACCCTCATTGACAAGTGAACTCTGTTTTGATGGAGATATGAATCTGTCTCTACAAATTCCTGCAAACTGTTTGTCATAGAACCTTAGCAGCTGTAATCTTGTATAGCCCTGTTGAATCCACCAGTTTTAGCCTGGATGAAGAGATAAAGATCTTTTGAGTTCTACCACTTCATCTTTTGGAAGCTTTATTTTCTGCCCTTAGCAATAAGCTATATCACAGAAAATTGTAACATCGGCTTCCTCAAAGAAGGCAGGGCAAGGACAATTAAACATTGAAATCGTATCTCAGTGTCACAATTGCTTTCAAACAGTTTAAAATCAGAATCAACACCTTCATTGTGTCAGGCATTTTAAAAACACATTTTAAAAAAGAGATTTTGAGGGGGACAGGGGGGATTTTAAAATTTGTCCTGCAGGTCTTAGGACAATATTAGAGTTTTTAAGAAGGATTATAATGAAGAAATATTTTTTCTGAAGCTTCAGTCTCCAACTAGTTCACTAAAGGCCTTGATATACCTCCATCTGGAATAATTGCACAGTATAGGCTACAATATATCGAATAAACTTCATATTAAAGTATAACCTGCTTCCACACAAACAGTGGGATGTATTTGATAAGAATTTGTGACTCTAAAGGTGACCAATTTGTCACGAAAATTCCACAGTATACCCTGAACATAAGACTTCCTAACAACTTCGAAATTAAAATGTTCCTATAGGAGTTAAAACACACACACACGCATGCACATACCCACACACACACATCCTGTCCTGTGAAAACATGGAATACTTTCAAAGTTTACTGTGACACACAACAGTCTTCTTATTGAGCACATAATTTAAACATTAATGAGGCGACATGTCTCTGTAAACTACTTACATTGGCAGACTAAAGGTCCTTGACCACTGAACAGAATCCACTACTGTTCACAGTGACAATCTTCTTTAAACCTAATAAAACTCTGTAGTGGTTTTGGCTGGGATAGAGTTAATTTTCTTCATAGCAGCTTGTATGGTGTTGTGTTTTGGCTTTGTGATGAAAACAGTGTTAATAGCATAGTGATATTTTAGTTATTGCTGAACAACAGTGCTTGCACAGCATCAAGGCCTTTTCTGCTCCTCATGAGCGAGTAGGCTGGGTTTGCCCAAGAAGTTGGGAGGGGACATAGCCAGGACAGCTGGCCCCAACTGACCAAAGGGATATTCCATACCATATGACATCACGCTCAGCAACAAAAACTAAGCTATAAGTCACTGGAAGGAGGCATCTCAAAGCTCTCATTTTCTTGTTGTCATCCATTCTTTTAATTTGTAAAAGAGTCCTTGAAACAGTCATGATCTTTCCATATGCAAGGGAAACAGAGCCTGAAATTTGTCTTCCTGGTTTTTTTTTACCTTCACATGTTCATCCCTTTACATATCTTCCTTCTTTTTTGCTTTCTTTTTTTTTCTCCTTTTTTTTTCCCCATCTAGAATAGTGTTATTTAGCAGCTGCCAAGCAGAATCACAAACTATCCACTCATCCTATCTTCCCCTAATAAAACAACATGGTGGAACAGGCTGGGAGAAGGTAATCCCGCAGGTTGCCAAGCAGTGTATGAGTTTCAAAGACAATTTTGACCAAGAAAAACAAGACAAATTGGCCCACACAGAGCTATGAACTGCAACAAACAGATTGCTTCCAATATCAGAGTTTGCTTAAAGTCTCAGAGCATTACACAGCACAAATTGCAAGTATGCTGAGTCTTGCTTTTGTGTACAAACTAGCTGTGCTTTCAGTACAAAAAACAAAGGCTGATGTACAAAGATACACTGACATTTTTTCCATTAAAAAAAAAAAAAAATTTTTGTTGAAAACTATGTTTTTGAAACAAAACTATTTTGGGGAGAGTTCATTATTTCCACAGAAAATATTATTATTTCACTTGAAGTAGACGCAAATATTCACAACTTTTCTGCTGAAAGTTGTAGTAGCCCAGTTCAGTGTTGCATGTTAATTTCCAGCTCCCATCGCCCTTGCCGGCCTGGGTGCTCAGATTGACCAGCCTTCTCCAGAGCCCAGGCTTGGAAACATTGTAAAAGATGAGGTATAAACATGAAGTCCAGCTTGGATTACAGTACCTTCATTCTCAAATATCATCACCTTCTCTTTTGCCTTCAGAATGTCATTACTTGTGTAAAGACCCTCATAAAACAGAAACCGGTTTCCAGTCCCCAGCTGGCTCTAAAGAACATCCCAACCCCCCAACAGACAAATTAATGAATAACTGGTGCCTTGTGCCTCTTGTTCACAGAGACCTAGGAAGGAAGTCCTAGGAAGGAAGTCTCCACAACCCTAGGGAGAGAGACAACCTCCACTGGGAAAGTTACGTTACCTAAAAATAAGAATCTACAAGATGATATAGTACAAACCCAAGTGTTATGAAACCCCCTATTTGAAAGCTTACACCGTTGGACTACTGTGAGCTTTTTTATTACCATAGTGAATCACAAGTCTTTGATAATATGTTTTGAATAGTACTAATATTGCATAGGCCATAGCAGATCAGACCATCCACTCGTCCGAATTCCTGTGACACAGTTAACACCTGTTCTGATACAAACCAGGTGACAAAATTTAAAACCAATCTAAGTGGTCTGGAACAAATTGTCTAAATATAACAACAATATGGCAAAACAGATGTTTCTAAACAAATACGTTATCTTTCTGTTGCATGAAATGTGAAACAAGATTGGATTTAGAATATCTTTAAAAAAACCCAACCTGTTGTGGGGCTTGCTCTAATGATGAGGAATTACAGGAAGGAAAACTTTGAAGGGGGCTTGAGATGGCTTGAGAGTTTTGCAAAAATATGATATTTCAGCAATTAAGGTGGTCTTTTAACTGAAACATTCATACTTTATGTATTATTACTATGTTTTTCTGCACATATACAGCCTCAAAATAATACAAGTCCTTTTTCCATGGTAGATTAGAACTTTTCAGTAAAAAATAAAGGCAAATAAGATTTGATGTTTTTTAAGATAAGTTATCACATTGCAGATACTTTCAATTTCCTCAAAAGCCAGGTAAGAAATTTAGACTACAGCCTCTGAAAGAAAAATTTTCTCTATTTTACAAATGACATTTATAGGGCATATGGTGCAGTTGACATTTCTTTTTCTAACAGTACTTGCTAATATTTTCAGAGGGTTGAGTTACTCTTCCACATCTTAACCATTGCAACTGCACAGTGAGATAGATATGTTCGTTTCTGTTTTGCTTTTCAAGGAGTGTGTGTACCATGAATATTTTATGTATAATACTGTACTGCCTGAAAAGAGGTTAAAACTGCTGAAGTCTTTCAAGTGATAAAGTGATATGGCACCACAATAAAAAGTCATTCTTTACAGTTAAAGAATACTCTCAGGTAAATACTATCATTAAATTGGTGCAGGTTAAATTACTGTGCAATGTTTTCACACAAAACTGCAAAAAAAATCCCATTTTATTATTCATTGTTGCAATTTCAAGCCATAAGCTCCATTATAATGCACATTTAGAGAGCACTCTGTGGAGTCTTCAGATGTTTAAAGACTCTACCCAAGCTACAAATCAAATTAAGGGTCTATTCGCAAAAGAAAAGTTGAGGCCTATAAAATCTCAGATGCTTTAAAACTTATCTTCAGCATCTACAGAATTTCTAAGAGATATGGAGCAACTGAAGTACTGTCTCTTACTTCCTCCTCCTAAGCATTTCTGCAGTTTATCCACATTACTGGATGTGATCAAGCTGAAAATTTTGCTGATTTCATCTTCTATTTTAATAGAATCTAGTTTAATACTTCTATTACTTGTTTGTTTTGTTTTGTTTTGTTTTTTTCTTATGAAAGCATTAGGTTTTATGAACAGAGTCCTTTTCATGAAGAAAATATGTGTGAAGATATCTGAACACCTGTAGGTCTACTACAAGTCTGTAAAAGCCTATAGTACAAGTGTTTACAAGTGTAAAATGGGACAAAAAAAAATGAGGAACATAAACTTGGAACTTTCTTGCTCTTTGTTATTATCGTGCAAAGAATCTAATTATTTTGCTTACATCACCTTCTTTGTTATGAATGTCACTTACGTAGAGTAAAGGTAGATGTGTCAATGCATCTCAGGTCAAAGCTCCATGTACACTTAGGCATAACTGGATATATTGCTCAGGAAAAGTCTTTCAATTTGCAATTCTTTTTTATGAAAGTTTTGAAACTGCAACTCTTAAGCTGAGGCATTAAGAACTGAAGTTAAACACCGATAGTTAATTTGCGAGCCAGTCATATCCAGGAGTTATGAGTTTATTTACATATTAAATTCAGTTTCTTATTACCACTCCAACATTTTAAGTGAGTTATGTGTCTGAGATTGCAAACCGCATACTTTAGGATTATAATGTCAGTGACCTTCAGAGCTACTTGACCTTCAGAGCTACCTTTTCTCCAGTCTGAAGATATTAGCAAACCTTTACGTCAGTGTTTGAAATTAAAATCCCATTTCTGATGTCAAGATAGATGACAAAGCAGGGGTAAAATATTTAGTCCTGATTGTGATAATACTGGGAATAGGATTATTATAATATATGCATATATTTCACATCTTCCACTTAACACACCTCTTTACATCCAAATTTGTTCTCCAGCTCAATCAGCAGTATCAAACAATGCAACAAATAGGTACCTGAGGAATTATTGTATCATAGAAAAATGTGGTTTATAACGTTAGAACATGCAAGAAAGCAGGTGGCAATATGGTGTTCTACAGGACTAGAAGAAATACTGCCTTTGTTTCTTGTCTTGGAAGCTCTTCCACACCATTCTGTTAAAGGAATAATACAAAACCTGCATATTAATGGTGGTGTATGACACACAAGACATGACACAACTAAATTTCATTGCTGTTGCCAAAACTGTATGGAAGGTAACCTTTTCTGTCTCAGATAATGCTGATTGTCCTGGTTGTAAACTGAATGAGCAGAAGGTGATTAGAGTAACAAGAGCAAAGAATCTGTACCTAGGAGTTTTCAGAAAGAGAAGATAAGAAAAAAGATAAGAAGATAAGAGGGATTTGTAACAATGCCATGGGATACAATAAATTGTTCTCTATCATCACCCTAATGCTAACTGTCAAGCAAAATTTCAGGTTGCATTGTAGTAATCAGCAATCTTTTCTTCATTGTATAAATTCTCCACCATTTTCAGTGAGAAACCCTGTTGCTTCGTAGCTGTTAGGTTTATATTTTATTAATTATTATATTATTATTTTGTTAATTTTATTATTTTTATTATTGTTAATCTTTTTATTAACCCATATTCCCAGTCTACATTTAAAGCATTTTGTTGAGTCACATTTTTACTAGATTTAGAAGGAGCAAACATTTACACCTTTCAGTCCTGATTTTTGTTTTGCTATTAGATGGTGAGAAATGTTGGTGTCTGAAGGGCAACACAAAGAAAACCGTCTTAAGCTGCAGTACATGCTCTTCTTTACAGTATTCCTATATTAAGCAGACACATTTACAGATAACAAGTAGTTACTGAAAACTAAATAGAACCACTTGGTGTTTACAGTAAAGTCTATATGATGAAGTTCTGGTTGATGCCTACATTTGCCTAGTGCCTGAAGAAAGTTACAATGGAAGCTTCAGTGTTTAGATTATACTACAACTTTGTGTAAACTTTTCTTTCTGGCTACCTATTTATTAAAAACAAGGAAGGACAAAATTTCTTAGTCTGAAGCACTTTCACATATCTCACTCTATCAAATTTTCATCCATTTAGGAGTGTATGTACTTTTTTTATTTTTAACAGGTTTCCATCTGAGGAACTACGTGTTTTGCCGAACACGATCTTTCTGTCTGCTGAGTGTACTCTCCTTCTTCCTTCTGCAAGTGGGCCATTCTTGATAAAATTACTAATGTGGATCATACTCTTCCATCATCCTTTCTTCCCCTTTTGGTCAATCTGAAATCATGACGTGTACAGCAGGATGAAGTTCTGTTAAGAATAGGAATAAGTGAATACATACAAAATGTTTTTCACGTATTAGTGGAAGCTGACTATTGGCTTAAGTGCATACGTTCAAATTGTTGATATCTATTTATTGGCTTTGAATCACTGAAGAGTGCTGACTGCTTTATAGGTTATGTGTGTTTACACCTCAGGTTCCGAAAAGCCTGCAATTTAAAAAAAGCTTATGTTTCAGTCCTCCAGAACTGAATCAAATTTTATTCATGCTTGATTTAGAAAAAAACCAAAAAATTGCAAGTGTTTTTGCCAAGTCATTAACACACACCATCCAAAGTGTGGGATGTAGGTACTAGTGAGATGATTCATGGCAACACAATCCTTATTACGTCAGTATGGCCCCATAATTGATTTAGTTATTGACACCATCTGCTCATTCCCAGAGTTTTCCTTCCAATTAGAGTGTCAGATCATATATTCAATTTTTGTGAGTTTAACTGTGTTTTCTGCCTTTCCCCCCACCCTTGCACAAGCCCAAGTTTGGTCTGTACTGCCTTTTTCTGTTTACATCCTCTATTGAAATAGTATTCTTTGGCTTTTGAGGAAATGAGCAGTTTTGAGGGAGTTGGCTTGGCTCTCAGAACTCTTTGTCTTTCCAAGTCATAAACAATCCTCTTGTGGTGACGAAATGTTGCTACTTAATGCAGAAAATATCTAGCAATGTTTTCAGTTTTAAACTTATGAAGTGCCAGGTCTCAAGAAAAATACTTTTAACTTGATCGTATTCATTTTCCCTATCCTCCCAAAAAAAAGTAGAAATGGAAAAAAGAAAAAAAGGAATAGAACATTGCAGCCTATTTCACACAGTTGGCATATAATGTTCTCTTTTAGTACACCACCTTCAGCCAGAGCTGACAATAGTATCTGAAAAACAAGTCATGAAACTGGGAATATGTTAGTGAATGATTTCTCACGTTATGGGAGGAAGGGAAGACTTTTATTGAAAACTACCCCAAAAAATTACAGTTCCTCTCCAATAGGTTCTCCTCTAGCCTCTCAATGACAAACTATTAGAAACAACCAAGAGCAGTTAACTTGCCAAATACATCTTGATGAGACCTCTCTCTATATTATTTTCTCATGAGCACCAATAAATGTGTTGTTTTTTTTCTTTTTTACTAAAAATATTTTGGTGTAACCAGCAAACAGTTTCCAGAGAAAGGGCCTGAGACTCTGCATACGCTTGATTCTTTTTTCCTGACACAGACATGTGACATATAAAGTGATTTGCCATCTGCATTTGGTTTTCTACCAAATAGGTATTTTAAGTTGTCTGTGGAATAGAGACATTATAATTAATTATTATCAGAATTATTTTGACTTGCTTAGTGTTAGAAATCAGAAGACAGTACATGACCTCAAAAGAATTTTGATTTACAAGATTTGGATTTACAACGAAAAATCACCAAAGAGCATATAAAAAGAGAGAGTACAAAAGAAAATATAAAAGATATTTATTTTGTGTTTTTAATTTGTAGCCTGTCGTTCCTCCGTCTGGTGGTTGAAATAATATTTGAAACTTAAGATACAGTAATGGACCTGCTTCCAGATACTAATCTTCAACTACAAAATCCTTGATGAGGACCTGTTTCACACGTGTGCATACACTATACTGAGAATTCATTAATCCTCAATGATATCCTGATTAATGGAGCCCAGAGAAGATCTCAGCCCATAAAAGATGGGTCAAGTGTATTTTTGGTGAATGGCATCTAGCTATTAATTTCATTATGTGCAAAGATACATTCATACACTATATTCTAAAAGCACTGAGGTAAGAAAAACTTCCCCTACCCCTCAATAGCCAAGAACACTTTCTCTGACAACACACTGGCTTTAAATGGATCTATTAAACAGAAGCTACTCACCAATCTGACACTGTG
>RSEF01000002.1:106036142-106052555 GCA_003993805.1 Himantopus leucocephalus | reverse complement strand
CCTTCCAACTCTGAAAATTCTGTGATTCCGTGATTCCATGATCTACCTGGCAACTCTGTGTTAGGCTGACATATAAGAGCTAGTTTCCATGGACAGTCAGGGGACAAAATCTCCATTGTTTCCCCTAGCATGCTCCATCAGATAAATATAAACCCATGCAGAGAGGAATTTCTTACGTATTCCATTTTCAAAAAAAAGATACAAGCTATACATTATAAGTAAGCACAGGAGAAACTGAACCTATCCTGTGTTGTAGGAAGGAAAGAATACAGGCTTGTAATAAGCTGTTGGGACACAACTGTCTACTATATCTAGTCACAGAAATTTTATAAAGTCAAACATCTCATACAAAAATGACAAGGAATTCAACAAGGGCCGGACAGCAATAAAGTGTGGGGAAGAGAAAAGATACTGACATAGAAGAAAACTGGATGAAAGATGGAGGAGAAAGTTACAGAGATGCCATCTGGTACTTTAGCATAAGAAGCACTTTAGGGTGCTCTCAACAGTTCTAACTCCTTCTCTGGCCACATTCACATTCCCTACACTTGGGAGAACTTCACAGTGAAAGCATATTTGATGCACCCACGCAACAAGTCTTCCAGTTTTGTTTCTTCCAAAAGGAGGATTGTTCACGTGAACCAAATATTTGCAGTGGCCAAAGCAGTATATGGTAAATTGGAATGATCTGAGAATCCACTGCAAGAGTGTGCTCGTCTGTACAAAGAAAACACAAATTTAGACACAACTCAGACTCTATGACTTTTGAAACACTGTCTTAGGTGGATAGTGCTTAAATGTTGAACAGAAGACCAAAAAAAGGGGAATAAAGACCACTCAAATGCTCAGATTGAATCAGCAAACGATACACGTGTACATCGTTATTTTAGATTTGCATGACTTAATCATCAATTAATCAGATCAATGGATTAAAAACTGCTCTTTTTGGGCACCATTCTGCTTTTAAATCCTTCACAAAAAGAGATGAAAAAAGATTCATGGGGGAGGACTACTCTGAAAACCTTCCCTTCATCACTGCATTTTTCAAAGTTTTATGTTAACATTTTAAATCGATCTGGTTAAAAATCTTTGCCCATTATGCCAATTCTGCAAATATATATTTAAGACCCATTTCTGGGAGAGATAGAATTTCTTAATAGCAGTCTATGTCTTCATAATAACACAATATAAAATGAAGCAGGAACTGTAACATCCCTTCAGATTTAGAAAGAAATATTAAAATTTATTTCACTTCTATTCCTATTCATTTTTGTAATTGTAATCTTTTAAAATTATTAAATGTAACATTAGTCAGGGTAGTTTAATCAAAACACATTAAGAAAACTATGAAATGCAAAAAGTAATTAAGATTAAGAGTATTATTGTATTTAGGCCTATATTTATGTATGTAAATACAGAAGATTGTTTTGGTCATAGATGAAAATACCCCACTTAAGAATACGCAATACCTATCTTATTTTGGTATTAAAAAAAAAGAAAAAGAGGAAAAAAATGAGAAGGTCTTCAGAAAAGCTGGAGAGAAAAGAAAGGGAAGAGAAATTGTATAAATGAATTGTTGGGAGAACTAAGACACACTCTGTAAGAAACAAACCACTTAAAAGCAGAGGATGCTGGCACAAACTGAGGAATGAAATGAGATACTAAATTTACATTGGATAATATCTCAATCACTGAATAGTCCTGTTGAAGACCACATGATGAACTCAAAAATAAAGTGCTGTGCAGCATGATCACAAGGTAGTGATAAATTACACGTAAAAGGCAGCACTGAAAAATTTAGTGCATTTCAAAGGTCAGCTTTCAGCACTATTCTCTACAAAACCCCTGCTAAATTATAGAAGCATTCACAGAGCAAGTTGTGATTCCCAGCAGCCCTAAGAAGGAATGCATATTAAGCTTACTTTTTCTTCACAAAATATTTAGGCACCAAGGAATCTCTACTTAGCATGGGTATGTAACATGGCGTCTCAGATACTCCCAGTAACACGATCCTGCAGTTGAATCTCAAGTCCTTTTGCATTTATGAAAATCATAATCTCTTAAGTTTAATAGTCTTATGAGTCTTTGAATAAATGATATGGAGTTCCTTAGGAGATTTATCAAGTCTCATCTTAAAAACAAAAGTGCAATCTTACCAGCAATTTTTGTAAAGATATTAAGTGAAATAATCTTTCACAAATTATGAATTAGAATTGCATTACCTTCTTCAATGATGAGTTATAATGGTCTCAGTCACCTGATGATCAAAATATTTTCTTCTGTTCTTTCCAAATGAGCACCTGATTTAGAGCATACATTTATATGATTTTTTTTTCTAAATGTAATTATTTATTTTGCTAGTACTATTTTTTTCCACTTCTTCCTATATAATATTTTTACAGTCCTCTGTGTTGCTAAAATGCCAGTTTTACATCATCAATGGATTTCATCATCACATTCCTGATTTTCATACTAATGTGACAATACTGGAAATATTCACATTGATTTTAACATGCTTTGCCTCATTCTCCAAAGATACAAAAATTATATGGTGAAAGCCACCCAGTATTTTTTACTATTATTTATTTCTCGTTATCACTGTTCATTCGCCATTCACTTTGGCTTCTCTCGCTCAAAGAAGACGTACAAAATCTCCTAAAAAAAACTTGATTCAGTAAAGTAGATGTAGTTATGCCATGTTTAGTTAAATGATGCTCTGTTGTTACCAGTTTAAATGATTTTTTTTAAAAAATTACTTCTGTTAACATTGCTTTGTGGACCATCGTGTAACATTTGCAAACTCATTTTGAAGGTTCAAGTAATATTTTGCATCACTGTAAAAACTGAATAAGAGTCATCAAATGCTTCATATTCATCTTTAAATATTCTAAAAGGTTCTTTTGTAATAAATTAATGTTAAAATATAAAATGAAGAAAAAGTGTTAATGGAAATAGCTAGGCTCTTGAATTCCCAACGAATTCAAAAGAAACAAAGAAATACTTCTAATTAATATTCAGCTACTATTTAAGCAGAAAGCTGAATTACGGTACAGCTAGTCTCAAAGGAACAGCCTAGTTTACTCACACTATTGCAACTCTTTCAAACAAACAAATGAAGTGGAGCAGCCTTTGTTGTTAACTTAGACAACTTCTTCCTCCAACCAATTTAAATACAAATAATATGCACAAAGAGAAAGATAACTAAGATAAAACACCCTAAAGATAACAACACCATCCGGCTGTTTAAAACTTTGGATTACCTTTGAAACAAACAATGTAATTGATCGGATCCTTTAGAACCTCTATAATTAAAAGGCTCTCACCAAATAGATTGCATTTCCAGTAATATATACTCGTAATAGCAAAGAGACCTGATAAATATGATGCACAGTTAATCATTAAGGTTGTCTTTTTTTGGAACACCTTGTTATAATATATTTTTTCTTCTTACTTTTCAATTCAGTTGGAAACATGATCCAAAAACTACTGAAAAATTGCAATACTGATCTTTTCATAACAACAGATATGATAAAAGTGCCAAAATCAGAAATACTCTAAATTTTTCAGAAGTCTAACATTCAGCGGCAGTGGAATTGACAGTGTTTTGTCTGACTGAATGAAAGGCAGCTGAGATCTCAAGTAAGTTTCATACTCATCCCATGCTGAGCATCAGTTCATTCTGTGCAAGTATGTTTTCCTTAGATCAATACTGCTCCTCTTGCCTTCCTTACTGTTTCAGTTTATGCCTGTTCTTTCTCACGCTGCCACCATGCACCATGATGAAAAGCCTTGCTCTGTCTTCTTGATAACTATCTGCAGGTCCTGGGGGGCTGCTGTTAGCCTCTTCTGAAGCCACCTTTTCTCCAGGCGGAACAAGCCCAGCTCCCTCAGTCTCTCCTCACAAGGCATGTGCTCTGGTCCCTATCATCCTGGGGGTACTTCCCTAAATGTGCTGCAGTTTATAAGCATCTTTCCTCTGTTGGGGGACCTAAAAATGGATACAGGACTCTAGATGGAGTTTCACAAGTGCTGAGGACGGGGGGACAATCATTCCCCTGGACCTCCTAGATGTGCTCCTGTTAGTACACCAGGAGGTTCTTGGCCCACTTTGCTGCCAGGACACAATGTTGGTTTATGCCCAGCTTACCATCTACCAACAACCCCACATCCTTCTCAGCAGAGGCGCTGTCCTGCCAGTCAGGTCCTGGCCTCTGTTGTTCTTCCAGAGATGTTTCAGTGCTGTGACTACATGCAGAGCTCTAATTCCTCCTGTTTGTTTCCCAGGCTGGATGCATTTTTGTGCATACATTTGGGGTGGGTGTCCTTTCACTCTCTTTTATCATTCTTGTGTTCTTATTCCCATCAATGTGCTTCCTTGGCGGTCCAACCCTGCCTACCACTTTCTCACTTAACTGTTGTTTGCAGTATCTCTCCCTTGATGTTACTGGTTGGGAGTTCTCCTCAACAGGTTGGCCACCCTGCTGTTGGCAAAGATGCTTTTGTTCCACTTTGTCAGTTGGATCCCATCACTCCTCAACAACCTTCAACCCTCAGAGATCCCGTGGTCACAAAAAGCAAATCCCTGCCAATTATTTCAGTTGTGCAACCAGGTATTGGTCTCCAAGGTATACCCATTCCTAGTCCAGCCTTTATCCTTCAGCAGCAGGATGAAGGAGACACCAAATAGGTTGCATGCCCTTCACCCTTATCCACAAAGCTTAGTCAGTCTTGATATAGTCAGTGTTTTCCCTGGCAGTGCTGTGTGGATGGACAGCAAAAGGTAATAGTCCAAAGACAAGACAAACCTTGGAAGCGTCCCTACAACTTTTTGGATCCAAGTGCCTAGCAAGCGGCAAACTTCCCTAGAGAGTAAGTTGGCTGATCCACCTCCTTGAGAAAGGAACTTCTCTCTGCCTTCACTTTCCATCTCTTCTTGGTGCTGATACAGCTCAGCCTCAGATGTGATGTCTCCCCAGACAGAATTTTCTCCCCATCATCTGCCCCCACCACGGCACCGAACCTGTTCTGCAGTGCAGATCTGCAGGGGATAGCGAACCTGCCTCATGTTGCAAGAAGTCACAAGCTTCCAGCCTTCCCCAGCCTGGGACTCTCCATTTGCCATTGCATCAAGGACAGGCTCTGGCTCCTCTTTTCAGGCTTTTGCCTCTGCAGGGTCTTTGTGAACATCCTGTCAATGCTATGAATACCTTCTTTTTGCCATTGTCCCTGATGCTGTGCTGTCTGCCGACCTCCTCCCACAGCTCCTACAAATCTGCCACCAGTGCACACCTCCTGCAGGCAAGGAGCTCATCTTCCCTGATCCCAGCCCCAGCAGGAGGTCCCAGGTGCTCTCTGCAGCCCCAGATCTGGAAAGCTGCCTTCTCTCTCCTCAGCTCCATATGAAATGAGGCTTCTGCTGTACCAGGAATAGCTGCTCTGGTGACTGCCAGAAGCCCTGCCCTGTGCCATGTCACCACCATGGTTGAGCACTTGCACACTGCCTTCAGTAGGACTTCCAGCCCCCTCCCATGTTCCTGTGCTCCAGGCCTGTGCTTACTTTCTACCACTGGTTGAATGGATGCTTGACACTCCCTCATCAGGTGTCAGCTGAAGGTGAAAGGTCAAAGCACCTTTTTTTCAGGAGTAGCTAAAAGGGGTTATTCAAAACTGCTAGAATTTTTGAGAAGTGAAAGCCTCTGCTAGCTCCCCTTCTGCAGCCGGAGCAGGCACCCCCTCCAAGCTTTCTAGAAGAGCAATTCCCCATCTGCCTTGCCATTGTTCATGTTGTCTTGCCCTGGGATTCTTTTTTTTTAGGTGAAATTTTTCTTTTGCCTAGGTTTTAGGGTCTAAATACAGATTCTCTGATCTTTGCTTCTCTCTACTTGAAAGGAAACCTACTGAGTGACAAAACCGCTATAAAATTTAAAGTACAGTCCATTTGTGGTTAACGTAGGCCCAGCAGGATTTTCGCCACCAGATATTTATCCCAGAGCGTATTCTTTTGATGTGGTTTTCACTGCAACCTGATATTTCCTGGAACAAGAAATACCTTCTAAACTGTATTAAAAGGCATTAAAAGTACACATTTAAAAAGACAATTATGTCAATTCTGTAGAAAACTAAGTGAAAAGACAGTGAAAAATGACATTAAATTTTTTAAGTAAGTTAAACAGCTGTATTACTGAAGGAAAAACAAAGTGACAGAGGTTCTCAGCAAAGCATAGCAACAGTACCACACTTGGACACTTTCACCAAAGAACCCCTAAACATGGGCATTTTCATCTGTGTTTCAGTGTTCCACTATCATTGCAAAACTCTGAAGCACACTGAAGGGATGTGGGGGAAGTAGGAAGGAGCCCTCAGAAATTAAGCCTAAATAGCAAATTCTTTTCTAATTATGAAAAGCTAATTCCATAAAATAAGCACATGTTTTTATGTACCATTAATGACATGAAATGTGAGTTAGTAGTTCATTTCAGGAAATGTACCTCACAGAGATTAGTGCAAATACAGGTAAGCAAAACAGCATCAACAACTAGGCAAACAAGCAAAGCTAAAGGGTCTCAATTGAACACTCCACCAGAATGGTCTTAACAGAAATAATGTCTGAAATCCCAGAACAAGAGCAAAAACATTGATTATTGTAATTCCAGAGAATAGTGTCTGTAGANACTTAACCCAGTATGAAAGCACTGAAACCTACATATATAGGTCTACTCAAAGTCTGGAAAATAAATGTAAGTAAATGAAGATACAATTTTCTATTATCTCTTCAAAAAAAAAAAAGCTAAAAATAAATGAGCCATTGTTAGCAGAAATAATGTCTGAAATCCTAGAACAAGAGCAAAAACATTGATTATTGTAATTCCAGAGAATAGTGTCTGTAGAGAGATTTAATCCAAGATTAAATAACCAAGTTAAATATACAGCACTCAATACACCTTCAGAGATATTAAAAAATATTTTGATAAATTCATGTGTATTCTTAAGATGGATGAATTGGAATAGGCCGCCCAGGGAAGTGGTTGAGTCACCATCCCTGGAGGTATTTAAAAGACGTATAGGTGTGGCACTTAAGGACATGGTTTAGTGGTGGACTTGGCAGTGCTAGGTTAACAGTTGTACTTAATTATCTTAAAGCTCTTTTCCAACCTAAATGATTCTATGATTCTATGAAGTTTAGTCTGAGGTCTGGAAACCATGTTAGATGCATTAGGAAACTTCTGATTTCAGAGGAGTTCTATCCAGATCCTGAGAAAGCAAGATGTTAAATATTTTATATTAAGTTGAAAAAAAATAAAGGAAAATATGGTAATTCATTAAAATAATAATAAAGTCATAAGTATGACATATTAAAAATACTGTGTTCCATTGGGGTGCAGTAGTGAAACTGCAGCTGGGATGGGATTGTGGTATGAAAGTGGTAATAAGATCTCAGAAAATTAAGAAAATCAAATGTGTGATTACGTACTTTAGCAGCAAAGATGTATAGGTCTGATTTGACAAAAAAAATGCATTAAATATATCAGGTAATATATCCCATATATGAGGACATCAATAAGCTCTGGATTCTAAAGAAATTATTAGGATGGAAGTTAAATTGAAAGTCAAGAAGGAAGTTTGTTTTCAACTAATTTGAGACCATAACCTAAAGTGCTCTACTGGGGATAAAAATGTGTAAATTTTCATTCAATATCATTCAGAACCTCATGAATACAGCAGTATAATATGGCATAATGGTCAATAATACATATTCTGGCACGAAAGGGGAACTTAAAAAGTAAAATAATATGTTAGAGTAAGCTATTCTCTTTCAAGAGGATTCCTCAGGAAATAATATGAGATCATGTTGCAGAAAGAAATGATAAAGTACTTTTCAGAACAAATATTTACTTAAAATACAGTGGAAAAAATCCCTTTATACTCCACTGTTAGAAAGTTTTGAAGTTGTTGAAAAATAACTAGATTAATATTTTTCTTACAAAACCTCAATGGAACTCATTTTCACTAGTAAATTTGCTAAAATTGCCCTTTTCTTAAGTGTTAAACCAAATACTTATTTTCACCCATTCTGTGGTATTTTAGTGACAAAATCAGAAATGCTTATTCATGAGTATCCAACAGGATTTTTATATATTATTCCCTTTTTAATTTATGGCCATTTAATAATGACTCATATAGAAAAGTACATGGCCCATTTATTGCATTAAATACTTCATTGCGGAGGAAGAAGCAATGTCATAAAAAGAAATGAACATTTAAAATGGCTTGATTTTCCACTATCTTGAAGCAAGATTTGATGAGAAACCTAGCTTTCTAAACAACACATAACACTGAGACTTTATTTATTCAAGATGACTATGGAATCTTATAATATGAATTACCTTTTAAGAAGACTTTAATTTTCTTATTTCAAATCACTGTTGGGTAATACGAAAATTTTCAAAATTGTACTGAAATATGTTTCAGCTGAGCTGAATTCAAAATGGTTCACAGAGATTCATAAGTTTATAAGTCAAAATGTGTGAGAAACTGATGTTTAAATGGATTTGATTTTAAATTAGACTACTCTGAAAACTTACACATAAGGTCAGCAGAAAGTCAAAAGATGGGAGGCGTGAAGGGTAAGGTCTGGGATAATTTGTACTCATGTCTTGCAGTTAAAAACATTGAAACAAAATAAAAAATACTTATGTCTTCAAAGGCAACATTTTTTTCTCATGAGGGACTCTCATTACAAGACAATGGCTCAGTTAGTCTTTCACACAGCTACCTCTACACATTCAAACAGAAATTATTCTAGGCCTAATGAGATCGAATCTAGACTAAAATTATTTCCTTTTTTCCAAAATACATACTTTCTACTGTCTCTAGACAAAAAGCCAAAAAAAATTTCAAATCATACAAATAAGAGAAAAGGTTCATATATTTAATTATCTAAATTCAGTGTTTACCTAATTTCGGTATTTTCCCCCACATGTTAAAATGCGAGATTAAAAGCATTGGGATAGAAGAGGAAAAACAACAATACCCTTTTCATTTTGAGTTTGGGTTCATCATAGCTGGACTATATCAGAGATCTAATTCATTTATTTTTAATAGTTTTTTATCTCACTATAGGAAAAAATGTTTGTCTAAAAGGAGACAGTAGCAAACATCATTTTTGTAACAACTCATTCCATTACTTGTCAGAGAATGAAAGTACGCAAATTAAAAAGTCATCACAATGGTATTGCAAAAGTATAAATGACGCTCTCAAACTAGAAGAAATGTACCAAAAACAAGTTCTGAAAATTGCAGAGAGAAATAAGACAAAGCAAACAAAATGACTTGTCATTACTGTCAACCTAGCTGTACTTTTATCAGTGTGTCAGAATGGAAGAATAAAGAAACAGCAAGAAAAAACCCCAACAAACAATGCATAAACATGAGATTTATATTATTGCTTCATGGTTACTAAAGAAAAAAAAATAATTAAACCTCCATGTTCGTGACGACTGGGAAATTCTCTTTGGACTGCTGCATATATAAGTATGTAGTATATGGAAGTACAACATTTCCCAGCCACAGATGTTCCAGAATTTATATTCCATGCTGGAATTTGTTGACTCAGTTCTGATTTACCACTCTATTTAATATTTATAGATTAGTACACATAAAATCTACTCTGTACTGCTACTCAGGCATTTCCATTATTGATATCTGATGGAAAGTGAGTTACAGTCGTTTATCAACTGTATGATTTATTTCAAAACATCAAATGACACTGTCTTCTATGTGTTTTCTAAATAATAACATGCATCATGAGCCACCACTGGATCAATTTCTAAATCACAGAGTGCTGCAATGGCCACAACTTCTTAAACCTGGGGCTTTTAAGCTGTTTAATTCAGAACATAGGGAGATAACAGTTCAGAAGGCACTCTCCATGGACGACTTCAAAAACCACATCATGTATCACCCTCTCACCTAGACCCATCGCATCAGCTGATGATGAGGCTAGATGAAACAGACTCCTATCACAACATGCTGTCATTTTGATTGGGTAAGGGCTAACTCAGAAACCATCTCCTGTCATACATCTAATTGTGGTGTAAAGTGCTCAGTTACTCATACTTTCATCATTTCCTCCCTTGCATATTCTCACATGGCAGTTGCTATCTAGGAATACAGACTATATCTATCAGGCTGCACAGTGTACTTCCTAATAGCTGGTTGGGAGGAACAAATAGATCTATGCTCTGGACTCTATCAATCCTATCTGGAATCTATCTGGATTGTATCTATCTTTCTCAATACTTCCTAGTCACATTTTTCTGAATAGGGTTACCCAAGCAGTTCAGTGTTAGTACTTGTGGAGTATCTGGCCTTTAGAAGCTGATCTGTTGTTAAATATATGAGACATTTATAAATATAGAAAGTATATTATAAATTATATAATGTCCATAAGTTCCTAATGTTTTCATATGGTGATTTTTGCTGTTACTATTTTCCAATAACCTTCAAGAATTTAGTTTTATATGAAAGCATCTTCATCCCTCTCAAAGATATTGGCACATAATATCTTTGCTCAGCATGTTTGGCAACTACTGCTAGCATCCTTATGCTGAAAAGCTGTTTGATATCTGGCAGTATAGAATGTGTAGATACCAGTTCTTTTCTGGCACATAAACAGCAGAAATTTCTTACTTGGTTAGGTGTCTCTAGTGCAATACTAACCTAATTAATGGATGTAAACAGCTGGATACACCCACATTTAAACGGGGCAAGCAGTCAATCCGTTACACATATTAATGTATAAGATGCTTTCCTGTTTTCTTGAAACACAGAAGTAGAAAGATACAAAAATATAAGAATCATACAGGTCGTGTATAAAATTTATGTGGCTACATATAATATTTTAGTTACAGTACATAATATAGTTATACTGCATGTACATATTAACAGAAAAATAATTCAAATGATGGCAATGCATGCACTGTTTCTGCATCATAATTATCTAGTTATTTTTCAAAAATCTGTAATTATAACTCATTATTATGATGAAAAATTCTCAGTATCTTAAGATATATTTAGATATTTTAAAATGCCTAGAAAGAAATATATTTTATCTGTTTTCATACCTGCATACAATTCAAAATAGGAATTTCCCTCTTAATTTCACCCTCAAAGTTATAACTTCCAGTTCAGTTCAAATGTATCTCTCAAGAAAACATCAAAAGGGACTTTTTGCATTCTCAGTCTCCAAAGTTAATGGAAGCTTTGGAAGCCGCCTTTAAGGAAAAAAATATTCTTCTTTCTTTTTAGTATAGTTTAACCCTATTAAATAAATCTTCTGATGCTGCCTTACTTTTATTCATGCTAGAATAAACCTAGTGTCACTCCAATTAAGTTGATCTAAATTAAGCCAAATTTGTGAAGTGATGAAAAACAGTCTTTCGCTTTTAACATATCTTAAATAACAGTAGAAGGTCTTTGTCTCCTATTTATTGAAAGTTTTCAATAAAATTGTGTTCAAAACGAAGCTATGTCCATCAGCTTTAGCACAGTTGTCTGGAGAGAAGTGAACCTCACTAAATTCAGTGTGGGATTAAACATCAAGTGAAGATTAAGGATGTGAATATGTGCTTTGTAGGATGAAATCCGAATGGGGAACGATTAAGTTCCCACATGGTTGAGCATTTATTTCTTAAAAACGAGTAGGAAAAGGAAGTGCCAGTAACCCCATCCATGCAGAATTATCTAACCAAACATGAAGCTTTCAATTCTGACCTTACAGTAAGGTCACTTTTCATTTAACAAAAATACACAGGGCCAAAGCCTTTTTTTTTCATCTTTATACTTTAACATACATGACCTTTTCACAAGACTGTACAGAAGCATCACCATAATCCCAAAGATGAATTTACCTAACAGTTTTTATGACTGCTTAGGGCACAAGAGTGACTGGTAGGTCCTAAAATCTGAAATATCATCATTAAAAATCTATTTAACTTCCCTCATCATTAAAAAGCTAAATTTATTTTTCTGGAAGAAATGGATTACATGAGTAATGTCATCATTTTTCATACTGCAGATAGCTAAGAGAGAATTTTCAACAATGGACAGCAGATATATTGTACATTGCTGCTTCTTTGCAACAAGACAGAACCACCTCAGAAATAAGATTCCTGAAATATAACACAGAGCTTTGTCATTTTATCCATCAGAGGAGAAATAATTCCCCAGAGGAGTCTACCAAGCTTCTTACCAAAAATATCCATACAATTTATACTTCAGTCATGGCCAAATTCTTTCAATTACATGAGGACTAACTGGAACCTCAGCAACCTCTCTAGTGGACTATTCCAATTTCATTCCTTTTATGCCAATAGATGACAGGTTGTTGTTGAAATTGATCTCTTTTATGAGGTTCATAACATACTCTTCAAATTACTGTGCAACTTGAGATTTTCTTCTTTTCTCAAAGGTCTTAAGAAAGGTTAATAATATCAACAATGTAGTCTTGGTTAAAGTAGTACTACTTAAACGGATAGCTTTCACTAAATTTGGTTTGGGTCTTAAATTAGCAGTTGGCAAGGTCAGATTCTGTCAGCCTTACTTTTCTGCTTATTTTCTTACATGGGCAGTGATTCCAATGATTTTTTAGAAACATCTCAAGAAACAAGATGCTTCTTCACTGTAAATAAGCCTGGCAGGATCTGACCTCCGAAACTCTGAACAACTGCATTTCTAAACAATCAGAACCCCTTGAGATCTATCCGTAAAAAAAGAAAGAGGATATTCTGTCCTGCTGCACCAATTAAATGGTCTGAAGAGATCAGTTCAGATTCAGGTTTGCAGTGAATTTTTTTCCGCTTTCCCACTGGGTTACCCTTTCATTCATTTAGACATTTTGAATAAAGACTTTACACTAGTGTTATTTTCATTAGAGGATTCTCTTGTCATCATCTGTAGTAATTTATTTGGTGAATTATTTGGTGCTATCACTTGGATTGCTGCTGGTCCTTCCACTAGTATACTTTAAATCTAGTTTGGATTGTTCTACACTATAACTGCAGTGGCTACAGATGTACTTCATGCACTTTAAAATTCTTTTAAAATATATAGACACATATATATACTCACACTTTCAAATAAAACTTGTTGGTTTATAAGACCTTGCTTACTACCTTCACAGGCAGAGTGAATGCAATTTTTTAAACTGCAATAAAGTTTCTGAAAACTAGAATCCTCATCAATACTAGTTGGAAGCATGCTAGTAGTTAAATGTATTTAGAACTCTCTTTTAAGCTGCTTCAAACATTGCCAACCTTTAGCACTTGTGCTGGGTTTTTTCATGACTGGCATTGGCCTAGGGTGTGTGTTTTGGGAAAGCTTCAAAGAAAATTGTTCAACTATCTGTGACATGCGAGTCAAGGAAAAATGCATCATTTGGTCAATGTAATAAAGTTGGCAACCTTTTCTTTGTGTAACTGCAATGCCTCCAAGCTTTGCAGCAGAAAGTTGACATTTGGCGTGGTAGCTTCTATATTAGATATCTTCCTTCTTTCATCTTCATGAACTTGACCAAAATATAACCAAATTATGACCAACATATGACCAAATTACAAGAACTTGAAATATTGAAGATTACACATAGTCATGAGTTATTTCATTGATTTTATCTACTAATGTGCCTACAACACCATTTAGCATGTCCAAGCTTCTCACAGATCATGGCACTTACTAAAATGGCATTTACTAAACTGTACCTCCCCTTTCTTCAAAAAGCAATTGAGTATGCTCCAGACCTAAGCTGCAAGTGCTGAGAATCTGATTTGTGTTTAAGGGGTATTTAAGTGCCCTGGGTTGGAAAAAGGCACAAGGACAGAGTCTGTGACACCTAATTAGCCTCTCTTCTTAATGAGGCAAATGAAACTTCAGAGTTTACAGAGATACAGAGAAACCAAACAGACAAGTAGAAAACAAGATTTTGGACATGAATCAGCTAGGAGAGAATGTGAGAATGGCAAACAAGTTCTGTTAAAGCAAGAAGACAGGATTAGGAAAAAAGGAGGGACGTCCTGGACAAGAAAAGTGAAACATGAGCTACCGGGAGGAAGAGCATAAACTAGGAAAAGCATGAACTCCAGACACAGATCAGCACAGGACATATTTTAAGAATGCTTGGGTGAGGGGAAAGGAACTATGAATACAGGCATGCACTCACGACAGCACCTAAACTTTTAACTAAGATGTAGAAAGTGACCTTGTGTTAGTTCATAGAAACAGTAGGGATCTGGACACCTGCCTTTAAAGTCATGAATTGCTATTTATCATTCTATTGCCTCTTTAATGATTTTTTTTTTCATTCTTTGAGAAATGGAAGTGGCCCTTTACCAGCAGGTTATCAGATACATTAATGGCTTCAAATCTTACCAGCATGGAAGAAGTTAATACAGAATGGCTTCTTTCATGGATGGATCCTCTACTTTCCAGATCATGACGATACACTTTAGCTAGTAAAAGAATCTCTATGATGATTTGCGCTTTCCTGTATTTGTTACCCAACAGATGTCCGGTTCATTGTAATCCCCCCCTGAGCAAATTATCTTCTTGTCCCGAGATCTTTAATACTTGGCCCAGTATTTTTTTGGGTTTGTTTTCCTTTACCTCTCTTCAGTCCTCGGGGTCTGTAGCAGATGTTTATTATAGTTTCTCTTTTGTCTTCACTATTATTCTGTCTGTATGTGGAATATTTTGCTGACATTTCACACTTCTGAAACTTTTGAAGAATGGTGGCTGAAAAACATTAGTATGAGAGATCTGGGAAAATGCAGCCATTAGCATCTGCACGGTTAGTGAAGACTAGAAAAAACACACCACCTGCCGCAAGGAGAAAGAAAACATTATTTCCTTCAGCTTAGAAGGCATCACTGGCATACTTTCCTCACCAGACATTTTCTCTTTACTGCTCAAAAATATACTATTATTTGTATTTTATTTTAAACCTGATTCTTCTGTATTTGTTCTTATCAACTACTAAGCAATAGTAGCATTCCCATAGCAACTATTAAGCTACAGGAATGGTATCTGTGAAACTGCATACGTGCTGCTCAATAAATGAAAATGTCTTACAGGTAATTCTCTTGAACATACCAAAACTCACCTGCAGTTTGAATAACTGTAATGATAAGACAAGACTTTCCCTCCTGGGTCACCTTCAGTCCTTAGAAACCAGCTTTCCTTAATCTAGCCCCCCTAAAAAAATCTAATTGTGTTATAACAACTTTATTGACAAACTTAACCAAGTAATATGATGCTTCATTCCCTTACAGCTCAATATAACAGATCTCCTAGGAGACACCTCAGTCTACAATGGATCTTGCAATAAAAAGGAAACAAGCACAGCAGTATCCTCCATTGAAACTCTTGTTATAGCAACAAGAACACCGTTCATCCCCTCCTTTCTGGGCACCCATTATCTGAAGCTCCTACAGTCTTACTGAAGTCTCTTAGGTTTTGACTAAGGAAGCACAGTTCAACCTTCAGGTGGTCCTCCTAATAGAGATTATGAATACAAGATTGTTGTGTGGGTCTTCTGGCACACTTCAAACCAAGACTCAACAGGGATTTCCAAAAGAATGTAATGTTTTTGAGCAGATATGTTGAACTAAATACTTTTGTTCTTTTCTGAGTCCATAGATCCCTTTTCAGCAAAGGTATGAAGACAATATTCTTAATCTTGCAATTAAGTGAGAATGCAGAATGGCAACATTTTGACTTCTTTTTGTTCCTAAATCAAGCAACCTGAGTCATCATGCAAAAGTTTTCTTGTATTACTGTGCTCGTTTTGGCTGCGATAGAGTTAATTTTCTTCGTAGTAGCTGGTATGAGGCTATGTTTTGGATTTGTGCTGAAAATCCCCTTGACAGTACATGGATGTTTTTGTTACTGCTGAGCGGTGCTTACACGGTGTCAAGGCCTTTTCTACTTCTCACACTGCCCCACCAATGAGTAGGCTGGGGGTGCACAAAAAGTTAGGAGGGGACACAGCCAGGACAGCTGACCCCAACAGACCAAAGGGATATTACATACCATATGACATCACGCTCAGCATATAAAGCTGTGGGAAGAAGAAGGAAGGGGCGTATGTTCAGAGTGATGGCGTTTTGTCTTCCCAAGCAACCCAGGTAGCTATGCTGGTCAAAAAACATGTAGTCATGTTCTTGGTTAATCTCTACTTTTTCTTAACCTCTCAGAACTGCCGTACTTCTTCAAAGGAGAAAGAGAAGCATGCCTGCTAAAATAATTGTTCATTATTCTGCCTTAATTTTAGAGGGAACATAGGGTCAGTACTGAAAACATAATCCTTCATCCATCACATTGATCACAGAATCACAGAATCTCCTAGATTAGAAAAGACCTGTA
>RSEF01000002.1:106023636-106035142 GCA_003993805.1 Himantopus leucocephalus | reverse complement strand
CACCTGATCTTGCTCAGACACTTCTGTAGTTAGCAAGTTATCAATGACTTTAAACCAGTGGAAGGCCTACTTAGTGGAAGGTCTACTTAGTTTCTATGTTTTTTTATTACAAAATAACAAAGCACAGAGGGCACCTCATGTATTTTAGTAAGAAAGTGTGTAACTTAAAAATAAAAAACCTTCAGTTTCCCCCACAGAATTATAGAAAATAGCGAACAAAGATGAAGCATAAATATTTTCATCAGTGCAATGTTTTTGTTGTCATAGCAGCAGGTAAGCTATGGATGTGGCTTGCCCCCTGTCCGGCTGCTTCCAGACCAGACAACGTTGCTGGTGCAGCAGCAACATCAGCAGATGAATCAGTTGGGGACAGAGACAACATCTAAAGGAGTATGTTTAAGATCTGATTGCAGTGTCTCCTGAAGGAGTGGTGTGGAAACAGTGGGGTAGGACATTCCCTACAGCTACTCACCTTCATTTAATATGCACTCAAAAGCTGAAATTAAGAGAGAAGAACATTAAGCTATTCATTTGTGATATGATTTAGTTGCCTACATGTAGGTGACAGGCAGCATTTTAGTCTATTCTTTCAGCTGCCACTCCAGATGTCCACATCTCCCACAAGTTTGTGTTCCCTCTTCAATCCTAGTTGAATATCTTGTATAGGCTATCCGATCAGCGCTATATCTGGACAACAGTTTTATTGAGGAAGACACAGTACTTAAACCTTTTAAGTCATACATTTTCAATACAGCTGCTCAAATTCAAGTGTTTGAAAAGCTCCAGGTAGCTTTATTTGCTTATTTATTACTTTATTCTGTGCCCTGAATCTTTGAGGATAACTGACGTGCTTAATCCAGCAAAGTGTCCTGCTGATACATTATGATATTAATGCTGTCCCTTGACAGGAAGTGAAGCCTCTTACTTTCAGCTGTGTCCTGAGCTGTCCCTCATATGATTTCTCTAACACACACTGCTCCCAAAGGAAGAATAACTTGTGTTAAGGGAGCTATCTTAGAGTCACCGTGTCTTTGCCAATCTCTCCATGTTACAGATCTTCTACCTTTCAACTTTTTCACGTTCATGCAAGTGTTACCATTGCAGCCAGATGTAAATCTCAGAAGTTCCTTTCTCCTACTTTTTAACTTTTACTTTTTACTTGCTGTTCTTTCACTTTTTTATTACAGTGTTTAGTTCATAAAGGAGAAATGGGTTGTGTTCATGGGTATGATTAGCATGAAGTGAATTAAGATTATGTTGTGCAAAGAAGTGATGGTAGCTAGCTTGTTATCTTTTAAGCAGTGGACCTCTGCAGCCTGACCTGAGAGGGGGTACTAACATTGCTTTTTCATCCGCAGCACACAGAGACGGTACAAAACTGTTGGCTTTCACTTATGGATCTTTACTATTGCGTGAAAGGTAGCTCAATTGTAGCACACAGACATTCACACCTATGCAAATTTGCTTCTTAATATTAGAAACTTTCTTTTCTCCCTTCACACAGCTCAGTGCTACTGCAGGAGAAGGCTGAGAGGCACTGATGCTGCCAGCAGCAGGGAGCAAGTCTGGAAACACACAACAACTGCTGCTGCAACTGCAGGTGAGCTGGAGCAAAGCAGGGAAGGGGAGGCATTTCAGAGCTACCTAAAGCACACCAGAGGATCTCAGGGCTGTTCCCGAGACCTCTTGGTTGGACTGGGCCAGCAGCTCTACCTCACCTGGTTGTGTTCCAAGAATCCCGAGGAAGATGGAGGAGGGAAAACAAAAAGGCTGCCTTAAGCTGTTTGAGAAGACTTCCTTTCCAGACAGAAATAGGAGGCAATTCCTCTGACCTATTTAGCTATTCTGCAACATGAGATCCAAGGCTAACAGGAGACTATTTCCTAGGGTGCTCCCACATCTTTTGGTAATTCTCTTACAATTCGGCTGAATGGTAGGTGTCATCCCACATATCTGTTCTGCTTTCCAGAACAAGAAAGAAATCTGGACAATTTGTCCAGGGACAAGAATTTACATAGCAGATGCTTAAACTTAATTCCACCCAAAGTGTCATTGGTCTGTCTGACTTCCATGTTGTAGAATTACTGACTGAATTTACCAACTGTCTCAGTGTATTACCTTTTCTTTTTTCCCTTCGTATTTTTTTTTTTTTTGTAACACAGATGCTTCCCATTTTAGTTGCCCAAATGGGGCTATGGGTAAAAATGCTTATCCAAAACAGTTTGCACAGCAATACATCTGTGTGCATGAATGGTTGCTGATCTAGAGAAATTAGCACAAGCAGGGTCCTAGTGGACAGCAAGCTGGACATGAGCCAGCTGTGTGCCCTTGCAGCAAGGAGGGCAAAGTGTGCCTTAGGCTGCCTCGGCAAGAGAATAGCTAGCAGATTAAGGGGTGCGACTTTTCCATGATCCTGTAATTCCTGTAAGGAAGAAAACATTCATAGCTATCTTATCCTTCAGATGCTTCTCAAGGTACCATAGGAAAACTTTATTTACCTGTTATGCACAGCTATGGATAAGTGAAAAGGAGCAGCTCTGAAACCTCAAACTCTGAAGTGAGGTTTTGGCTGAACCATGTGCTTTTTGTTTTGTGGCTGAAATGGCTCATGACCGCAGTATAAACTAACACGTTACTTCAAACTGCAAGAGGCAAAGAAAAGGTATGTTGTTGGCTAACTCAATTCAGCTGAGAAGATACAAGTCTGCAGCTGTTAATATCCGTAGATAATCCAAAGTGATTTACAGTTTGGTTTGTAATCATATTGATTTAACTTGTTTATTTAGTGAACTAAGTTCAGCTGGTTGAAGGCCATTGCAAACACATTAAGAGCTGGTACTGATTTAGCAATATTGAATTTACTCAGTTAAATTACTTCAACAATTCATGTAGACACTGAGCCTAAGATCCTTATTTTAACACTTCATAAGTATTTTGACGTTTTAAAGAAACATTAGGGTTCCATCCTCTTCCCTTCCTCTCCAGAGTTAAGGTGACTGTAAATTAAAAAAGCAGCCCCCCCAAATCAGCCTGCCCTAATGCTGACTTGAGCTACCTTTGCTTGTTTGTTCTCTTAGGGAGGAATACTTAGCTCTGAGGAAATTGTGAGTAGTATTTTTACTTTTTAAAATTTTTGTCTTGAAAGGTAAACTCGGGGAGACAGATGAAGATCACCTTTCATTCCTTGAATTGCTGGCATTAGTATTATCTCTAGCCTAAAGTCTCATCTCTGACTGCGACTAGATCTGTTGCTCCAGGTGAAGTTGCAAGGAATCTCACAGTAAACAATGACCAAATTTGAGAAGAAATTTCTTTCTCTTAGGACATCAGTTCATATGCCATGGCAGAAGTCCTTTTATCCTTTCCATAAATAATTTCTGTTCTCTCTCATGTAATTATTGAGTTTGCTGATTAGATGTATAAGTATTTCAGATTTTTTATAATCTTTAATCTGTCTTGCTGGGCAGCCTCAGGGGTATGTTGCAACAGCCGACTCCACAGGTTAATGAAGTGCAGTATGGGGACATGTTTCTTTGCAATCACTTTTAGATTAATTGCCTTTCTTTCTTGTTGAAACATTCCAGTTCCTTTCTGTTGAAAAAGAGCAAACAAGAGAATATCATAACTTGCCTTCTTGCAGCCAGAAGTCTACTGCTTACTGCTAGCCTGTCCCTTCTATTGTCAGTTTTTGCTTGCAATTAGCCCTTTGACTCAGAGTAGTTCCTTTGACACTGACAGCATATGAGTTAGTATGTGACAGACTGGTTCGGTGCCAAGATATTACTGCATTTCCTGGCAGTTTTATTTTTGTTTTCAATTAAGGGATTACAACCACTGAAATTGGCAATATTCATTTTGGTCTTGACTCCAGTAATTTTCATTCCTTTACCTGTGCAAGAGCTTTCCTTTGTGTGGTTTGGCTGGCTTGCTTTTGTTTTGCCGGTTGCCCTAAGTCCAGAGCGTCTTTTACACGTATATTTTATACTGTCAGAGGCACGTATTCCAGAAGCTTCCGTGCTTTTCCCAGTTAGACAAGCTGACAAAGTTCTTGTTAGATAAGTTAACAGTGAGGTGTACTGAAAACTGGCCGAACAGCCGTGCCCAAAACATTGTGATCTGTGGCACGAAGTCTACCTGGAAGCCAGGTACTAGTGGTGTACCCCTGGGGTGGGTACTGGCTCCAATACAGTTTAACATTTTCATTAATGATTTGGACTATGGGGAAGAGAGCACCCTAAGCAAGTTTGCAGATGATATTAAACTGTGAAGAGAGACTAATGCAGCTGTTGGCTGTGCTGCCATTCAGAGGAACCTTGACAGGTCAGAGAAATGGGCAAAGAGGAGTCTCATGAAGTTCAACAAAGGGAAGTGCAAAGTTCTGCACCTTGAGAGGAATAATTCCATGCACTAGTACATGCTTAGGCTCAACCAGCTGGAAAGTAGCTTGGCAGAAAAGGACCTGGCAGTCCTGGTGGACACCAACTTGACCATGAGCCAGCGACATGCCATTGTGATAAAGGCGGCTAATGGTATCCTTGGTTGCATTAGGAAGGGTGTTGCCAGCACACTGAGGGAAGTTATATTTCCCATCTGCTCTAATGGTTTTGGAGCCTGGCTCTGTTTTGGAGCTGAATGTGACAAAGTGAAGGCCCTAGTGAGTGGTTTGAGGCAATGGCACCATGGAGAAATGTGGGATCTGGCCCTTGTATAAGGCATACATCAAATCAGCAGTGCTAGGATTTGACTCTGCATGCTCACACAGTCAAATTTGGGCTTACAATTCCATTCTGTGCAATGAGATCACTGACATTTCAAGACATACATTTTTCCTCTTTGTCCCCCACGCAGCCCTTCTGTCATCCAGTACATTCACAGAAAGGATGCTGCTAACTGCAGATAGCACGCACCATTTGTATTTTCTCTGCTTATTGCCTGGGTTCCACCTGGGTACCTGTATTTCAGACACAGTAATTTCTTACTCTAAGCAGAAATCAGGTTCATTTGTTCTGGCAAGATGTTTGCCATCAATTACAAGCAGTTTCACACTGCTCTATTTCCATCCCAGCTGTAGGTTTTTTTTCCTTTTTGCAAGGGAGCAGGATGACATGGAATACCAAGCCCTATGTTTCTGTGTTGACCTGTTGCTGAAATTGAATGAAGGCATAGTGTCTTTTGGGATGTTATATCTTGGGGAGAACAAGCAAGTATTGATGCTGTCTTTAAGGTGCATTTGTAACATTTGCAAGCTAAAGCAGTTACATTATCTTACTTGAATTGGAACCCACATATAAGCTTTATTTTTTTCTTTAATTAAGTCTTAATTTTAAAAAATCCACTTCCCCCCGCCCTCCCCCCCCCCTTTTTTTTTTTCCCCAGAATGGAACAAATGTTCTTTTTCCCAGACTGAAGAGAAAACCCATGAAATTATCCAGATATTCCAAGGTCCCTCTGGGCTTTCTAACTCATCTTTCACATAACATGTATTTTTTTCTTGTAAAAGTGGGGAAAACAATTCCTGTTGGATGACCAGAATCTGATAAGATAAGAAGTAGCTCAGGGCCATGTTTCTTCCTGAATGAAAGGTTGCCTTAGATTTGTAAATGATTGTTTGCCTGGTATCTATTTATTTATTTAATATTTATGAATTTTTCAATTCCTTCTTTAGCTGGGTCAGAAAGAGAAATGATGAAAACCCCTTCATTCCCAGACATGTTGTTCTTATATTTCACATCTATCTAAAACCTAGAAGAACTGACAGTTTTCAGCCAGTTCAGCTTCCAAACAGATGATAACAATAGGCATGGACTTATTTGTTGCATCATCCCCTGATGAGACCACAGACATTAGAGAGTTCCTCCTGTCGGTGGAGAAAATCCTGTTTCCCTCTTTTAGAAATTACTGGCTTGGAGAATGCATTAAAAAAACCCTAGTGATTAAGATTTCTATTGAGTCTGAAACAAAATTATTTTCTCAGGGTAACATTAGGACCGATTTTCATAGCCAGCTTTGTTACATGGAACAGACTTACTCCTTCAGAGGACTTTCAGACTGCATCATTTCACAGCAATGCACAATCCTAGCAGATACTCTTGCCCTAACCTTTTATTATATTACTGACATCATCTGGTGAGCTAAGCATAAGTTAGACTCTCAGAATGAGTAATCCTAGTACTGCCTGGTTATCACAGCCTTTCACTCCCATGTCAATGGGCAATGTCTTGGATTCTGGTACTGCATACTAATATTATCACAAACTCTTTACAATTAAGAAAACCTGCAGGCTGCAGATGGGATATGCATCATGCCTGATATTGAATTCTCAGACAGCTGTCACAGGGAGGAAGTACTTAAGACATGAAACTACAGGGCTAACTGAGGATTTCCTGGGCACTGAGTAATAAGGCATCCTCACCTGAAATGGATACCCATTTCACAGGAAACAACGAGCTTCTCAGCTGGAGAAAGCCCACAAAGCAGTGCTGGGATCAGTCCAAAATGGTGACACAGGAACGCTTAAGTTGCTATGAATGAGAGGAAGAGGCCCAGGCACAGGCTGACATTTGCCACAGGCACCTGTATCTCAGCACAGGAGTTAATGCCCCTTAGGATAGTCAGAGGCTTATGAGCACAGCAAAAGATTGCAGTGACAACCCTAGTCCTTGGCACATTCTCCGGCATCTCTCACTAGCCTGTGCTGAGGTCCTTCAGCCAGGCTGCAGACACTCCTGCCCTCTTCTTGTGGAGTGAGGACCTCTTCCAAATCTGGTCAGCCATCTCTGACATGGGGCAGAAGCTGGAGGAATATTGCAGGATGGACTTGTGATCAGCAGGGTAGATTATTATGTCAGAGTGAGGAATAAGCTTTTGCACTGCATCTCGCTGTAGGTCTTTATACCATTCTAGGAACAAGAGGGAACAATTTTTTGCCGCTCAGTGAGGTCCCAAACCCACCACCAGCAAGGCAGCAACTGTCTCTGTGTGCCCAAGCCCAGCTGTCTGAAATGCTCTTCTGTCCTGCAGCATTAGAAAATCATCATGCAGATCCATGTGCTTAGAGATATTGCAAATGTTGCTCTTCATCTTGGTGCTGCTAAAAGTACCAGAAAATAGTAATTTCTTGTACTTACCGGCTGCTAGTGGTTTGACCAACTTCAGCATTTGTGTCATGGTTTTGGCACCAAAGGCACTTGCTGGTTCTTCATCCATTTCAATAACACACAGAGACTATCAGGACATAGAGAAAGAAATCGTGTTCTCTTCTTGTCTGGAAGTGGAGTTCCAAACTCCCCGCTGCTCCCTTTGTTGTAGAAATGATAAAGCATTGCTCACAAAAAGAAGAGACCTCAGATAGAATAGAATATTTTCAGTTGGAAGGGACCTACAATGACCATCTAGTTCCACTGTCTGACCAATTCAGGGCTGACCAAAAGTTAAAGTGTGTCATTAAGGGCATTGTCCAAATGCCTCTTAAACACTGTCAGGCTGGGGGCATCGACCACTTCTCTAGGAAGCCTGTTCCAGTGTTTGACCACCCTCTCAGTAAGGAAATGCTTCCTAATGTCCAGTCTAAACCTCCCCTGGTGCAGCTTTGAACCATTCCCACGCATCTTATCACTGGATACCAGGGAGAAGATATCAGTATCTCCCTCTCTACTTCCCCTCCTCAGGAACCTGTAGAGAGCAATGAGGTCACCCCTCAGCCTCCTTTTCTCCAAACTAGACAAGCCCAACATCCTCAGCCGCTCCTCAAAAGACATCCCTTCCAGGCCTTTCACCAGCTTTGTTGCCCTCCTCTGGATGCATTCAAGGACCTTCACATCCTTCTTAAATTACGGGGCCCAGAACTACACACAGTATTCAAGGTGAGGCCGCACCAATGCTGAATACAGTGCCATAATCACCTATTTTGACTGGCTGGTTATACTCTGATGCATCAGGATACATTCTGCCCTCTTGGCTGCCAGGCCACACTGTTGACTCATATTGAGCCTGCAGTCGATGAACACGCCTAGATCCCTTTCTGCAAGGTTGCTCTCCAGCCACTCCTCTCAATTTATACTTATGCCTGGTGTTCCTCCACCCTAGGTGCAGAATCTGGCATTTGGACTCATTAAATTTCATCCCATTAATCATTGCCCAATGCTCCAATCTATCTAGATCCCTCTGCAAGGCCTCTCATCCCTCAAGGGAGTCAATAGCACCTCCCCATTTGGTATCATCATCAAAATTGCTAATGGTGCATTCAACTACTACATCCAGATCATTAATAAATACATTGAACAGAACTGGCCCTAGAATTGAACCCTGAAGAACACTGCCAGACAGATGTAGCCCCTTTCACTATCACCCTTTGAGCTCTGCCCTTCAGTCAGTTCTTCATACAGCGCACCATGAACACTCTTATCCCACAGCTGAACGACTTGTCCAGAAGGATGCTGTGAAGGACAGTATCAAAAACCGTACTAAAATCCAGAAAAACTATATTCACTGCCTTCCATTCATCCACTAGGCAGGTGACCTAATTATAGAAGGTTATCAAATTGGTGAAACAGGACTTTCCCTTTGTGAATCCATGTCAACTGTGCCTGATTATATTATTCTTTAAATGCCTTTCAGTAGTACCCAGCATAATCTTCTCCATTATTTTTTCAGGAACTAAGACTAGGCTAACAGGTCTGTAGTTCCCTGGGTCTTTCCTCATGTTCTTCTTGTAAATTGGAATAACATTGGCTAGCTTCCAGTCAGCAGGGACCTCCCAAGACCTTTGGTAGGTGATTGAGAGGGGTCCTGCCATAACATCCACTAGCTCCTTCAGTACTGTGGGATGAATCCCATCAGGCCACGTGGACGTGTGAACATTCAGCTGATACAGCTGGTCCCTTACAATTTCATTGTCCACAAATGGAAAGTCACTGTTCCCATACTCGTGGTCCTCCTACTCAGGGGGCCGGGCAGCCCAAGGTGTATCAATATTATTAAAGACTGAGACAAAAAAAGCATTGAATATCTCCACTTTTTCTTCATCCTATTAGTTAGATCACCACCTTCAACAAGTATCAGTTCTATGTTTTCTTTAGACCTCCTCTTGCTATTAACGCACTTAAAAATGCCCTTCTTGTTATCTGAAAAAACACTGGCCAGTTTCAACTCTAATTGAGCTTTGGCCTTGCACGTCTTCTTCCTTCATATACAAACCACGGCTCTGTAATCTTCCTGTGAAGCCTGACTACTTCCAGAGGTCATACAATTGCTTTTTCCTCTTGAGCTCCATGAGAAGTTCCTTGTTCAGTCAAGCTGGTCTCTTCCCCGCTTGCTAATGACACAGTGGAATTGCCTGCTGTTGTGCTTCTAAAAGGTGGTTCTTAAACTTACCAGCACTCGTGGACTCCTAAACCCTCAAAAGCAGATTCCCAGGGTGCTCTGTTAAGTAGCTCCCTGAATAGCTTACAGTTTGCTCTCCTGAAGTCCAGGGTAGGAACTTTGCTGTCCTCTTTTCTCATTACACTGAAAATTTTAAACCCAAGTGTTTCATGATCACTGTGGCCAAGACAGCAACCTGCTGTCACATCCCCCACAAGTTCTTCTCTATTCACAAATAGCTACTCTAGGAGGGCATCTTTCCTAGTTGGCTTCCTAAGTACTTGTGACAAGAAGTTATCTCCTACAAACTTCAAGAATTTCCAAGACCTGCTTGTCACAGCAATATGATATTCACAGCTGATGTCTGGGAAGTTGAAATCTCCCATAAGAACACGGGCTGCCAATCCAGAAATTTATCCTAATTGCCTACAGAATAACTCACCAGTGCTTACATCCTGGCTAGGCAATCAGTAGCAGACACCGACTGCAACATCTCCTTTGTTTTCCATCCACCTAATCCTCACCCTGAGGCTCTCAACCACATCATCACTAACTGCAAGGGCTATACAATCAAACCTCTGCCTTACATATAGTGCAACACCTCCACCTTGCCTGTCGTGCCTATTCCACCTGAACAGCCTGCAGCCTTCCATCCCAGCACTCCAATCGTGGGACTTACTCCACCAAGTCTCAGTAATATGAATGATATTGTAGCTCTGGTCACTGACCAACAAATCCAGTTCATCCTGTTTGTTTCTCATACTGCGTACATTTGTGTACAAGCATTTCAGATAGGCTCCTGAGCCCTCCGTGCTCCCAGGAGGGGTGTAAATGTTCCCAATAGCATTGCCATCCTCAGGAGATACCATGCCAATCCTTTGCTTACCTGCTGCAATCCTGTCAGTATCCTCTTCCCCCATCAATTCTAGTTTAAATCTCTCTCAGTCAGTCCCACCACCTTACACTCAAAGATATGTTTTCCCCACCAGGACAGGTGGATCCCATCAGGTTCCAGTATATCTTGTGTCTTGAAGGCTCTTCCACGGTTTAAAACCCAAAAGTTTTGATGGAGGCACCAATAGTGGACTCAGGCATTGATATCCTGGGCTCACCTGTTTCTTCCAAAGTCTTCCCCCATTACTGGGAGGACTGAGGAAAACATCACCTGTGGTCCCAAATTTTTTAGGATTCTTCCCAGGGTTCTGAAATCTCTTTTGATTGACCTCAGACTTTTTGTTGTGACATCATTAGTACCCATGTGAAAGAGCAGGCATGGATAGTAGTCTGAAGGTTGTACTAGGCTTTTCAGTCTTGTTGTGATGTCCCTAATTTGGGCCCAAGGAATGCAGAAAACTTCTCTGAAAAGAGGGTCCATTCTGCAAATGAGTGCTTCCATTATGCACGGGAGGAAATCACCAATGACCATAACTCAGTGTGTCTTCTCAGCGCCGATCTTCATGCAGGTTTTGTTGTGAGGGGTTGGTTTCTCTGACCTTGGCAAGACTGCTTTGCGCTGGTTCCTGCTCTGTCGCATTATGTGCTTCATCTGCCATACCCAGGGCCTCGTACCTATCCTGTAAGGGTATCTTAGAGGTGAGGAGGGGTTTCTCTTACTGCTCCATGCTGTAACCTTCTTCCACTCCTCCTTATCCTTTGTGATGCTGCCTTCCTCCTGGCACATGGCAGATCCAGGACCTGCCTCCACAGTGGCCATGCTGAGTTGGCTTGCATGCATCATAGATGACAGAGTATGGCTCCATTGATCAATCTCTCTCTCAGACTTTTGAATACTCCTCAGTCTGCCCACCTCCTCCTGCCGCTCTGCCACCAAGCAGAGCAGTTTGTCAATCTGGTCACACCTCCCACAGACTTGCTTGCAGCCACTTTCCACCTCTAGGAATATCCCTTCACACATCCCACAGCCAGAAACCTGGGTGGTCGTACGCTTGAACAGGAGCTCTGTCTGTGTGGCTGCATTGGTTCTACCAGGTGCTAGAAGCTCAGGAGAAACAGAGGACACTGCTTTTTGCTGGGTGGTCACGATGCTGCTGCTAGGAAATATATATGGTTGTCCGTTGCAATCAGCTGGGCTGGTTATTTTTTGTCATCCCTGGAAGTGTTCAAGGCCAGGTTGGATGGGGCTTTG
>RSEF01000002.1:106012973-106023626 GCA_003993805.1 Himantopus leucocephalus | reverse complement strand
TGTTTTTAGGAGAAAAACAAACTCTAAGCATCGTCTCAGTAGACGTTGTTACAGACTATTGCACTTGTAGCCCTGATTCTCCCGTTGCCGTTGCAGAAGCGGTTACGTTATCTGGCAGCCCCATGGTGTCGATGGGGATGAAGGGCTTGTGGGACCTGCTGCCCGCAGAGCTCTTCTCTGGTATCCGGAGTGGCTTTGCGGATGGGGCTTTGGACAGCCTGGACAAGCCTGGCACCAAATAACTCCTGTCAGGTTATTCCTGCTATGAAGAGGGGTCTGAGCGATGCTCTTGCACTACGCTATGGGCCATCCCGTGTCCCAGCCCTTGGTGGCACAGTTTGCCCTTCCAGCTCCTGCAACTGTGTCCTGGGAGCTTGAGGGGTTCCAGCAATGTGGGAAGCTGGAGACAAACCTAAAGACATTTCTGCTCCCTCAAGCCCCGATCCCGGCAGCCAAGGGCCCATGGGGCACAGCGAGGAGCTTCTCCCTCTGCTCCCCCTAAGTGCATCAGACATTTCTGATAAGACCTCCTGTAGAGTCATGTTAGCACAAACCAGAGTTTCCATGGAAAATAATATCCTACAGCCAAATTAAGTTGTGCTGCAATGACTTAATGAACTTGCATTACTGAACACTCTTTGCCTGTGTCTGTTCCCTCGGTATGCCTTCTGCTGTATGGAAACACCCACAAAACGGGCTTGCTTTGCTGAAAATAAGGCTTGGCACTTTTAAAAATGTTGATGTTGTGTAGCATAGCAAAAAACTCCCAATGCAGCTCATCAACAGCTGGGTTTTGTGTGAACGTGTCTGTCCACGGCGCCCGCTACCCATGGAAATGAGACTGCTCCATCTCTTCATAAATATCCAATAAGCTATAATGTCATCAGTCTTCCTAAAAATAAAATATTAAACACTGTGAATGGTGTTTGACCTCTATTATGGTGTCTGGAGGATTAAAAATGCTCCGATTTCAAGCGGCTTGCTGTCGCACGTGCTCCAAGCCTGCGCTGTGTGGTTGCGGTTCGAGCCTGTGGCAGGGGACGCCTGGAAGGAGGGCAGCCCCAGCGAGCGCCGCCTTTCCTCCAGCCCCTGCCGTCAACGTTGCGAGCACGGCATTTTCCTGTGCTTTCAGTTGGGTTTTAGAAATTATGTTGGAAATATGGCAAATGTGCTACTGTGACATCTCCAGACGTTATCAACAATATGGTATCAAACTGCATTCCGGCAGCTTCGCTTTCAGTTTTTCAGAGATAATGTTTTTGCAAGACTATTTTTAAAATCTATACTTACAGTTCCCTTCTGAGCACTGATATCATAAGTTTCAAAACAAGGATGAATTTGCCATGGAGAGCTGCCATGTTTTTCTTTAACAGCCAATAAATAACGTTTTGTGTTGCTGAATGAGTGAAGCTGAACCGGTGCCTTAAGTTATTTGAGAACACAGGATTATTATGGACTAATGTGTCTATTCTCATTTCTATCAGAATATCCATCATACTTCCGTTCTGAAATCAAAGATAAGGAGCAAAAAATATCATCTGGCTCTAGGGCTTTGATTCGCACTGGGATCTGCTTAAGGAAAAAGAAAAAGGAGGAGCAGGTGGATGATAAAGGATTTTGTCTCTATATATGTAGCCTGGTTACTAACAAGGACATGAATAATAGTCAACATGCATTTATTGAGAAAAAGTCATGTCAGACCTATCTTTTTTCTGGGGAAAGAGGAGTGTGTCTTAACTTCATTGTCTTTTGCAGCTGTGTCAGAACTTTTTTCATAAGTCAGCTGAGGAAACCTGGTCCAGGTGAGTTTGCTGTGGGGAGAGGAGGGAGCAGAGCAAAGCTGAGGAGTGACTGGTGGTTCACAGTATCTGTGTGGACACATTTCACTGGTGAGGCTCCACTGGGTCTGCCCCGTGGTTGGTGACAGCCTGTTTTTGCTAGTGCCTGGAATGGTGGAACAGAGTGATAGGACAAGGGGTAATGGTTTTAAATGAAAAGAGGGAAGATTTAGACCAGATATAAGGAAGAAATTTTTTACACTGAGGGTGGTGACAGCCTGTCCCAGGTTGCCCAGAGAGGTGGTAGATGCCTCATCCCTGGAAACACCCAGGTTGGACGGGGCTCTGAGCAACCTGATCTGGTTGAAGATGTCCCTGGTCACTGCAGGGGGTTGGATCAGAAGACCTTTAAAGGTCTCTTCCAACCCAAACTATTCTATGATTCTATGCACAGGTAATATACAGCTGCAATGGGCTGCAAGTAAACTGGAAGGTAGGGTTAGGATTCAAAATGAGTTTAATGAATTGGAGCAGTTGTCTGAAAAAATAGGATGCTGTTCCACCATGGAAAGTACAACATACCACACTCAGCAGGAATAATTAGCAGCCTGAGTACCAGATGGGTAGATGGCATTTTTGTAAAAAAAAACTTATAGAGGATTATATTGGATCACAGAGAAAATATGAGTCAGTAGTGTCCTGCTACAGAAAAGAAAAGCATTCAGAGATATGTAAATTATTGCGTTAGTACTAATGTCACCTGGCACCAAAAGGCCTCAGCTTTGTCCCCGCACTCAGACAGGGAAGCTGGACCTCGGGAAAGGCCTTGACCATTACAGAAGTGCAGAGGAGAGCAGTGAGAATGATCAGCAATGTGGAAACGAGCGGGGAGTAAAGAGTGGGAGAAACAGAGTCTGAAGAAGAGAAGATATGGTGGGTCTTAAAATGACCAAGAAAGGCTGGTGCAAGCTTGAAGGATTTTTCTGGTATAACGCCTCACTTGGTTATGAAGGGTAGATAAACTCCATTTTTAACTGTTAATCCCTTCTTCAGCTCAAAACCAGACTTTTACCTATTCTCTGCTGATATGAACAGTGTATGAAAGGGAGGAGATAGATAGGAATTAAGGTTTATTTAGTGATAACAAAAATATTACAAAAATAGGAAATGAGTCATTTTACCCATATACCAGGTAAGACTTTGCATATTGAAATCTCATATTGGCTGGAAAATTACTTATTTTCTCTCATTTTGCACATGGGTTATATAATCAAATAATTGGTTTTTTTCCTTTTCCTTATATATTTTGATCCAAGTCCATTCCAAGTTTTGGTCCTCTGAGCTGGCATATTTTCTTCACTAGAAATTGTTTACACAATTAGAAAGATAAAATGTAAGTATTTCCATTGTCTTGGTGGTAATTTTATAAATAATGGTAAAACATACAGTACTATTAAACTAATTTTTGGAAAATCTAAAGGCCAAGCTTGATCTGTTTGTGTCTCATTGAGTTATACATTATTTTACCTATAAACTAATAATTAAAAAGTAAGTGCATTGTGCCCAATAAATGTCCAGTTGGATTTGTGTTCTCCAGTAGTTACTTCTATCATAGAGAAGTAAACAATCATTTTATAATTTTTAATGGAAGTGTATTATTTAATAATCTTTTAGCTTTTGTCTTCGATAACTCTTGCTTTAATCTTGTTAATGTAAAGTAATCTCTGCTTAGTTTGTGTGGCGTATTCAATAGTGACACTATGCTTTTCAATAAAAATACACTGAGTGCTGGCCTCAAATCCCAATATCTACTAGACATCTTTCTAAATTGCAAATAATCTCAGGTTTTTTTGTTTTGCTATTATGGACTGATAAATCCACAGCCTAGAACTCGGTTACAAGCTCTTCTCTTCTCCAAACTTCAATCCTCTGGCTTTATAAAAAGAAATATAACCTTTTGAAATGAAAGAAATTCTCTCTTTNTTAGTTCATTTAAGCTCTTGAGTCAGTGTACCGAAGAGTTCCCGTTACCTGCGTGCTCTCTGGGGAGCCCCAGGAGGAAATGCAGGTGGCTTTTAGGTAGGTCAACTGACGCACACTGAGCGTTTGCTTGACGTGATACACCTTGGCTGGAGTATATAATGGCAAGAACATCTGTAACTGAAACTCCAGCATAGGTAAGGTGGTGTTGAAAAGCATGTGGAGGGGCTACAGGGAGCTGTGGGAAAGCGACGAGCTGGAAGTACTTTTGGCCTGGCTTCAACAGGGCAGGCAAAGCGTACGCTGCTCCGTACAGCTGTGGAGTCAGAGGGGATCCTGCTTTCCTTCGGGCATCTCCCTTGGTGTGTATCAGGGCTGTGAGACTGTTTGATCTTGAGAAAGCTTGAGCTCAAAATTAGCCAGAAAACTTTCTGAACTCCTGCCTAATTTGTTTTGCTGTTGTTTTAAGTTTTTTCCCCCACATTTCTCAGTAATTTTGTACAAACTTTGCTCAGATAGGAGCTACTTCAGCAACATACTACGAAGCTGTGAGCACACCTAACTTGCATAAAATTGAGTGTATTGCAGATGGCCTCTCTTAACCAGGAAATTTAAAGCTACTGACTGCAAATCCAAGCATGAAATGATCCAAAGTGGAACTCTGTCTCTCAGGTAGCCTTTTCTCCTTCATTTGAATTTAGCCCTCAAGTACACAGATGCATCTTGCTGTACTCTTGCACCCAAAGGCAGGACTTAGCCTGCAGCATCGAGGCAAAACACTCTCCAGCGCTCTCAGGCAGTAACAGATTGCAGTACTGTAGCTGTCAGTACAGCATTAAAATTGCAGATTAAGATTTCTTTTCATGGACACAAAACACCACACAAACATTAGGAGCAGGTTGTAGTGAGTGCCTGGCTGCTGGGATGAAACTTTTCCCTTTAAGTGCAGGGACAATTTCTCACACGTTTATGGAATATTTATCAGTGCTCAGATTGCTCATTAACTCGTATGAGTGGGCAAGCGCATTTAGGTTAATACTATAACTAAGGTATTAAAATGGGTTTAAAATAGTTTGAACTTCGCTTTCTAAAGTTTGTTTCAGCTGAATTGTGGGCTAAATGGTGGCAGCGTGGCCTTAGAAAGACTTGCCTTGAAGTTTGGTTTGTCTGAGTTTTAGCCTGCCCTTGTGGTGCCCTGTGATGTTAACGCACTCATGTAGGCTTTGAAAGAGTTAAGACTTTCGGGTAGTGTTCAATATTATTTATTTGATGTAANTTTTTTTTTTTTTTTTGATATATAAAGACCAAACTAAAGTCAGTGTCTTTAGAAAGGAAAGCTGGCATTCTTGTGAGAGCATCAGTCTGGGACTTCAGAGATTTGTATTCAGCTCTTGGCCCTAAGGTTGTTTTGGAACAGGCTTAGTCTGGCTTGGTGGAACCAGCTGCTAGGAAAACCACAGCCTCCACAAAGCTGTGTGAGTTGCCTCTACTCTCCTATTGACCTTACTGGAAATTGCTTCTCTTCCTCCTGCCCACTCAGGCCGTGGAGACCTCCCCATCTCCCTCCTTCTTGGTCTCTTGGAGGATCTCAGTCAGCTCACTGCCATTGGCGGTGGAGAGATGGTTGGATCTGTCAGAGGCATCTTGTCAGGCCTGTGGAAGGTCCATTGCCGTGTTGCATCTGATTTCTTCACTTCACAGGTGTTTTTCATTTGTCCAGTTCTTGTATACAGATTGTAAGAAGCTGTGTGTTCATGTAATACACAGCTCAGGACTCGGACCTTGAAAACTTGGGTTCAAGTCCCTCTTCAAATCACATCACTTTCTGTTATCATGACTGGCCCATCACAGTTCTGTAGTAAATCCATGTTCCTTATTCCATTACCTTCTGCTCTGTGAAAATTTCCGGGAATGTTTGAGGTCGAAGAACAATTTAACATCCCCTGGTGGCCCTTTTCAGTACTAGTTTATTTTTTGTGCTGAAGCCTTGGTTTATACAAGTGCAGTTCTCCTCTGCCTAACCAGTAACATTTCCAAAAGTAAAGGCATAAAAGTAGATTTCCTGCAAAACCATGTATTTAGCATCTACAGATCAACTATATCAAGTTAACTCATCGGGTTTGAGTTTGATTCTCTCAATTATTTAAAAACACGATAGATACTGTGATTATGCAGATTTTATAAGCATTTCCACTGATAGATTCCCTCAGTTTCAGATCAGCCTATATGCAGCCCCTTTATTTTAACCTTTTAAAGAAATTTCTCTTCACGCTTTCCTGTTTAGATTGTAATCCACTTTATAGGTCTATAATAATTTCCTGGCATTTTATGTAAACATTCTTTATCTTTCTTTTTTAATCCAGGTAGTCTCTAGTGTAATAGCTGTTAATTTAGATCCTATCTACCCGCTCCCCCAGCTCCTTTCTACTGCTGCTGTAACCTTACTCAGGTTCTGTTGTTTTTGGGTTTTTTTTCAGGCCTTATGACTCAAAACTTCACTCCCCGCTTTTGCTACCTTGAGACCGAGTGTGTCTTTCATTTGTTTATTTTGTATTCATTCCTCTCCTCCTACTCTATTTTTTTTAAGGAAAGGGAAATCAATGTTCTGGGCTTATTTTGTAATATCTATATATCCTTATGTCAGTATTAATCTCTGTGCTTTTGCCTTGTTCAGGTACCGACCTATTTATTACATTGTTTTATTTTACAATAGCCCGACCCTTGCATAATTTCAATAACAGATGGTTTTCCATCTTGATCTTCCTAGCTACAGTCTGTAAAACAATTCTGTTTAGCTCATTGCTTATGTCTTGTATTTTCATTCTCAAATATTTCCAAGTAGAAGTTGCAAAAGTAGTTCTTGTTATGTATGAAGAAATAGCGAATAAAGCCAGGTTTGAATTTCATTTTGTGTGTGAATAGTGCTTTGGTCATTTCTATCTCCTGCAGGAAATCTCTGCCGTTTCTTCATGTCTCTTGCCTTCATGAACCTCCAGTCTTCTTCAGTAATTTGGTCTTGTAAAATGATGGCAGGTCGTAGCTGTCAAGGGGAAAATGATTGCTTGGTATATAAGGGCATAAGCTTTTAAAAGGGTTTTAATAGCAGGAGAAAGATTTTGAAATGGTCTCTGTATTAAAGGGCAAATGAACATATTAGTTTGCTAGTGACTTGTGGTATTAAACAGATAGGCTGCTTCATTTTGTGCCCATTGAATTCTTTTTTCGATCCCCCAGACTTAGTTAAAACGTGAAATAAATAGGCTTGATGATCACAAAGATTTGGATCTTCTTTCTCTGAGACATCCATGTTAGTAACAAACTCTTTGTTGGCTATCAGAAGCTTGGCACAGAGTATAGGGAAGCCATGCAGCTTTTGAATAGGGTAATCTAGTTTTGCTACACCCTTATGACAAATCTGTCTTATACCTGACACAGGCTCTGACAGCACTAACAATCTAATAAATCAGTCATGGGTAATGCATGCCGAAAGCTGCTTTGGGGAAAAAAAGAAAGGAAAAGGGGGGAGCTTAAGAGCAGACCAGGAGTATGTTTCTTTCTTCCTGTGGCTCTAAGGCAAACTGATTAAAAGCCGCTGTATTCCCTCAGTAAACTTATCACCAGTTATTCCCAGCTTCCTGTTACTGTACAAAAACTAGTAAGTTACATGTCTAGATCCAAATTATTTCTAAACAGGGGGAAAAAAAAGTCTTAATCAGATGTCAGAGAAATCAGATGGGAAATTGACTAATCCCATCAGGAACACTACCATAACAGAAGAGTAAGATTTGGAGAGTAAAGATAGTACAAAATTTTTTTGTCAAAATTATCATCATTAGGGTGAAAGTTCTTTCTGGTTTAGACAGAGGATTTGTCTAGTTAGGTTTTTTCCTCGGGAGCACTTTTCATTTTTTGATCAGTTTTAATGGCGGGGCTTCTCCAAGCCAGGTTAGCTGCAGAGTTTGGGGAGGTGTTATCTATCAAATGGGAAGGTAATAACAGAACTGGCTCTGGCACAGACGAGAGAGAGAAGTAATTCTTTGAACTCTGAAGAGCTCAACTAACACAGCTAATTTGGAACTGAGTTGCCTGTGACTCGAGCAGAGGCACAAAAGAAAGGCACCTCTGGATGGTTTGTGTCTTTGTTTAGGAGTGCAGAGGCAGAGCTCATCCTCTGGGATGAGGGAGGCAGGCACCCAGAGGAGGCAGGCACGGGCTGTGCCGCGGGAGCCTGACTTCACCTCTGCAGGAGGAGCTCCTGTGCAGCCACTTACCCCTCTCCGTTCACAGTGCAAGGATTACCACTCATATAAATAAATCGCACAGAGCATCCAAGTGTTCCTCTCCCAAGGGAAAACTAGCCTGATGCCAAGTGTCCCAAATCTCAGCTGTTACAAATAGGAAGGAATATGCAAGGGACAGTGATGTCCGTCTGCATTCTGTAAGACAAGAGACCTTCTTCCTTTCCAAACCTGCCTCGTGGGTACCCAGGGATCGATCCAGAGCTCCCCTTCTCAAGCACAACAGAAACTTATTCTAAATAACGGACGTTAATTTCAGATGTGGCAGCTCCTACTTAGAGCTCCTGAGTATGAACTAGTTTGCCGAAGTATAAGTGGTAATCTCAGAGTTACGTATTATTATGCATGCCATGTGTATTCTGCGTTGTCCTGCTCCTTCTTCAACTGATATTAATGATAAAAAATTAATTGAGCATAAAGATGTAGTATTAAGCCCACAGAGCATGTCATGCTTTACAGCTTTTGTAGTTAAATAATTTAAAGTGAAAATAATTTTATGTATAATTCTATGTGTGTTTATGTATATGAAGTATCGCAAAGTCTTTTTCATTTGGGATATGATACATGAGTTGGCAGACCCTCTCAATGTGTCTTCAGCTTGAATAGAGCCCCAAAATGTACTCATTTCAATCAATCATCTCCTGTTTTTTCAGTGACCCGTGCGGACCAGGGGTTTCTGGCAGGAAGGCTGAGCGTTAAATACATATAGAGACCAGATCACGTTTCTTTCACCTATGGGTGGTCTCCCTAGGACAGGATTAGTGGCTTCTGCTGTTGAGCTGCTGCTCCACTTGTTTATGGACAAACCAAGGAAAGACATCTGCAGGACCCCAAAAGTAGTTCATTTCTGGAGCAAAACTCTGCTCATTCTGAAAGGAGTTAAGACGTAACTTCTACCTACCTATGCTGCAGGGAGTACGTGCACGTCTTTCAACTTACATAGCACGTCTTAACGTGAGAGAAAAATGTCCCTTTTAAATGAAAAGAAAATGGTATTTTTCCTGCTGAAATACTGAATAGCATGGCTATTTTTCCATTAAAAGCATTTTCTTTGCTTCATAGCAATTTCTAGGAGGTTTACAGCTAATGTACTGTGGAGATACACATATATGTGCACACATATATATGTGCAACGAAGCATATAACCTGCCCCATCTTTTTGGCAAAGGTTAATAACGGTGAAGAGGAGGCTCAAAAATTAACTCCTTCCTACAGTTTTCCTTTCCTGGAGTTTCCTGCTTTCTGGGCAGAAAAAGTGTTAATGTCATCTTTTCTCTTGAAAACAACACAAAACCAACGAAAATTCAAAAAGAATACGGTCAGGACCTTTATGTTTAACAATCCACATGGATGAATACTATAAGCCATGAATGAGTTAAATCTGGCAATGGTTGTGCTCTTAAAAAGGTTTACATTAAACAAAAATCCCAAACGCTCCCCCTTCTGCCTGTTGGTTCTGTTTGCTATTCCCATAACAAGAGATCGTCATATATTGCGCTCAATTTATTTGGGGTTTTAATAGGATTTTGAAATAAGTCTTCAGCAAACAAAGAGTTTTGGAAGTTATAATGACAATTAGGAGTTGGACCTAAATAACTTATAACTTCAAGTAACTATGCAGAGCCAATACATTTTTCTGGTAGAGTGCAGTAAGACTGACGCCTGCCTTAAGCTCCTTGCAGTCTTTTTGCACAAATAACAAGTAGAAGTGGCTTATAAGACAAGATTTAGAAAAATAAGGCCTTGTATTTGCAAGAAAAAGTCCCGATTGGGTATTTTTCAACAAGGTGTAGAACACCGATGAAATTCTGGAGAATAATTTTTCTCTTACATTATACGGTATCTTGTTTAAAACACAAGCTGAGCGTATAGTCATCCCCATATCTAGTGACTTTTCAGCACAGTATATTGAACAATCAAGGGAAGAAAATCAGTTAAGTGCTGAAGTGGCTGGGAGAAAAGGAACAGTATCAAATTCATCCTCAAGAAAAGAAGTATTACACTGACATGATCTGTGAAACTACAGTAACTGTAGGTTACCTATAATTTGGTATCGCATACTGGAACCTGAGCATTGCTATTTATCAGCAATTGTTTCTGGTTCATTACCACTTATAAGCTATCCTCAATGATGCAAAATACCTTTCTAATTGTCTAAAAATAGATGGGGATGTATACTGTCTCAAATAGTCACTTCTAGAAATACAGTGAGAAGCTGCAAGGCGTTGAAAGCTGCTTTAGGTTTTCAAATCCAATCTTGGCAAGGGCTTTTGTTCATTAGCACTGCCTCTTGTAGACCTTATGGAGGCAAGGTAATAGAAATCTTTTTTATTGATTGGGGTTGTACTTCAAGAAAGGCGTAATTGCCACCCTAAATTTAATCTTGTAGATACTCATCTGGTGCCAACGTTCTGTTTTAGTATTAATGCCTTCCTGGAACTGCTAAAGTGAAGGCTAAAAACTTAACTTCATATTAACATTACTAACTATGATCTAGATCAATATGTATTAGTAATATATCGCAAGTATTTTTGACATCTGGTACTTTGATGACCAGAGGGCTGGAGCACGTCTCCTATGAAGACAGGCTGAGAGAG
>RSEF01000002.1:105993026-106012963 GCA_003993805.1 Himantopus leucocephalus | reverse complement strand
TGAACCTGGTCTTCTCCTGTAGTGGGCAGTTCCTCATTCTCCCCTTTGCCTTCTGCAGGGGTTGGATTAGATGATCTCCAAAGCTCCCTTTCAACCCCTACCATTCTGTGATTCTGTGATTCTGTGACTTGGGCGGTGTGGTTAGAACCCTCACTGGTGAAGACCGAGGCAAAAAAGTCATTGAGTACCTCAGCCTTGTCCATATCCTGGGTGACCAGGTCTCCCGTTTCCTTCTGGAGAGAGCCCACATTTTCCTTAGTCTTCCTTTTGTCACTGGCATACCTACAGAAGCTTGTCTTTTTGCCCTTGACCTCCCTGGCCAAATTTAATTCTATCAGGGCTTCAGCTTTCCTAACCTGACCCCTGGCTGTTCAGTTTCTCTGTATTCCTCCCAGGCTACCTGTCCTTGCTTCTATGCCCTGTAGGCATCCTTTTTCCATTTGAAATGGTCCAGGAGCTCCTTGTTCATCCATGCAGGTCTCCTGGCATTTTTGCCCATCTTCATCTTTGATGGGATGCATCGCTCCTGAGATTGAAGGAGGTGATCCTTGAATATTAACCAGTTTGCTTGGGCCCATGTTCCCTCCAGAGCTTTATCCCCTTGTCTTAGTAGATTTTAAACTTCATTCAGTAATACAGTAATGAGCAAAACACAAGCACTTTTATGGAGCTAAGAGCTAGCAAATTTAGAAGAAACCTCAGTCTTTAATCTCCTGTGTATAAACTCTGGTTTATAGATACTCTCTCAAACATTTAATGAAAGATACATATTAGGCTTAATTTAAGTAGCCATTGTAACTGACAGAAGTTGGTATTTATACCATATTTAAAGCAAATAGCTTTATTCTCACAGAATGTATTCATGTCTTATTCTCCAGAATATGTTTCTATAAATCTTAATTAAAACTTTGCTAAAAAAGAAAAATTAAGCAGCAGAAGCCAGACATCTGGAAATCAAATATTTCTGAAAACAAAAAAAAAAAAAATGAAATTAAGACAAAAGGAACAAGAGACAGCTGATTTCAGTAATTCATAAATATTTAGATCCCTTTCCCTTCTTTGCTTTGAGATAAATCTTGCAGAAAATAACTGCTTGTAGAATAACATCTGTGTATGGAAACAGTGTTTGTAGAACCCAAGTCTCAGCTTAATGTTTACATTTTTAATTTAAATATCTAAATTAAATGATAAAGATACACGATATATAGTCATTTTATAAAAACTATAATTTTAGAAAGGAAATTGGTTGAGTGTTTTGAGTTTTTAAAGTATAACTATATTGGAATTTTTCAAATTTTCAGCATTTACTCCCTGAATCCTGCCTAAGGGTTCCATAGGTTTTCTTCCTTACCCATCTGGGATATTCTGACATTACCTCACTGAATGCCCAATGAGATCAATAGACCTAACTAGAAAATAAATAGAGTGCTAATTGACAAACTGATTTGAAATTCTAACAAAAAAGACAAGACTGCAGTAAAATCATGTCCTTCAAAAAGTAAAAGTAGTAAGGTTTTAATCTTTTCAATGTTGATAAATACTCTAATTCTTTTCAAATTAGAATTTTTTGTCAGTAAGTCAGCACTAAAAAGGACACAATAAAAATGCAAATCCAACCCAAATCACACTTCATGCAGATGATATCTTTTAAAATTATAAACACAGCACATATGGTAATTGCAAACTCCACATTTTTAGCTTTCTTGTTTTGCAGTACTTTTGATTAAAAATACTCAGCTATGCAGTAAGAAAATCAGTCTTTTAGCTATGAGATTACAAAGTCCAATCAAAGTCCAAAGTAGACTGAAAGTTTATTATTACCATAAATTTTACTGAAAAAAAAGTCTAACACATGTATCTTTACTTGGTCTTCAAAGTCCTCCTACTGAAGGTATAGCTGTGAAGAGCTGCACACAGTACAAGAAATTACACGATAAAGAATGTCCAAGCAATTTCAATCAAATGACCTGCACTGAGAGAGGTGGAAGTGAAATTAACCCAAAACCACAACACCTGAAAAACACAATTAATTGACTGGAACTTGCTGATTAACTCTTCTGGGCTTTTAGTTGCAGGGAGGCAGCAGTGGAGTTTGAATCTGAGGAAAGACTTCTCTGATGAGAAATGACATGGTCTGGGGCAGGAACAGGATGCAAGGTGAAGTATTTATCAATAACAGACTGGCTAGCACATTGAACAGAGAGTTTGTTGTGCCACAGAAAGCACAAAACACAAATGAAGCTCATTTATTTAGACCTTCACCATGACAAGCATTCAGTTTCTAGTGAATTATAACAACAAATGTTATATTTCTCCTAAAATTAAACTATTTTTTTATCATTTCTTTTTGGTTGCACTTTGTACAATATCGTGTATCTACTCCTGCTAATCATCACAGAGAGGGATGTATTACCTTCCATGGCTTGCATGCTGTCATGATGTATCAGGACGTGTCAGGAATTTCTCAGACAGGATTTCTCAAAGCAGAATATCAAAGGTACACAGTACACACTCAAGACCTTTGAGATAGAAGTGATAATTGTTATATCTTGGTAATCATGTAGCTAGCAATACAGTGAGTGCATAATGGAACAGAAGCTGTTCCAAGAAGATGTACATATCCTAGCATAAGTAAGAGACAAAGCAAAATAGGTGATATTCCACCTATGTGTTTTTGTATTAAAGAAACAAGGGCACCACTCTCCTGATATCAACTTCTATGGATATCCAGGAGGATTGCACTTATCTAACACCTCTCTTCTTGCTGGCTAGACCACAAACCAGCCACTGATTTTACAAAGATCAAATGAGATCGACAATAGGCAACTCAAAATTTACTACTTAAAGTCCAGGATTTCACTATGATTTTTTTTTTTGCCATGGCTGCTAGAAGTCATTTCAATTTATTACTGACCATGAAGTACCACTTTGTGTATAGTGCTCCTTTGAAAGTTAAAATATGAAAGTGGCATGATGGCAGAGGGAGACAATAGATGGGAGACGTACTCAAGGAATGTGTTTCCAGGAAGAATGTAAATGGGTTCAAAAAGGGATTCATGTCAACTTCAGATGCCTAACACGGGTACTGAAGTGCTGAGCCTATATGTTCTTTATAGTCACTGGAGAGAGGTAGCAGTTAGGAGCCCAAGATAGAAACGTTTCTTAATCTGGGTACAATTACTTAATCTGGATGCAAACCCAGTTTTGCTATACTGTGCCTCTGTTCTGAATCATGAATGCAATGTCATGAAAATAGATTTTTGCCTTACTGCTGTAATGTGAGGGGGTTTGTGGGTTTTTTGTGGTTTTTTTTTTTTCATGGGTAATTATGGAAAAAGCAGGTGTAATTCACTGTGGAGACTTAGAAAATCAAAGTTCTTGCTTCACAGAGTAGGGCAATCAGACTGTAGTCCAATATGTAACACTGTCTTTTATGTGCTGATTTCTTCTCTTTACAGTCTTCATTGAGGCTAGGTTAACTAAGAGTTGTAAGGCTAGCATAAAGTATGAATTTGTAAAAGCATATTTTTATATACGAAATAGGCAAGTGCTAGCTGACTAGTTTGTCCATTAGGGAAGAATACTTCCAGTTTTGGGCAGAAAGGAAAAAGGCATTCCTTTATAAAGCTAAAGAATTTACAGTATTCATATAGGTAAAGATATTTTTTTCTGGAAATTGTCATAAGTGTAATGGGTCTCAAGCAGAAGGAGGAAATTTTACCTGGGTTGTGTGTGATATCCTAACATAGGATCTAAATAAAATACTGCATTATGTTTAAATTAAAGTAATAAAGTCTGCTTAAAATTATTATAGAGGACCACTTTCTTGCATGTCTACATCAGTCACCCTCAGGGGCACTCTCAATAGGAACCACTTTATCCATTATTAAGTCAAGGATTTACCTCCAGGTCTCTCATAAAACCTTCTTGTATGAAACAGCATTGCAAGAAGCAACAGGAATCTTGCACAAACCACAGCTGATCCGCTGATGGTGTCTGATCTGTTGTTACTGTAATTCAGTGTGTTGTCACCTATGAAACAATACCAGAAAGTGGCTGAACTTCTCAGTGTGTTCTATACAGTACCTGGCTGAGTGCTAACATCAGAAAGATTTGTAGTGATGCTGCGTTAGAATAAGTATTTTCATTACTTGAAGCTGAAAGGAAAAAGACCGATAAATTAAAACTTTGTTGAGTACCTTCTGCAATTTAATTAAAAAGCATACAAACAAACAAAAAAAAACCTCACATGGTGAGCTGACCCTGACCAGCAGCTAAGACCCTCTCTGCTCCTCAGTGGGGTGGGAGGGAGGGTCAGAAGACCAAAAGCCGAAAACTTGTGGGTTGAGATAAAGCCAGTTTAACAAGTAAAGCAAAAATTGCACGCACAAGCAAAGCAAAGTGAGGAATTTATTCACTGCTTCCCATTGGCAGGCAGATATTTCACCACTTCCCGGGAAGCAGGGCTCCATCATGCGTAGCAGTTACTTGGGAAGACAAACTCCATAACCGTTAACAGCTCTCCTTTCTTCTCCTTTCCCGCAGTTTTTACTGCTGAACACGACGCCTCAGGTCAGCTGTCCTGGCTCTGTCCCCTCCCAGCTTCTTCTGCACACCAAGCCTGCTCACTGGGGTGACAGAGTGAGTCAGATATCAGGACAACCATAATAAAGTGGAGAGTAAAACAGATTTTTTTCTAAAGCAAGGAACCTCAAACTTCAGCTCAGCAGCTGTGGTGAAATAACTGTCATATCCCCCTTGTGATTTTCATCACGATGAATATAACCAAGGGCCGCTGACAATAACCATAGTGCCACCAGTGCTTCATGATACCGCGACGCTCTTTTGGTGGACTCTTCTACAGAAAGGATCCCAAAGAGTGTTCTTTAAATCATCTGTATTTGATACACTCTGAAATAAAAAATTTCTCCTTTCTGGGAAATGTTTGAAGATTGCCTATCCACCAAGTGCAAAACTACTATATACAATGAAAATATCTGTTAAAAAAAATATATCTGCGTGGAACTGGATAACAAACTTAAACCAGAAGAGACTTTTTTTAAAGATTAATAGTATATTACAGAAGTAAAACAGTTATCTTCCCTTTCCACCTATCATGAAGTGGGAAGTGGGGAGGTGTATAATTTACTGCATACTTCAAAAAGTGTCTCTGCCAAAATCCTTGCAGAGTACAGAGTGAACTAGTGTCGTTATGAATCTTTTATCACCGTAGGTAGAATCAGCAGAGGGAACAATGCATTAACGAGTAACAGCTCAAACTCTAGAGTCAGGTCCTTAGCTTTGTGCTTGGTGATGCTCCAGACAGCAGCAACAGTTATATTTGGCTTTCTAAATCTAAGTCCATGCTCAGTTCTAAGATTTGCTGTAAATCCCATCTACTATGTACAGCATTACAGAACAGAGCTGTAAATTACCATACTCACTTGTTTTAGAGCGTTAGGATTTACAGACAAGAGAAATACATTTTAGGTGCACTTCCTAAATCCTTTTCTGAAGAAGGAAAGTCCTTCATGGATCAGACCACAACAGCACCTTTATTAAAGGCTTGGTTCACTAATGCTTATAAATCATCAGCAACTTCGATGGGTCTGACTAGTGCAATAGTGTAACAGACCTTTGCTAGTTTACCTGGAGTATCTGACCTATATCTATTTCAGAGCCTACCACTCAAGGGACTATCTAATCAAATACAACTGCTTTAACGTGTCCTGTGTCTTTTATTCCAAGGAAATTAATGGGATCACTTGGAGCTGAAATATCTTAAAGGTAATGAAATATATTTTTCAAGTCCTTATCTCAAATGATAGGTTTATGATTTCACTATCCTGTAGAAGTGTCAGAGGCAGCAAAGACAGCTTGCCTGACTGAACAAGTGAGCTCCTGAGTCAAATTTCTGATGACTGATTGCGGGCACAGACAAAGCAGTATTGACAGAAAGCCAATCTCCTAACAATCCTTTTGTAGCTGCAGAACATTGTGCAAATATTTAGGGAAAAAAAATTGACAAAATCATATTAAGGATAATAAATATGCTTTCATTCCACTTCACAGTAATAAATTATGAACAGCTTAACTTTTCCAGATGATGTGCCTGTGCAGGGAAGCTTCACTAGTTTTCAAGACTCTGTAGACTCACTTCCTGGCAGAGGCCTTCAGTTGCCATCCCCTGGTACCTGAGAACCATAACTCAACAGGATAACTGTCACAGCAGAGGACTAAAGGACACTTTAAAATATGTCATTAATTAATGAGTCCATGTGTGGCACAGTAAAAGCACTCTGTGCAGTGGCTGGAGGAAGAATTTATCTTTTTTTTGATGGGGCCTTTTGCTCAACCAAGTTGCAAGGGAATTAAATATTCAGGCCAACCAGACTCCTGTGTGGACCCTAAAGACTATTATCTGTGTCAAATATATAACTTATAGGGTCAGGGCAAAGGCTTTACTCATGTGAGTGGAAGATTATCTTCTGCTAATTTCCGTAACTAGTAGCTGTCTATTTGAAACAGCTGTTTTTATTAGCCAGAAAAATGTTAATCATGATGTCCACAAAACAGTAAATATGCTGGAGGTTAGATATTAAAAATTTCAACTTCACTTTCTTTGGATTTAGAAGTCTTGATTTATATTATCAGAAATCACTGCTGATTAGAAATGCAATGACAAGAGAGGAGTAACAAGACAAAATTTAATGCTTCTAGAAATTGTTTGCCCCAGATCAGATAGCAGCTTTCCCTTCAATGTGCAGCACTATGAAGTTCAACAAACGATAACTATGTTTCTGTTTGACACACATGCTGATATCTCTTGCTAAAAAAACAATGTAAAATAATTTGCAGAATCCTAGTTTAATGGATCTTGCACCGTTTCAGTATAAAATAAATTTGAAAGAGATTTTTGGTTCAGTATCAATTAAACCCTTATTGAGTTTTGTTCATTTTGGTTTTGTTTTTTTTTCCTCCGTTTGCAATTATACTTCTTGTATAGTTTCCTAAGATAAACAGGAAAATTATTGTATTTTTATGAAAGAAATCTTCCTGTGATAGTCTTCCATGTGCAAGATTTCAACTTTTTTATTTTTTGCAGATGCATTTGGCCTTTGGAAGAAATGGTGAATGATTTTCATTGACGTGATTTCACATTCAAAATCAAAATGTTAGGCCAGATTATGTGGAGACAGAAAACTGGGTGTCAACAATGTGCTAAGTACTCTACAACTGAGTCTCCTAACTGATCTTCTGCAGCAGCCCANCATAGTCTTCCATGTGCAAGATTTCTACTTTTTTATTTTTTGCAGATGTGTATGGCCTTTGGAAGAAATGGTGAATGATTTTCACTGACGTGATTTCACATTCAAAATCAAAATGTTAGGCCAGATTATGTGGAGACAGAAAACTGGGTGTCAACAATGTGCTAAGTACTCTACAACTGAGTCTCCTAACTGATCTTCTGCAGCAGCCCACCTTTTAAATAAGCCAATAGGATAGATAGAGCCATAAAAAATATTGCTAGATAATACCTTTTGGGAGAAAGGTTAACTGCTTGCCATTTATTCTTTTCAACCACTCAAGAATAAAGCTAACCAAAATCAAGTTTAGTAACACACTAGCTGTGAAAAAAATACCACACTTCATGATAGATGAGTGAGATAAACATGATTTCTGGTCTTCATAGAGAATATTCTTCAAGAATAGCGTTTGCCACTGCAATCAACGCAGGCAGCGTGTCATGTCTATCAATATTTAGGCAACTAAGGTTAAAAAACCCCATGAAATTTAGATGTATATTTTTGAGACATGGCAATGCAACTGCAGATAGCGTAACATTAACCAAAAAGGGTTATGTGCATCACAGATATATTTTTGATGTTTTTGACTTCTGTAAGTGCTGCTTCACCACTTCTTTCTTGCCCTATCACTTCTGCCTGTAAAGACAAAATAATCTCAGGTTCTATAAGTGCATTTATTGGTGCACTTTATTGATTGATGGAAATCTGAATATGGAGATGTTAGAAAGAAAAATGTTGTGAAGAGATAAAAAACTGTAATCACTACTCATCAGATTATTTCAGTTTTAAATTACAACAAAATATATGGAAATTGTGAAACAATAAGTATTTCTTACAAATATCATTAATAAGATAAATGGTATTCTTTCTTCATCTTCTTCAAAATCTATAACCAAACACTATTGGTTAATTATATTACCTGAAAAATGTCAGAGAAAGTTAAAAATCTTAAATCAAGAAAAAAAGAGAAAAAAAATGACCAAAATAGTTTGTGGTTTGACTAACATCAGACCTTAAAAGTTTTTTTTCCATGGAGACTAAAAAGAAAAAATAAATCTAAGCTTTAGAAGTTGTAGCTCTTATTTGAATAAGCAATTCATTCAAAACCATATATATTTATTTTTTTCATTTCTTTCTGGAATTGCTGCTGCTTCATCTTGTAATATCATGTCTACCTCTTCACAAAATCAATTCCATGTGTTTTGAAGAAGTTGTTTCTTCAGTTAATCAAACCCTATGGCTTCATTAAAAGTATACTACTGGGATGTGAAGATTTACTCCTGTTAAATTGCTGTAACCAAACTAAAAAAAAATTGTGTTCAGCCTTGATTTTTTGACAAATGGATAACCTATTATAAAGAAGACATCAAATCAGTAGAAAGACCGATATTCACAGTCACTAAGACTTATTCTAATTAGAGGCATGATAAGGGTTTTTTTTTTGTCAAAAATAGATTTGTTTAAATGAAATTAAACCGTCAGTTTTCAGCGAATAGCTAAATGCAGACTTAAATTACTAGTGACCATAAAATGTCAAAAATATGAAAGGCCATTCAAAGAAAAATGATTAAAACTTTTATTTTTTCTAATACAAAAACATATGGAACAAAATTATGAATAAGATGATCCATATGATTATAATTACCTTCTATAACTATGATTAGAACAAGAACACAATATACAATCTGAAGTAGATGCCTAAATGCTTGTTGGGCTAAAACATAACAGTCGAAAATACAAACACAGATATAAGGTTGACCTGCATTTCTGTATGTCCTTCTAGGCTATGGAGCATAATAACACTTGCTAAAAACTAATCACTACAACAAAGTGTAGTCCCTTCTTATTCATCCATGCTGGAACTTACATAAAATAAATTTGAAAGACATTTTGGTACAGTATCAAAATCAGTGGAGAAAATAACGTGTATATATATTAATTACTTAAGAAATGTCTTGTAAGTGTAGAATGCAGAACACAGCTGATTATTCTCTCCTTTTCTTTTCCTGCAGCACATTATAATTGAAACTTGAGGGTTTTATTATAAATTTAATGTTCATTATGAGTTACCAGGAAACGTTTTGCAGTCTGCAGTATGTACTATAGATGCTCTGTAGATCTTTTGAAAATACATGTAAACTGTATAGTTTCCAGACATTGAAAGGGACTGAACTGTTACTTTTCCCTTCTAAATTTCTAAATATTCACATTATTTTTATCATTATAGGTAAGCTTGCATGTAAAAATTAGAAATCTCATATCCAATTATTGTAGGACTCTGTTCCATAAAAATATTTTTGCTGTCTCATCTCCTCATCCTTCACTTGATGTAATATTTTATCCAGGCATGAACTCCAAATCAATTTCTTTCTAAATGGTCAAAGACATAAATTTGACTGTATTCTGATTAATTGAGTGGAAAATACTAATGCCATATATTTTGAGTCTAATGTAAACCACATCAAGAACATAAAAGTGTTTGAAATACTTTTTAGCCTCACCATGAAAAAAATCAAATCAAGTATATGGACCTTTAGAAAGAAAATGTGATATTTATTTAAATTTCAGTACTCCCATTCCCTCAGTCTCCTAAAAAATACAGATGTGTTATTGATTTTAAATAATTGTCCTTCTTTAATGATCAAAACATTATTAGTTTAATATCAAAACCTTAACAACATTAACTTCCTGAAGGTCAGAATAAGAAAAGATAACACAGAAAAATTATCCCAGATATATTTCCTATGAAATTCTGCTCTTTCATACATCTGAAACTAGCTCTTAGGATTAGATATACGGATTTTAAAGCCAATGTGATGTTTTCTGTTATCTTAGTCATGTGTTGGAATTCTTGCTTAGACTAAAGAGATGTAAATTAATAATAAAATAGTATCAGGAAATCATTTCCATTTTGCCTATGAAAGAACCAAAAAAATCCAGACTCATGTTTAGACTTGTATTTCTTAGTCAGAAAAACTAGACATTATTTAATATGACCATTAGGGAAAAAGAAACCATAAAGAAAAAGCCAGACAATATAGAATTCACGTGTCAAAAAATATTTGGTATGCCTGTTACAGAATAAATCCTGCACACAGAAAATTAGTAGTCTAAGGGAGATGTTGTAATTTTAAAGAGAGGGAGGAGGACTGAACAAGGAACCAGATTAGCACATGGAGACCTGCTGATGGTTTCTAATGAAGTTACTTCTTCACAGGTTGCAGTCAGGGGATGGTAGTTCTGGGGATAAGTTTACAGTATACACATGACAGTTATTTATTTTCTCCAATTGCTTTAATTCTAGCAGTAAAATAAACACTGCTTGGGTCAATGAGGTTCAATGAATGTAGGCTGTAGGATAGGGGGAATATCAGTGGACTTGCAGTAGTTATGGTGGTGGGTAAGCAGAGCAAAAATACAAATCCAAACAAAACCCAACATTCCACCACAACAAAATGAAGTAAAATAGGAAACCAGAGCACCATGCTTCATAATGCTCCGCAGTTGACCAGTCGTAATTTTATTTTTCATTTGTCTGATGCCATTGGATGGAGAATATAAGTAAAGTTTGTCAGAAGTTCAAGCAGCCTGAAGATTAAATTTGTAAAGGCTCTGTAAATTTCTTTGAATACACTGCAAACAGTGAATACACATAATTCAAAATCATAATTGAAGGGATAACCTGATGTCCTTACCTACAGGATGTACTTCAGTTGTACACAGGCTGCATGCATTTTCCAGCATAATGAATTCTTTTAATTACTTCTGACAAATTAGAATGCACTTTCATTGAGTGAGTTAGCTACAGCAGATTGGCTGAAAATGGCAGAAGACAAGATAACGATAACTAAGAAACTAGGCATATGAGAAAGGTTGTTTAAAAATTACCCTGTAACCACTTTGCGTCACATCAGCCTTTCTTGTCAATGTGAGCTTTATTAATCAACACAGACACAGAGAAACATCCTTAACAAATGAAGAGTGTGGAAGCTACCTGTTCCTCCAGAGCCCTACAGGATTGATAGAAGGTAAAAGAAGAATCAAGTCTATGCTTTTCATTTTAAATGAGAGTAGACATACTATATTTCAACACTTAGGCATGGTTAGGAGTCATCTTACTGATATCACAACTGTCTATTTGCTTACTGCTTCTTCCTTGTTCTACCTAAAAATTGTCTGGAAACGCTAAATGAAATGAAGAGGAATTCTGAAGTTCTTGCATGTCAAAGCATCCTCTGTTCTTGTTATGCTGACAAGAGGAATTTTGGATGCATTGATCAATGAGGTTCTTTCCGACAAGATGGAGTAAGGTCACAGAAGGAGAAGAAAGGACGTAGATCCTGTGCAAGCTACTTAATATTACTAATCACAGTGTAGAATAGAAATAAATAGAATAGGACTATCTATTTGACCTTCCATGGTACATTGTCTCCCCATCTCTGGCAATATATGTTTAAGTATTTTCTGTATATATAAAATATATATATACACACATTTTCTCCCTAACATCAGGAAGTTGTTAGAGGAAGAATATTTATCATAGTAAGGCATTTAAGGAGCTCAAGTGAACTAGTTTTTTGAAGAGAATGTTAAATGAATCAAATGTTCTCTGTATACATAGAAAAATATAAGTTTAATCTAACAGACAAAATAATTTCTATGGTTCATATGTGAAAGCTGATGCTGGAACAATAATCTCACTTTTTGTTAATAAGCAAATTAACCACAGGAACAGCACACCAAGGGTGGTGAATTTCCCTTCGTGAGACATCTTTAAGCCATAACTGGATAACTCAATTTAAAGCATTCACGTCTAATTTATCCACAGCATCAAGTTCAGCTTCAGTTCACTGCAAGAATTCTGATTGGTTAAATCAGCTCTTAAAATGTAGGAATCCATCAAGTAACCTGAGTACATGAAAACACACCGTCCCAAGAAAAGAACCTTTCAAGACCCAAACCTGAACTCACTGTGCAGTCACAGGGTACAACATTATCTAACACAAGCATACTTTGGAACAGCATAACAAATGAATTGTCACAGGCACCTACATTACCACTCCACCATTACTTTTTTTTCACACAAAATTGGCCTCACATACATGTATATGGTAGAGTAAAAGCCAAACAGATAAAGATCGTCTTTATTTGTGGTTATATGTCTTTGAGGAGAGAATATTTACTCTGAAATGTCCCTGACTGGGTGGCATTTGGATGCCCCAGGAATCATTGTGGGAGTGACACCAGAGGAGGGGACTACAGCTTAGGAGTGAGGTGAGTCTGCATTGCATTCTGCATGCTGAGTCTGCCGCCGGTGGGGTGACGGCAGGTCTCCCAGCTAACAACTGGAATGAATGGTTAGTTCTCTGAATGTTATTTTGTTTAAAACAGCTAATTGTTCACCAATCTTAGGATAAACTATAAAGCTTTCTTATAATAATGTTGATTAAAACTTTTATCTTTCCTAAAGAAAGATGAGATACTGCCATTGTCTGGGCGGCTTCACCAGGGTTTGATGCCTAATATAATAGGCATCTATGTAATACTTGCTCTGTCCTAACACCACCCCATCTCTTTCTGCTTGATGAGAATATGGTGCCTGTCAGATTGCAATAGAAGTCTTCCTGAGCCTTTGTGCTCGGAGAAACTCAGACTGCCAGCTTTGAAAAACTTGAATGAGGAGAACAAACATCCACTAATAGAGACCTTGTTTAGACGAAGGCTTCTCAGACCTGTCATTTGACTTGGGTGCTGCTAACATCTGTTAGTATTTAACAGTTGTTCTAGTTTTTTGTCACAGTCCATGATGGAAAGAACAGAAAGTTGATACTTAATGCCTCATCATCTTCCTGAAAGACATTTGCAAGACCCTGTATCAACAAGGAATAAAAGGTTGTTTCATTATTTTTGAAACTCTTGTAGTGTTACAGCAAAAGAGAAAAAAGTAGTGATGAATAACCCCCGACTGTGGTACTATCACCACCCTTTGCATGCACTTACAGTCTCCCATGAGCTCAGATTGGCAACCCTGTTTTTCAGATGTAAATGCTGCTGTTATAGTCACAGGAGCCAGGCATTTGGGTCAAGTCTGGTCAGAGCCTGGAGTGAAGAATGGGAGAGCACGAGATAAAATGCTCAGTCCTGCAGCTTGCTTGTCTGCAGCAAAACCACAAGGCTGAACATAACCACTTAGCAGGTCGAATTACAAGCAGGTCTGCTTGGTTATGGACCAGACAGAGGAGCCTTGTTTAAATCATTTGGGGGCAGTGAGGTAAGTGACACAGCACTCATGGAGCTGCTTAGCCACAAGAAAGCCTCTTAGTGTTAACATTAAATCACTTGTGATGTGTTTCACGGGGAGGCTGACAATTGCCCTGCTGCTCAATGACTTGGAATGCTAATGGATTCTTGGGAACTGATTTCCTGTGCAGACCTGCTAGCAGCCTGTTGAAAAGTTGCTCTAAAATTTGTTTTCTGCACAGCTATAGGAGGGTGAAGATACTGGGCTACATGTGTAATATTTATCACAAAACAAGCTGATGTGCTGAGTCACAGAGGCATGTTATAAATCACGTTTATCAGGCACCTCTGCCCTACCTGCCTTTGCTCTGTAATTCCTTTTCACTGAATCTGTTCTAACATCCTAAATCTCAAAGCAGCAGAGACAAAAGGTACAAGGGACTTTCATCTTGCCAGTGGAAGAGTAGTATGCAGAAAATTCTTTCATGTTCAGCAAATTCCTTATGAACCATGGAAAACTATCTCAATCCTGTCTACTGGTATTTCAAATATATCCAATCAAAATTTTCTGCTATGATTTCCATAAAGAGAACTCTCAGGACAACCTTTTCAAAGGTGCCTAAGTCACACAAGTCCTTCTCTAGACTTTTGTAAATTATAACTCTTGATATCTGAGTATGGACCGATGTACCTAATGCTTCTAATTTAACTAAATATTAGTGACATTAGGCAACAGGATTCTAATGACACATTGATGCAATGCAAGGTCTAAAATGTGAAGAGCAGAACTCTGAGTGTGGTTGTATGGTAGGATTTTCTAATGCAGTATGCAAATGTGTTAGTTAGGAACAAAGATATGTCTCTGTTCAACACTGTCCTCTGCCTTGTAGAAGTACCAGAACGCTCCAGAGTACCTCTGTCACTGAGTTACCTTGTGCTACTAAATGGGTTTAAGTTATTTAATCCCTTTTATAAATGTCAAGCATTAAATCTTATGCATTAAAGGGTTACAAAGAAACTATTTTTTGCAAATGTTGTGTGATGTAGTTAACTATGGTGTAAACAATATGGAGGTTTTGACGCAGATTTGAATGACTTAAAAAATTATTTATGGCTTGCAAATTATCCAGCCATCCTTATCTTATGCTAAAAAAAGCTAAGGGCTAGTTTTTGTTAGCACCTTTACTCAAAGTCACCACATTGTCACGTTGTATTGCCGCCTTATATTTCAAGCTAAGTAACAGTCTCAGAGCCCTGTTGGTCTCAGCCACCAACTGCGAGAAGAGGACGTGGGTCATGACTTTCCCAGCACAAGGACAGGAACACACAGCAAGCAACAATGTATGCAGGCTAGAAATAAACTCAGAACCTTTCTGCCTTGCCAAGTGCCCCTGGCTTCCACCCCAGAGCAATGAGGAGATCAAGGGGTTTAAGCTTTTTCAGGGGTCTCAACTGAGTTGTGGGAGAGGTAGAAACTTTTTGTTGCTTTGTTTGCTGGCCAAAACCTAGTATCAATCCCCTTCTTTCATCCTGTCGCTGATTGACAATCTTAGTCTCATTGCTGCTGCAACTTCCAGTCTTCCCCTTTCTAGCACTATGCTCATTTCTCTAGGCCAATAGATGCTTTTTTTCCTCTCTATTTTAGGCTTATTTCTTTCAATCCCATCCCCTCAACCCCTGGCCCTACCTCCTCCTCGACTGGTGGCAGTACCATAGTACTCTGCTAATTCAATTCCTCTCTCCTACTCTCTCTTTGAGAAGCAGCATCACTTCTGTAACCCTCTCTCAGAAGCATGAGGTAAGGATGCTTTCCTCCATATGAATCCAAAAGGTATTTTTGTGTATATGTGTCATCTATTTTCTTCAACTTAAAAATTCTCCATCTCACTACTGTACAGCAGCTTTGCTGCTGTAACAGGCAAAATTACTGAGATAAGTTTAGAAGAATACTTTATAACAAAGAGCACAATGAAGAATACTTTATAACAAAGAGCTCTTCTGCAAAGAGCAAAAAACCCATACAAACAAGGATTATTTTTTTTTCTAATCTGGATCACTTTATTAAGCCTTATTAAAGACTAATCAAGTATTACTTAGAAGACTATAGAATCTAGCTTGCAATTCTAGTGTGCTAGGTATTTTATTAATATTAATGATAAACTACTAAAAGCTTTTAATCAACAAAAAGAAAACAAACACAATATGAAAGAAAAAATTCTCATTGAGAAGCAACTCACACAAGACCACTCAGTTTGCTGTTGCACCAAATAATGAACACAGTAATAGTATAGGAAAACCACCAGCAGCAGAAGGCACCTGCCTGAATTTCCAGCCAATGTACTAGATTAGACTTTCTCTCAGCATCAAAGTTTCTTACAATGAGCAAGACAGTGTTTCTCAACTAAAAAGTCAACAGAAAAATTTTCATTCACTTAAGCAATGCAAATATCAGGCTTGATTGTCCTAATTAAATCAGCTATAAGCACCAGAGTAGCACAATCTGACCTTCATGTGCAAAGTGAATGCATATGGACTTTCCACAGATAAATTAATTGGAAAAATGATTAAGAGGAAAAATGGACTTACCGTACTTACATCACCCCTGCATTATGCTAATACTTAATATTACAGCACCAGTAGAAAGCTTACCTATTGTACTTACATCACCCCTGCATTATGCTAATACTTCTTGCTACGGCAACATCAATCTGATGATGCATTAACATACTCTGTCTCTGAAGTGATGTACAGTAGCGCTGATGATATGTTAGTTTAAATCATTGTCAAAGTGATGCTGCTGTAATGCTACTATGCTGATGATTTGATATAATATATTGCTGGAGAAACACCATGCTGATTACATGCCAGTGTAATATATCATTATTTTCCTGTCACCATGAGGATATTGTATAATAATCTATAGAAAAGGAAGGAAGAAAATCTGTCAGAAAGAATCTCTTAGAGAAACAGAACTTCCCTAAGTATTCATTAAAATGATATCTGCTTATTTAGCCACAGAGGGTTTAAGCAAAACAAGAACATAATTTTGCCATAATCAAGGATGGAGAGATCTCAGTTTAGGCTCCCTAAATTCGTTCTGCAAATAAAGCAATAAGAAATTAGAGAAGTGGTGTGCAGAAGTAAATGGCTCTGAGATAGTCATAACTGCCTTTGCTGGTTTACATGTTTATTGGTCTACAAAGCAGCCTGAAAGGAGAATTGAAAGCACACGAGCTAGATTAATAGCAACCGAGGTAGTTAAAAAGTGGCCCCCAAAGACACCTAAACATATTGGCTCTTTGGAAAATACAGAGAACATGTCTTTCAGATGTCTTTGATATGCAGATGGATAGCTAAGGACTGGCAAGAGATATTTCTCCTTGCCCCATAACCTAGTAAAACTCTAATCAATTCTCTCTCTCCTTCTCCCTCTCCCTCTCCCTCTCTCTGTTCTCAATAAAGCAAAACAGCAATATGTTGCAATTCTTCAGATATAAGTGTGCAGGAGAAGGATTAGCAAAGGTGTCTGACTCTATTTGGAGCGAGGGATTTGGAAACACTTTGAATTCCCCCAGAGAATTCTGGCACAGGCAAACCTTAAAGCTTTGGGCTTCCCATTTCCTGCCAGCAATCCAAGGGCTTCATATTCTTTGACAAGGAAAGTCTAGAGACCCTGAATACCTTTTCTTGAGACAATATCCATGGAAGTTTCCAATTCAGGAAAGCAAAACTCCCTGGAGCATCAAACCTTGGGAGTTCTGAAATTCCTGACTTCCCATGTCTGTATTTTTACAAGCCATTATCTGTCATGAACCACTTTTGTAATACCTTTCTGTAATACTTTTACCATTTGTCTGTCAAAAAAGGTAAGAAATAATAAAATCCTATTTTCAGATGTTTCTTCCCCATCTGAGCTCTCTGTTCATGTCCACATTCTGTGCATGTTCAATGCACAAAAATCATTAAAAGGTGTATGACATACTGCTGACATAGTCATATTTAGTGAAGCGTCCCTTAAAATTCAGTATGTTTGCTTCTATCTTGTTGTAAGGGACAGTATAAAAATAAGGAGAAAATGAAGCAACGGAGCTATGATTGCATTTGCTGGTACAGCTCATCAGGAACTAGTCAGAACCTCAAGAGCTGCTCAAGCTCTGGGAGGCCACTAGGTCGGACTTCATGATGAGCTGAACTATTCAAAGAAAGGGACTTACATTCCCCATTTTTTATTCTTCTTTTTCAAATTAAACCTGAATATGAGTCACTCTGTAGAACAAAGTGTTTGAAAGAGAAGAGAGCCTTTTTTCTATTTCCAGGCCTTTTCCTAGTTTAGTGTGTTTGGATTCCTGCTCCCTGCAACAGTTTTCAGTATAGTGCTTGGCCTTTACTAAGGCCTTTCTTTTGTAGCGGTATGTCACTACAGAGAATTTCATTTTAAAATATCAGGAGAGTCTTTCTAAATCTTCCATTCCTACTGCTACGGTCACTGCTATAGTGACCTGTGACCCCAGCTAAAGCTATTTTAGACTTTTTGTTCCCTTGATAGCCAGAATGGAAGTTAAGAGAGAAGAGAATTGTTTGTGACACCTTTTAACTTCTTTCTTAAATATCTGATTTTCAGTCAGCCCAAGAAGTATCTTTCTTTTCCATAGGTAAGTTTAGGTGGTTGTCTCTTAGAGTAATTGTGTAACCTATGGGAAGCGACACTGAAGATTCAGCATTTGGGGATATTTCTATTTAGCAGGTACTCATCAATCATCTTGTGCTGTGCTGCTGGAAGTGACATATTCTGTATGAGATGGGAAATTAACGTCTTCATCATTTTGGTATTAACCATCTCCAGGCACTTGCACAAAATTAGCAATGTTAGTACCTAGTTACTGGCCAGATTTGGGTTATAAAATTATGCCTTTCCAATATAAAATTCATTCTTTTGTTTCATCTATATACTTTTACTTCCTGATCTGCTTAGTGCTCCTGTAGTCGACTGAGCAGTTATTGTGTTCCCCTGCAGAAATGACCACCTGACAGCAGCAAATTGATACTTAATGTAGTTCCATGGTGGTTTTACTTAAAATCTTTCTACTTCTGAGACTTACCTAAGATAATCTCAAATATAAAGTTCAACCTAAACTTCATTTTAAAGCCTGAGAGTATTTTGCTTCAAAGATTCTTGGCTCTTATATTTCTCCAGTACAGATCCAGTACATTTCCCATTTTATCTAACAGAACATTAAAATCAGTAAAAAATACCCATTAGAAGAAATATGAATAATTGGCACAAGCAATAGGAAAAGTTGCCATGTGCTAGGTCCTTCAGGAATGGTAGTAAAAAATTGTCTGACAAATATATTATTGTAGAAATCTGAATATATTCCTGAGGTATGGCTTCTGCTGTTTGAGAAAAAGAATAAGGGAGAAGCAGCTGTTTTTTACTCTTTATTGCTCCTGCCTGATATGCTGTTGCTGTCACATATTTGACTGCTTGAGCTACGGGTAGACAGATGTCAGTGGGGATCCTAACCCAAAGTCATGGGTTTATTTGATCTTTCCACAATTCCTGCTGCTCATAAAGGATGCAGTGACTAGAATAAAGCCTCATAAAAAAAGTGTGCTGTGGATTAGTTATAAATATAGCACTGTTGATATTTGTGTATAACTTTCTTTAGAACAAAAGTGAGCAGACAGCTTGGCAGTCTAGCAACAGTGCATTAGGTTGCTACACAGAAGATCCACGTGTTCCTGTGTTCCTTACTAGAACAAAGCTATTCATTTCTTCTAAAACTGAACAAGGGATTTTATTAATGGAAAATAATATCCTTAATTTTTTTTCTCCCTATGGACACTCCCTCTCTCATATTCACTATGGAGTTTTTCCTTGGAGCAATCAATACCTTGGTCTGCTATCCCTCTGCAATTCTAAGGAAGTAGTAGATGTATCTTCAAATCTGGGCCTAATACTAAGCTTCTGTGTGCACGGTCTGTAGAAGTTCAGTGTACAAGAAGTCAAATGAGAACATCATAATAGTTACTTCTAACCACAAATCTTTCAGATAGATGAGATCTGTGGAAAAAGCATGCTCTGAACTAAAAAAAAGTCACGTTTTGCATTATATAGGAGGAACTGTTCAAGGTCTCTAGAGCCATATATTCACTCTTCACCAACTGCTGATAGTGATTGTCTCGGGAAGAATTTAAGACCAGGACAAGCATATAGTGATGCTTCACCAGTGTGTCCTCCATAATTTGAGAGTCTGTGGGTTAGCTTTACACTTTCATGATTCATACGCAAAAAAGCTTTGATGAAATCTTCCTAGTGACTTCCTAGCCGTGAAGGGAAAACAGAGAGTGTTTATAATGAATACTTATCAGAGAAAAAAAAAAAAAAAA
>RSEF01000002.1:105975489-105992926 GCA_003993805.1 Himantopus leucocephalus | reverse complement strand
AAAAAAAAAAAAAAAAGAAGAAAAAATCCCCAAAACGTTTCCAACACCCACCCCCAAAATCCCCAACACCCGAAAAAACAAACATCCAAGAGTATGTAATAAAAAGGAAAGATGGCAGGGTCAGAGTAAATCTAAATAACTGAATTCTATTTAAAATAAGAAAGGGCTGGGGGAAGGGTTATTCTGCATCCAGATGCTTCTGAAATCCTTCATAAATTCCATTTTCAGGGAAGAGTGTGTGCTATCTACAGCAACATTTTTCACAGTAGGGGAAACAGCAAACAGTGTTTGATCATTTGCTGCTTCTCTAATCAAACAGGCTGAAATAAGAAGCTGCAACAACTGACTGAACTGAAACAGTTACCACATGAAAACCAAGAAGCAGTACTGATTTATTTCTGTAAAAGAGACATTTCCTTCAGTTGTTATGAACTTAATGATAGTTATTTTACTCTTCAGTTATTTTCTCCATGAATGGAGTATGATTCAAAGTTTGCAGTCTTAACAGCTAGTCTTAACCAGAGCTGATAAGAATAGATTTATTTTTCTTTAATATAGGATCAATACACAAATGATCCCCAGGCATTTCCAGATAAACAAAACTCTTGGGAAAAGAAATGTAAACATTTTGTAGCAATTTACTCCGCTATTTCAGTATAAAGAATTGCAAGATATTTAAAATGCTGACGTGCACCTTAATTCTTAGATAAGATTATAGAAAAATGGCAACAGTTTCATTAGACATCTTCACAGCTTTAAGTAAGCACATCCAGCTCTTGTGATGAGCTTCCTGGTCCTCCCCCACTCCTAAGAAATCTCTTAAGTATTCTGAACTAGGTTTGTACATAAATTTTGATTTTGTCTTTGTAAATCAAACATGTATGTGCTGCTTCCGTGTTACAAAGGTCAGGTGGACATAATGGTCTTTCATGTCCCAAAACTGTTTATGAAGAGTGGTTCCCTTTCATGCAAACATAGAGCTAGAAACTGTTACTAAACCACTGTTTTTGGTAGTGTTAATTGTCCCTCACCAAATTCATGTGCAGAACATGCAAATAACTGTATAGAGAGTCAAGTGTCTGGGAACATTTTTTGGCATTGTTTCTATTACTCTTACATATGCAAATTGACACGTATGTATATGTACTCCATCATTTACTGTTGTTATGCCCTTTGGTCTTCTGAATTTTTACAGGTTGTTTTTTCATGATTTCATGATGTACAGAAAGGTAAACATTTTCAAAGTCACAAGAGATGTCTATGGATATTTCTGTTTCTATATTTATCAACTCCTGTAAAGCAAGCTGACCTTAACAGCACTGAAAATGACTGCATGAAGAAATAACCTACACAATTATTTAAATAATACTTTTTACACTTAAACAAATAAGCAAAGAAATACCTCATACACAGCAAATTACTATTTGCAAATTACCTCTGCTAGAGGACTCTAGTCGATACAGATTTTGTGGTATGTGCTTTGTGGAAGATACCTTGGAAATCATCAAAATTACTTTATGTGATGCTTCTAGTACCTGATGAAGAGCTACTGACATAGGATGAACAAATCTCTTGGGGAGGAAAAAAAAAAGAAAAAGAAAAGAAAAAAACCCCTGACTTAATAGCAAACAAGCACAGTCAGATCTAAAGAGAACTTAAACCAAAATCTTGATCTAATATATGTTGTCTTCCAAATAAAATTAGCTCTGATTTTTAGTGAAAGAAGCAATATTTTTAAATTGCCTATGGATGTGACCAGCCTTTTTTCTTGAAGCTGGATTTCTGAAGCAGGAATCCACAGGAAACATGTTGTTCAAAGCAATATTCTAGTGTTTATGAAAGGAAAGAGCCAGATCTAAATGCTTTCTTTGAGAAAACATAAAAAATTTTATGCACAACAAGCAGACATCTAATATATTTGGGTTTATGTAATGATTTTCTTGCCAAGTTTAGTTCCTCCAGGAGACGACAAAATAATTGCTGCACATGAGCTTTCTAGTGCTGCTCAAACATGAGTATCCCTGCAGCACAGTACTGTCCAAATTAGTTTGCAAACATTTGACATATTTCTAATCCTTAAAAAATCCTAATTTATCAAAGGAGAAGGTTTTTTGGCTGCAAGTGAGTGTAATTTAGAAATGGTGCTTTTCAATATAAATGTACTGTTCCAATTCTTTAAAAATAATTATTTTCTTGTATTCAAATCAGTATATGCAAATGTTTGCTTTAATTAAAGTAGTACCGTGGCTATTTTCTTAAATAGCCGTGACCGTTGTTGCTTTAAATCTCTCTTTCCATACAGAGCACCAAGGGCATTTCAAGTTTATTGGATAAACAAGTAGGATAGCCAGGCATTACAGGCTGATTTCAATGCATCATTTTTACCCTTGTGAGGGAAGACATTACAGAGACGATTAAATGATGCTGACTGTCAATAACGTGCCACGGACCTTACATTTGTGTCAATGAATAATAATGTTTGGTGCAGGGTGGATAATCTTCAGTGTTGTTTCTAGTTACTGCAAATATTGCCTAAAAAAAACCCGACCAAGTTCCGCTCAATCCAATTTTATTACTATCTTTGCATGCCTTGTCGCTGCTGCTCTGGCTCTCCAAGTTTCGTGGTGCTCCACGGCGTATCTTCTAAAAGTTTGTTGCACAGGGACATCTAGCGGCACAAGGATTATAAAACTAATGGCAGTCTGATTTTTTCAGAAGCTGATTCCCTCAGGAGACCCAGAGAGGCGTGATCCAGCAAAGGGATGTGAATTCTTCCTGCTTTCAGGGACTGTAAGGGAGAACAGGGGCCAGTTTTATTGTTAGCTTGCAGACCCCATTTCACCGAACTACATGTGTCTAGAAGGTAACAGGGAAGAACCTTGTTAATTTTCAAACCTCTTACCTCTCTTGTCCCGAGTTTCTTCCCTCAGCGAACAGCACCTGGCACTGCTGAGGTTGCAATCCAGGAGTGGTACTATTTATTCTAGCAACAAGTTTCTCCTTTTCTTTGTATTAATTATGTCTTCATCTACACAGGTTCTTATCACCAAAATACCTGAAAACCTTCCCTGAATTCATTTAAAAAATATGACTAACATTTGTCATGTGTTGTTTGTTCTTCTCTTCTTTTGGAGAGAAACATTGACTGTGAAATGTCTTCCAAATAGGCAATGTTTGTTCGTTGAGTCTCTGAATTTGTGTGTTAGTAAACAATTACATTACATAGAGCATAAAGTAGTGATGCATTTGTCTTTAGTTTGTGAAGGTCAAAACAGGTGAGGATTCCCTGCTTTGAACTAGACTTTTAAGAAAACTCTATCCCAGTATTTGCTTTTATTGTATATAATTCTATTATGCTGAAAGAACAGAACTGTCATTTTGTGGGCTTCAGTGGCTGCACGTTTTCTACATCTGATTATAGGCTGCTGACAAACAGTGTTGATATAAGGTGTCCCTCTGACTTTAGAGATAACCTGTTTTTAAGTCAAGATGGAACATGTCCTGGGCCATCAGATTATAATAACCCTTTTCACTACAGGGAATAGTAGGAAAAAATATATAATATATGTATTTACATAAGCATATCAAATATTTGGACTGATTTGAAAAAAAAAATGTTCAGCAATGAAATATTTATTATACGCAAACATACAGAGAGAGAGAGAGAACACATAATTGTGTTATGACCAGCTCCTCTATGTGTACCAAATAATTAAGGCCACATCAAAAATTCTTCACATGCAAGGGTAAGAAATTAGTGCTGAAGATATGAATATGAAAGCCTATTTATATTGTTAACACACTTTCCTTCTGTTGTGCAAATTTTGATACATTGATAAAAGTTTTGCAATGTTAGAATGTAAAATTCTAGGAAATAAAAGGACTGAAAATGCAGATAAACAAGCTCTACAACCATTAGAAGCTTACAGAAGTTATTTTACTGAACTATTAATAAATTTGGAAAAAAATCAGTGAAGGAAAATAGTACATTTTCAAATTAGGTAAACTTTCCTTCTTTTGGAAAAAGAAAAGTCAATAGAGAACAAATCATAAGTCACTGCTTTTTTTCTTTTTTTTCTCTTTTTGGAATTTCCTATTGCAAAAATATAATCACTGTTATCCTATAAAGGGTTGTTTTCATATTACATAGTAAAAGTTTTCCAATAAAATTATTTCTGCCACCTTTGATTGTCATATTTCCAAAATGTTGATGTTATCAGGTAAGATGCATCAGAAGTCATTTTTAAAATTTAAATCTGAAAAGCAGTCAATGATAAATCTACAATTCATAAACATCGATAGCCAGCTTTGACTTGCAATATTTCACTGTTGCTGTAACAGTCCTATTATATCCTTCTTGGCTCTGGTTGTGAAAAAAAAATATTAATCCTCTATTTTTAATACAATATTGTATGTCCCAGAGCTCCATCTTTTGTATTAAACAGCCATCTTTCTCCTTGACAATTCATGATATATCTGGCATCAACAGGCAAATGATTTATTCAGACGCAGAAGAAATATCTGACAGCTGATTATGCTGTCATATTTCCCTCAGTAACTCAACTTATCAAAGCATTAGCCAGCACCCTAGTGAATCACCAAGGCAATATCCACCAGATGCAGTATCTGCAATGAGCTAATTTTGGATAATAAACTAGAAAATACTTCTGGGGAATTGGGGAGGATTGTGAAGGACTGCCATTTCACACATATGGTGAGTAGTCTTTATTACACACAGTCCAGCGAAGTATCTGAAAAAATGGATAATGGCCAAGAAGTGTAAATTAATATGATCAAGAACTGTACCTCAGGTAGTTTAGCAAATTACCTAACTACATCCGTTAAGTCATCTACACATATGGAAATAAGCAGAGAGCTCAAATTAGTAATGTTTGAAAAAGATCCTCTTCTGATGCTTGGAGCTGAGAATCACCACTAACAAACATCACTGGGAAGACAGGAGAATACAGAACACTGAAAACTTAATTTTTTTACTTAAATACTATTTTTACTTGTGAGGTGATGCAAAGGTTTAATAATCATTTGTAAAAATATGTGATTGAGTAACAGATAATATGTAATACTGATGTAATGGACAGGTATTGGGTGAAACTTAGCACTGTTACAAGAAACCTAACAAGTTGTAAGAAAGAGTTCTTCCTCTGTATTTCAGAGAGAAAAAGCAGTGGAAAATAGGTGATGTATTCTAGCACTTCAATTAAGCACAAATACTTATAATGAGACCACCAGGACCCTAAAATCAACAAGTTCTGCAACCTACCCCATCCCACGCCTCCCCCTTCCCCTCCTGGGACTGCGGCGTGGGAGGTTGGGGCCACCTCTGCTGCGGGGTGGCAGTGACCTGGGATAAGGTCTGGGCTAAGACTCTATGGTTCTCCCCTCCTCCCATGGGGGCTGCACTGGAGCTCAGACCCCTTGTGTTGGCCCTCTCCTGTACTGCGCTGTGGAGATGCCTGTGCCATGACACCACCTTGCTGACCCTTGCCTTGTTGACTTGCCTTGTTGACTTGACCTCCGGCATGCCTTGGGTGGCCATCCTGGGGCAACTCTGACTGGACCTGCTCTGCTCTACTTGTTCAGGGCTGCAGGACCGCGTCCCACATCAGGACTCTGCTGTATCCCCATGCACTGGTGTGTAAATGTGGATGTCCCTGAAGAGAGAGAGAGAAGGAAGGTGACAGAGGGATACTGCTTATAGCACTGCTCTCTGCCTGTCTCCTCTGAGCTGTACTAAGCAGGTCTGAGCTGCTGGGAGGAATTGCAGTAATTTCAATCAGCAGCTGCTGGGGAAAGTGAGAAATCATTTGTTTCTCCTGTCTCCATAGAAGCCTGCAGGCAAATGGCTAAAAAGCCATAAATGAATAAACTAAGAACAGAAATTTTCAATGCTTCCAAAATTCATGTTTTGAATTTTGTCACAACCCTTTTGCCCTATTAAGGAACCATAGTTTAAAATTATTTCCCTTCCCATGGAGCACATTTCTGCACAGCTTTACTCTTTATCTAACAACAAAAAAAACAAAAAAAAAAAACCAAAAACCAAAACCCCAAAAATCCCACAACCTGAAAAAAACCCCAAACCCAGTATGTAAGAAATTAAGAGTCCCTTCCCAATTTCTGTCAACAAGAGTTACCTGACTTTTATTAGGGGATCATAAATCAACTTTTAAAGTATTCTCACTGCTTAATGAAGTCCATACCACTGTTGGATGAGTCACGCAACAAACAAGGATATCATAATATATTTATGATACTACTCTGAAATTCAAGTCCAGACCTCTGACAAGGTCACCATAGCTCTTTCTGTGCTGCTTGATGAAATGCATCATGGCTCTGTGCTTCAGTGTGAAGTATGAGTGATGGGTATTTACTTCCTAAAACCATCAGTTATGCAAAGTAACTTAAGGGTGTGGAAGGTGTGGGGAAGCGTGTCCCAAGACACTCAGCATTGGCCTGGTTTCACTCTGACTAAAGTTAGTGAGAATTTTCCAAAGTTTAACAAGAGCATCAGTAAGCTAATATCAGTTCCTTTTGAAAATCTCATCCTTAATGCTTCTAAGCAGCTTTGAAAGCCTGCAGTGAAAAGCCCCTTTAGAACTGCAAAATCACTGTATTATCATTATCTTGAGGCTGGTTTACTTTTCTTAAAAACCATTTAAAAGAAAACCTGTTTTCAATTAATTGAAAGAGTTAGGTCTTCCTGAGAAGGAGAGCATAAGCAAAGTTAAATTTAAAAGTCATAGGTTAATATTTCTGGTTTTAGAGAAAACAAGCTTATACACATCATTCTTTATTTTCCATGCAAAAAAGAAACCTGTAATCTGATATAATCTTCTCAGCATAAATAATTCTCTTTTCTCTTAAACAAGTATTTCATTTACGTAAGCAATAACAATATTTTTCTATGAAAATCTCACCAATGGCACAAAAAATAATTAGAATAAATGTCACGCTGTAATTTCAGAGGTGATCAAAAAGTTAATATTAATGCATAATGTTGAAAAGCCCATTTGGATTTTTGAATATTGTCTGAAGAAAGCGCAAGGAAGTATTTCTTTCATCTGTAATGAGCCTTAGAGAAAGAATTTAAAGAAATCTAGGAAGATAGTTGAAGATCAAAAGAAATTAAATCCAGAGCTTTGAGATACTGCAGGTTAATATGATTGAATAATAAAACTCTTTTAAATATAAAAAAAATGCTAATCTGAGGTGTATTTTCTTGGCTTTTTTTCAAGTCCTAGCTGATATCCATAACACTATTTCCAGGCTAAATTAAAATCCACTGTTAAATTTGTGTTTGCTAATACGATAGCCCCTAACCTTAGGGCTGGATGGGAGGGAGAGAAATTGCATCATTGCAGGGCTGCTTCCTTCCATGTGAATGGGAACAATTTTACAGTAAGTGGTGTTAGAGTGCTGGGGGGTGTAATCCTCTCTTAAACCACTTCTATTTGGGCACCCTTAGCTGTACTGAAAGACTGGAAGCAGAATTGTAGACAATTTGTGTGAACACGTAATTTAATCACTATCCAACAGACATAATAGATAGCTTAGACTAGCATGCCACTAAGTTAAACATGAGTGTGCTCACCACTTCAGTGCAAGCACCCAGTGAGAGTCTCTGCAGGCCAAACAGATCATGAAGACATCGGTGTCTGTAGTTCCTTTTATAGACAGATCCTCAGCCTTGCTGAGTTACTGTCTTCCAGCTCTGCTTTTTACTCAGTATTTCATGCATCAAAATTAGCAATTTTTTTCCTCTAAAATCATTGAGTTCCTATTACCAACTTAGCAATTCCACTTGTGTCTTTTGGGTATTTTTCTCCTTATCTTGAATGTCTTTAACTTATGCATTGTCAATATAATATCTCATTATTTATTCTAGAATTCAGATAATCCACAATTAAGGCCCCTACATCTGTATGGGTTCCCACAGAAGTAGGGAGAGTGGCAGGAGACAGACACAAGAGGATCCTAACAAGAATGACCATACAAAAGAGAGAGCCACCAATAGGAAGAAGTAGAATAAGCAGCTATCCATACTTAATCAGGAAATCTAAGAGTTCCTTCTCAAGCTGGAATAACTATCACTATCTACAGAGCACGGGATGTTACAACAGTCACTGTTACTGCCCTTCATTTTTTGATTAGCAGCAGCAGAAACCTCTCTGAGGTTCTCTGTCGGCTCCTACCTCTCCTTTTCTGCCTTAGAATCAGGACCCACAGTTGCTTTCTTGCCTCCATAGCAATCTCAGAAGACACTACAGCTTATTTAAAATGTGTCCATTTTCCCGAGGGCTCCTCCCAGCCCTCTTCTGTTAGCCACGGCTTTCCCAGCTTGTACTTTTTACTTGCCGTTCTCCCCTTCTAAATACTCTTACCACACTGGGAATAAGCTGATCTTCACCACCCCCTCCCCGCAACTTTTCCTGTGAAATGCATTTTCCCTATGTGGCTGATCAGCTTCTGTGAGGCCCAAACACAGAACATAAAAAGGACCAATAAGGCTTTGTGAATATATTTGCACATTATAATTACTGATCAGAAGTAAGTAAATGAGGAAATGTCATTGTCTTGCAAAGTTAGTGGCTTCCTTTTTTATTTTTTTTAGTTCTCAATCACAGGGAAAGTTAGGTGTGATAGAACCAAGCCACTCAGTGATATAAAATTTAAAATTTATTTACTAAGTGAGATGGGTATATCAGGTGGATAGCAATTTCTGTTCTAACACACACACACACATACACTGCATAGGATGCCCACATCAGACAAGGCCTCTGGTCCAGTTGTGATCAGCACCGTGGTCTCAGGGGAATGGGACACTTGTTCCACCTGGTTGAGGTGTCCAAGTCCTGGATGGCAAAATGTGTACAGCATTTGACAGGGATGAACACATCCATATATATGCTTCACCCAAGAGAAGCTGCTGTCTTCACTATTTTTTGCTTTCTAACCTAAAAATTCTGCTTAAGCCACCAGAGGCCTTGGCTACATCACCCAAGGCCAATCTCTTGACTTTCTCCATGTCCTAAGTCAATTACCTGTTGTTAACTAAACCGCTACCATGTTCTGGGCTCCTGCCCTAGATGTATTACATGGATGAAAAACTGTTAACAGTTCATCTGTGCATCTTTGTTTCTTTCCCATGTGTACCTAAACCTTTACAGAAGGGCAGATATAGTCCAGAGCTTTAGGGTTAGCCTTCTCCATAATAATTAGCTGTGCTTTGCTAGTCTTCCTAGCCCAATAACTTAATGAGATAGAGCTGGGCAGATGTAGTCAAGGTCTTCTTTAAAGGGTGTTTTCTTACAGGTTTCACCCCGTGGCATTCCCCCTGTAATTAATGTAAACTCCATTTAATATGTCTGTAATTTACCTTCTTCCTCTTCACACAATGACATACAGCTGGCAGCAGGATAACTGTCATAGTTTTGTTTTGGAGAATAAATTCAAGTAATATAGAGAGCGCTTCAGGTTTTCTTCAGATTTAAGAGTGTAATAGGTACACATGACTGAGAATAGATGTCAGTTCTTGAACAAGTAGTAGCACTGAATATTCCCAGGGTGAAGGCAACCACAGTGCTCACTCTGCAAAGAGAGGAGTTAAAATATTTTTCTTCAGTTTGTCATAGAAGGTGCAATTATTTGTCCTTCTTTGAGCTCATAGGCATAAAGAAAGTGATGGATGTCCAGCTATCCCAGTCTATTCAATATATAAAATGATAGTCTTCTTCAAATATAGAAAAACAAATGATTGAAATATCACACCATAAAAGCACATGAATAGCCATATCCTTGTAACTCATGCAATGTCTTCATATAGCGATACTCTGTAAAAATGAGGGAAAGGATCAGGCCTCTATAATCTAGTGGGTAGCAGAAGAGTGTATGAAGGATAGTATGGGTGCTAGTCAGTCCTTATGTCTATTAATTTAGAAATATTTATTTCTGTGACTAGAAGTCTTCTCACCATTCTTACCACCACTTCTTAGTCCTTGCTCCTATTCACTCACTCAGTGTTAATATCTGCCTCATCTTTAATGCTTCTCATCTATCATGCACTCATGTTTATCAGCTCAATTTTGTCTCTTCTTTTTCCTCATTCCTCTTGTTTTTAATCAGTAGATCTGTTTAGTATAAAAAAGAGATGGTGAAAAAAATAACTGTTGAATTTGAGAAAGAACATATCATGTTGAAATTCGGTATTGTTTGTGAAACTGTCTACAAGCAGATGTTGAGGAAAGAATATGATCAGGATTATAACGCTACTCTTCAGTATTCTTTCATTGTCCAAATACTTTCAGCTTGAGGAATTTTTTTAGTCAGATAGAGTTCCTGTATGTATTTAATGAACCTCAGTGGATTTTCCTTTTAAGTACTGTAGAAGCACCACATATTCCTTAACAAGTGTTAAATTTTTACTACCTGCAGTAAGTTCTAAGGCTGTGTGTGAACAAATGTCTTTTTTTATTTTTGTTGGTGGTGGTGGTTTGTTTTGGTTTGGTTTGAGCCTGGCATTATAAATTATTGATATACAGAAAGAGAAATTCACGTGCTCTGTGGAAGCTAGAACAAATAATGAGACAGGCTTGCAGCAGGTAAGATTCAGGGTTTAGGAAAGAATTTAGGAAAAAGCACGTAGCTGTAACCTCTCGACTGTTTGAGAATAATGGAAAGTTACAAACATAAGTGAGGAAACTCCGATACAGTTTATCCGACATTTAAATGGTTTGAGTTCACTTCCTGATGTATCTTTTGAACTATTTTCTCTGAGGTTATGGGGCATACAGGCCATTTCCTTCACTTCTTGTCTGTTAGAAGAAATATAAATATTACAGTAATTACAGTTAACCTTCTAAGCTATCTCATCTTTATTTTTCTTGTTTATTATTATTGGCTTTTGCTATCAGTCACTGTATTTTGTCTAATACAAATTATATAGTGGTGAAGCTGGGACAATGATGGTTTCAAGAATTCTAAAAATTATTGATAAATTTTTTTGGTGGTGGTGGTGGCTTTTTCCCTATTCCTAAGGCTTCCCTGAGACCGAATATGTAGTCTATGAAAGAAAGCTGGGGTTCAGCTGGCAAAATAGTTGAGGAAGTTTGGTTTTGCTAGTTATAACCATACAAATTATCTTTTGTATCTGTTCTAAAATTCCTTCTCATTTCAGAAGGCAGTAGCTGTTAATAGGTATACAAAAGATGACAAAAAATAAGCAGTCAGAATCTAATTTGAAACTGTAGTTCAGCAACAGCCTTCATGTTAATTGCCATTCTGGTAGCAGTTTTTAGGTGATACCTGGAACAAGAAGACCAAGCAGCTGGGCTCACCAAGATCTTCCTCAATAGCCTCATTTATATCCCATTACATTTGTCCTGGGGAATATGACATGTAAGAGAGGTACCAGCCAAATTCAGCCTCCAAAAACACAACTGAAATGAATAAATAAGTTTCACAGCACCACCAGAATGTATCACTGTGGTAATCTTTAAATTACAGCAATTAGTACATTGTGTTATTCATACCTACCATTAGTCTCCCATGTTTCACTGCAGAAATGCAGGCATTTGCACGCCACATGGGTAATCCCTTCTGAAATTAACTCTTGAAATTCGCCATAGCGTGAAAATACCATATATAACAAATCTCATGATTAGAATTTTATAAACTTCATTTTTTGCTATAATTTTAATCTAACATGTCTTGCTGCTTTTTTCATGGCAACAGACATGCTGTTTTTCTTTGTGTACAGTACAGGTACTCAACTGCGTATGCACAGGCAAAATAGAGATTCTCTATTTCAGCACTCATCGTAGTAGAAATGTTCCCAATTTGCAAGTGTATCTATTTAAGTGCAAATGAGTCCATGTTTCTCTGTGTTCTATGACTCCTGGCAGGGATATCTTGAAATTCAGCTAGTCTTTCCCTGACTTACCTAAAATGTTTGAGACTTATAGTTTTTTAAAAGTATTGGTTTTCAACATGCATTCCGTGAGTACTAGTCAATCCTATCAATTTTGTGAACATCTTTACTCAAATGTGGGAATGAATCTTTTGTGTGTGATACCAGAGTTTATGTGAGTGGAAACATTTTCTGAAAATTTATATTGTTCTGTGCAACACTCTTACAAAATTAGCAGTGATCCTGTAGGTCATCACAGTTCAAAGTGAAAGAATTTTAAGTGTCACTATTTAGATAGTGACTATTATAGCAGAAATATAGGAACAAAGGTAGTTTCCAGAAGGAAAAAAATAGTAAAAGTAAACAGAGCTTGCTCTTGTTTGTTTGTTGCTTGTTTGTTTGTTTGTTTTCAGACGTTTACTTCAAAAAGGAAGAAATGGAAAAATACTACATGGGAACAACATCAGATACCAACAGTAATGAAATAAAAACATGCTCAGAATTTTTTTTTTCCTTCAGTATAATTTAATTCCTTTTATGTAGGAAATTTTATCTCCTTTTGAAAGCATCAAGCTTTTTCATGTGTATTCTTCTTTTTGAAATCTTTTCTAGCAGAGTGATCCCACAGTCCTAAAACATCCAAAGGTCTTATCTCACATTAGTTTTCCAATTTTGAAATTTAAGAGACTTAACTATTGTACTGAACTGAAGCGATTATTTTCAGGGAGCTAATGCTAACAAATGGAACTCAGTAGTTCAAATTAGAAAATCCGAGAGAAGGCAAGTTGAATTTCAAGGTTATGTCTGTAGTTTTGTTAAGATCCAAATGAATCTCTTAAAAACTCCTAAGTACTACTTTTCAACAGCTATAAAAAAGTAACACAGTCACATTTAATAGTTTTTTTCAAGTTACAAGTATTCAAGTGTTAAAAAATATTTGAGTTGTGCTGGGTTCATACTCCCACAGTGACTTAAGACTGTATTTGTTGAACTTAAGTTGATGCATCTACATCCATTCACTTAAGATCACCTGAGAACTCTGACGCTCTATGCTTTGCAGAGGCTATTGATAATATATTTAAAAATCTAAGTAGTGACTACAAACAGTTTATAGGACTTTGAAATTAATGATCTGAGGCTGAAATTCTTTGATCCAAGTATTTAAATATTTATTCATACCTTTCATGCTATCATTAATGCAATGTAGCACAATCAAACAGATGCTAAGCTTCTAAGATTCAACTTGTGAAGAAATTTTAAGTAAGTTGGACTTACTCTCATTAGAAATGAAGAAACCTCATGATGTACTAATTAAAGCACTGCTGTTTCAAAGATGGTGAATAACACTGATCCAAGTAAGGACTTACAGTTGTAAAGAACATTATGATCTAAAAATGAAGTAAAAAAAGCATAAATAATTTTTAGCAAAGCATTTCCCTTTCCTATATATAATATCGTAGACAGCAAACAAACTGACTATGTATTTTTTACGTTTATATTCAAGAAAATGTTCAAGAAATAAAATGTTCAAAAGTGTAGAGATGGTTTTGCTTGTTTTTTTCACATAATGGTTGGTTTCCACACAAATAATGAAAGTTGGTAGGCTTATTTATGGACTGAAAATAGCATAAGCCGATTCCAGTTCTCTTTTAGGGCTCTGCTGAAAAGAGCACTTCAGGACTGGTACACACCAACGAGGCTGGCCAGATGACTGTGAAAAGATTCGCTGTTCAGAAAGTCATAACAAGGTTTATGATCTAGTAAAGTTCTTTGTGTAGTAATGGATTCCAGTTACATAAAATATGATTAAAATTTTCTTTTCATTTCCCCGCCCCCAACTCTGAGAAGCAGGTCTTGGGACATGTCTCGGTCTTGGAAGGCTTAGTATAGTGCAATAAAGAATGAGATTTCCCCTCTTTTTGCTAATGAGGGATTTTGCAGGACAGTTTCTGAATATTGTTATGAAATATTTAGATTAAGAAGATAGCTCTCTCTTCTCTCAAGAGTTTTATAAGATTGCAAGGTAGTGTCCTTAACATATTACCAAACATACATATTCATGTTCAGTAATTAATTATCAATATAAATGTCCCTAAATTGTCCCTAAGTTGTAGGGAGGTGGCAAGTCCCAGTCATTTCAAAGAGCTGAAAGAAAAAAAATATCAACTAGGATGTACAAGTTCAACAAGGTGTTGAACCAGGAAATGATTTCAGCATCACACAAAACAACCTAATAGCTGTTCATTTTCTAGGTGAGAAAGTTCAACATTAATTTTAAATTGAAATAGCTTTTTCAGCAATAAGAATACTGCAGATTACTTCACCTGTGCAACCTTGGCAAGTACTTCAATAGCGAACCTAGCGGATCAATTAAATGTAAGTGCTACGCTGAATCTGTCCTTTGAGGGAGCAAAATCCTACTGAAGAGCAATTTCTCCAATACAATGAAAATGGAAAATTGATTTACAGTCTAAATGTGTCAGTTCTTATAAATAGAGTTATAACGAGGGTCTATAGAATGTCAGATAAAGGAACAGAGGACTGAATGGGGGAATAGATAACACTTCAGTATAAATGAAGTATAATTGTTCAATCAATAGTTTGCTTTAAAGATTTAGGTAAGATTTCATTAGACATCGATCAAACAGGTATTGCTTTGTACAGAGAGCAATGAACTGCAAGTTTACGGTGGGAAAACACTCGCTTAGAAAAGAGTTAAAAGGATTAAAAGCCACTAAAATGCACTGAAGCAGATCATGCTAATGAATAGTTTTTAACACTAGCTAAATAGTATCCTTTATCTTTCTTTCCCTCTCCCTCCCCACCCTACTTCTGTGTCAGAAGAGTCAGTGGCTGAGGTAGGCTGGTTGCTGCAAGGAGCTTTTCAATTCCAGGTGTTGTTGCAAGATGGCAGGTGCCATTCTTTAGGTATGAAGCAGCTGCTGCTAAGAGTAAAATCCGTAAAAAGAGTAGCATAACATTCAGTCTCAAAACACTTTATACAAAGAGACATTTGCCTGGAGGATCATTCCCCAGGTATTGATACAACCATTTTTTAACTGGTTTAAGCAGCCTTCCTCCTGCTTTTAAGAGATTTAGCCATCTAATCAGGGAGCAGCAGCAACACCATGTGATTTAAAGCACATTAAAAAATGCAAATACTCAAACAAATAATGGGAACAGATATGATTGCTGTCTATATATACCTCAGGAGCGAGCGGGATAGCAAAATGCCCAGGTGGAAAAAGAGCTATTTAAGCTAAAGGACAATGTTGGCAATGGGTGATGAACAAATTTAGACTGGAAATTAGATGATTTTGAACTATTAGAAGAGTCAGAGTATGGAACAAACTCCCAAAGGGAGTGGTGAAGGAAAAATATCTACTAGCTTTCAAGACAAATCCAAACAAGTTTGTGAAAGGGATTACAGAGTAGCAGGAGATTGGTCTAGTTTGCCCAGATAATTTCCAGTCATATGTCATACCTTAATAACCATGATGAAGAGATGAACAGCAATTCATAGGTTGACACCAATCTCGGTCTCTCTCAGTCAGCTGGAAATGGTATGTTAACTCGGAAAAAATACTATAGTAACTGAATAAAATTTGTTGCACATAGTTTGAAAATCTGAAGTGAAGATCTCATGGGCCTATTTCCCAGGCATACCAATCATGTATTTCAGAAAAGGATATGTAAATGAACTGAAGCTTATAACTACTCCTCTGGCTAGGTAGTATGATTTAGTGAGGGCACAGAACCACATACTCCCTTAAAAGCATCCCTAAAGAAAGTACATCATTGCCTAACCTTCTTACCGTCCCTATTTTGCCAAAGTTCTTTAAAAAAAATCAGTTGCAAAGCATGTATTAGAAATCCTGACACCAACTTAAGTCACTGCTGGAATGTCCACAGACCTGAATGGAGTTTCCATTCTACTTGGAGTTTCCCAGTGCTGTTATTTAATTGCATATCAAGTTTCTCTGGTCTTTGAAGCAACTGTTCGCAAACCTGACTCAACAACTGCATAGTACTGTGCTAGGCATACTTGTCTAAAAGTTAAGTCTTCATTTTCAGTTGATCTGTGTTACAAAACTGATGTGTTAAATGTGCCTTGGGACCAAGAAGGCCAATAATATCGTGGGGTGTATTAAAATTAATGTGGCCAGCAGGTTGAAGGAGGTTATCCTGCCCCTCTACTCTGCCCTATTGAGGCCACATCTGGAGTGCTGTGTCCAGTTCTGAGCTCCCCAGTTCAAGAAAGACAAGGAACTACTAGATAGATTCCAGAGGAGGGCTACGAAGATGATCGAGGGACCGGAGCATCTCTTTTATGATGAAAGGCTGAGAGACTTGGGTCTGTTTAGCCTGGAGAAGAGAAGACTGAGAGGGGATCTTACCAACGCTCTAAAGCGTGGGTGTCAAGAGGATGGGGCCAGACTCTTTTCAGTGGTGCCCAGCAACAGGCAAGAGGCAATGGGCACAAAGTAAAACACAGAAAATTCCATCTCTACATGAGGAAAAACTTCTTTACTTTGAGGGTGACAGAGAACTGGAACAGGCTGCCCAGAGAGATTGTGGCGTCTCCTTCTCTGAAGATATTCAAAAGCCACTTGGATGCGTTCCTGTGCAACCTGCTCTAAGTCAACCTGCTTTGGCAGGGGGGTTGGGCTAGATGATCTCCAAAGGTCTCTTCCAGTCCCTACCATTCTGGGATTCTGTGATTCTGTAAATAAGAACTATTAATGTGAAACTATCTGCAGTAACACGCACCAAAACCAAAAAGAACAAAAAGAAAATCAGAAGTACTTACCATTTCTATAGTTTGACAGCAATGTAGAAAATGCAGTTTGGCTGATGGGGCCAGTACATCAATAAATGGTGTTACTTCAAAACCAACTTAAACAGAAAAGGTACATCCAAAGTGGTAGATTAAAATCTAACACTAATGAAATTATTGTTATGGGCTTTGCAGAAAAACGCCAATAACTGATCTCAAAGTAATTTCACTGACAGACAGTGAAATGAAGAGCATTGATATTTTAATTGCTCATTGACATTTCATTTAAAAAGTTTTAAGACATAACAATAAGCCTTATTAGAAGGACAGTTTATCGGAATGTCTGAGATTACTCCTCCGTGACAGTAAAACTTTACTTAATTACCATTTTCCCTGAAATAGATAATGTTGCTATTAATTTTTGTTAGTGAAATCTATACAGGACTGAGAAAAGTCTGGATCCCATTGTGCTATATGCAGTACAGACACTGGATTCTGCCTAAACAGTTTTGGAAATGGGCGAAAAAAAGTACCGACAGCACTTACCTTTCCTAGAGTCAAGCAGCTTATCATTATCTAAAGAAGACACAAAACTCTGCTTCCCTCAGTCTGAGTCCTTGTGGACTTTTATGTATTTGACCTTGTTTATTCAAGTTTGTATTAAATCCAAAAATTCTTATTGAAAAAGATTACTTTTTTGCCTTGATCTTCACTGGCAAGGGCTCTAGCCACAC
>RSEF01000002.1:105949390-105966828 GCA_003993805.1 Himantopus leucocephalus | reverse complement strand
TTTTTTTTTTTTTTTTTTTTTAATGTAGAACCATGCAAGCTTCAGTTACTGTAAACAACCATCTCTTCGCCCTCATTCTTGGGAGCCCAAATGTGATTTCATTACCACTCTCCACAAATGGTTCCCATTACCAGTTATCAGCAGGAGGAAAATGGATTCCAGACTGTAAACAAGACAGTACTTTAGCTTCATTTTTAATATGAAATAATGAAGGTTTGATTTGCATCACATGCAAAATGAGATGTCTTGCTTTTATGTCAGATATTCAGACACCATTTTGAGGTGTCTTGACAAAATTAATTGTAATGTTAATTGATAGCCAACTGCAGTAAACACCAGTTATATTGTTATTAGGGCAGCATATTGGTTTTTTGCATGTAATTTATGTAAAGAACATAGATATTTTCTGACCTTAGGAATACAGCATTTGTTTTAACAAAAATTGCCAAAGATCATTAATGAAATGTTTTATACTCATAAACAGATACATTCTCAGACTTTGAAGGCTAAATTATATAGATTATTTGGTGATGCTAAACCTTAGTTTCTACACTCAGAATATAAGCAAATGACAGAGATGTTACTGGGAGGAATCCATGCATTATTTGATATTTTGATTCTTTCTTTCATTCTAAAAGGGGTAACATTGCACAAATGTTAGTGTAAATATTTTTAATAAAGTCAAAATATCCATGTATCAATACAGTGTTAATATAAACTATGGAAATAATACAGTATTAATACAAACTATTGTAAATTAAAAGAAATGAAATTTAAAAAAAATCAATACTTTTAATCTAAAAAAACGGGGTCACTTTTTTTTCAAACTGTTACTTCACTGAAAATGCTTATTCTACTACCAAAATAAAATCACAAAAAGTCACCTATCTTATTTTTCAGCTCAACCAAAATCACACTGCATTTATGTAGTCATTTTAACATGAAATGCTCTCATTTAAGAAACAAAACATTTCCAAGGGATAGAGAATGAATTTCATCCCAATATGTAATGATCTTTTTGTCTTGGGCAAAACTCAACATAACAGTTTTAGTGGTGTAATATTTCTTGGGCAGAAATCCAATAATAGGGAAACCGAGTTATTCAGTTGTGGAAGCTGTCTGTCTGGAGACATGCTATTAAACAACACTTGAGCTTTCTGTTTACTTTGGTGGTATTTATAGTTATGGCTATGCATTTGTGGCTTGCTCTTGCTAAATATTTCTGAAATGCAGCTGCTATAATAGACAACACCAATCATTATATCTTCAGCAGTATTGTTTTTCTAAGAAAGAAAAAGGAGAGGCAATGGAGGACTTTTGTTGCTGTTCACTTTGTTTCTACATCTTATTCTTCAGTGTCCTGTTGCTTCGTAAATAATGCATTTGTATTACTTTTTATAAAGGTGTATGTATTCCCCATTATTACCATAACCGAACATACCATACATGAAATTTTTTATGCTCATCAGTCCCTTTGAGATGGATAAGAAACATAATCCTGCTGTAGAGCTGTGGGGCCTAGTTTGCAGTGGGGTAGTCTACTGTTTTTTTTAAAAGCAGCCCTCCAGCTAACCTCAAAACTATCCCGTCCAACTCGCTATGTCACAAGCACACAAAAGCATGCAGGGACTAGTTAAAATACACTGCAGACTGTGCAAGAATCTGTATGTTCATGCAGTAGGTAGGCAAAAGGGCAGGGAAGGCAGGTGACAAAAGTCTTAAAGAGGACATTACCATTCTAGTCATTCATAAAAGCATAGATATAACCCAGCAGATCATCTGACAGTCAAAGGCCACCAGGGATCAGTGGCAGACCAGGGAAATAATTTCAGTATATAATAATTAACGCAGGTTGATATCATTGTTGTCTCTATTCCTCTTTTTGACTGCTAATAGCTATATATACAGAGCTTGTGTTGAATTCAAGTTTCCAAAGATTTTTACTTTAGCTACTCAATTCTGTAATTTTATCAAGGTAATTCAAATAATAGAAATATCTGCACATAAAAAAAGAATGTTATGCTTGAAACATGCTTGAAACAGTCTTGCTGTGTTCAAAATCAATCCACCAGGACCCTCTCACCTATGAAATGACAAAATTAAAACCATAGGCTACAAAATAACTTGTCCAAATCACAGATAATAACTTATGACACCCCTGACCTTTAAGCAGTTATAGCTGTAAATGTAAATTCCCGTTTGCAAGTATAATCCTGGTGGTAAATCACCCATTGAAAAGCTTTTATAACAGATAAGGACAAGGTAAAAGAAAAAAAAAAAACAAAAAAAAACCAGAGTAGGGCAAGGTAAAATAAAAGCAGGTATAACTATCGTGGGATTAGAAGCCAGTGCAAAAAAATGTATGTTGTACCATGTTTCACTGCTGCCCACCACTGAATATCAGCAAAGAAATTAAGAAGAATTTTGACCATTTTTTTCAGCGACAGAGAGGGCAGACATATTTTACAGTTCCGGGGCTGCTCCCTGGTGAAAATTATCTTAGTCCAGAGACTCAAAGACTCTCAGGCTTCTGAGATGGCAGCTTGCAAGGGCTGCTCAGCTTCTCGACGGGATGGATCCCTACAAAATGGAAATCAAAAACCTCATAAAGCCTGCTAGTCCAAGAGTCTGGATGCCTTAATCTACAGGTAGACTAAGCAATTGGTGTACCTCCACACTGGGAAAGACCAGAATTTTCCTGTATTTCTCCAAGGCTACCCTCCATCACAGTTTTCAACACTGAATGATACCTCTTAGGGACAGGATCTAGCTCCTTCTGCATGGCCAAGTCAGCTGAAGAGCAAAAGACCTGGGAAGGGAGAGAGGGAGAGTTTGATATCTGCTCACAAATGTTACTGAATCCAAGCTTCTAGGATTGTTGCCTAAATGTTATAACGTTACAGTAAAACATTGTGGCTTTCCAATGTTTTGTTTCTTTTATATCGTTATGAAGAAAGATGTAAATGTCATCCCCTATTTACTGGGATAATTTTCTCCCTATTACTAAGTAGCTGATTATTTTTTCTCTCTGAAATTCCAATAAAATACTTTTAAATTAAGTATGCCTTCTGTGAACAGTTGATAATATTATGATCAGAATAAAGTGGCTTATCTCAGAAACATCTGAGCAAGAGTGACAGTGAAAATAGGCATTGATCATAATTTGAAACATGAAAGTTCTTCTGAGGTTCTAGCCACAGAACAGTTAGCTTAATCACATTTCAACTAAACTTTTCTTTTCAAATAAACTGAAGGGTCAGAGGAGGACAGGTAAGAGGTCTTCTTAAAAGCTACAGTGCATTCAGTTACCTTGTTTTGAACTTAATTACCTTGACGTGCCATGTCAATACTAGGATGGATGACCTGGGCTGGTAACTTATTTCTCCTTTACCACGTAACAGTTCTGGGTAAGATCCTGGCTCTACACATTGCCAGGCTGGTGTGGCAAGCTGCTCAAAAAGTGATTTAAATCCAGATTTGGTGCATGCTCAGGACTGGTCTTTGTATGCTCCAGATAAAATTTCCAGGTGGGAGTGACTGATGCTTGGGGGTTTGGTTTGTGGCTGTAAACGGGAGTGAGGATGGGAAACATTGTCGCCTGCAGCCACACTATGCTGCCACTCACCTTTCTTCTCTTCTCTTGAGGTGCTGATTGTCAGGGCATACCTCATGGGCCTGTGGGTGCCTGGCCTCCCAGGTCACCACAAAAGACCAATGCCACCATGCAGGAGGAGAGCCAGAATTGCAACCCAGTGGGATTCACGGGCACGAGCCATCTGCCATAGGGGAACTGTATGTGTCTACTCACCATATGCCATTTAATATCCAAAGTGATGAGCATCAAGGGAACAATATGCAAACAATAAAAAATAATTAATATAAAATTTAAAAAAATCTTTATTAATAAAATATATCAATATAAAATTTATATTTAAATAATTAAAAAGAATAAAAATACATTAATCTAAAGATGTTTACTAAGAACACTATCAATGTTCTCCAGGTATGTTTTCTGGATTATGTCACCACTTCTTTTCTTCAAGAATAACACCCAGCTTGGATTATGACTGTTTCAGACTTCTGTGTATTTTATGAGATAAACACAGATGTACAAATACACTGTTAACCCCCCAAATCTTATCCTTGCCACAAAATTCCTGCTGGAGAGAAGAGGATCCTTTAGGGTTAATGACATGTAAAACACAGAAAATTGTCTCTGTCTTGTCCACTAATGGCATCTGACTTCAAACAAGATGTCCTCCATACATCAATCCCTGCTTTTTAGTTTAAACACTACAGCCAATGTCACTTTCTTACTCTTATCTTCCATAACAAAGTGGAATAGTAGGATCATATCCTACTATCACTTATCAGCCAGTGGATTTTAGCTAGATTAAAGGAGACTGAGCAAGCATAGTTCTGAAAAACACTGACTTGTTTTGCATTCAGATCCAACATGGTAAAGATTTCTTGCATGCTTCAATGGCTCAGCAAACAGTGTGTACCTGCAAATTGGAAACCTTATGTAATAAGAAAGTTAGACACCTCAGTCTCTAAACTCTCCTGTTAGCCAATTTTATCTGTGAGTCCACAAAGTATTCATACATATACCTGCAGACACAAATATATTTTGGAGGTGCAATTGCAAACCAAATATACATGCTTTTCATTTCTTGATCTCATTATCCTTCAAATTCATCTTGTATTTTTTTGTTCAGTTATGTGACTGGCTGCCTCTCAGTTTGCTCCTTACATAGTGGTATCTCAGTGGAGACTTGCTCACCACCCTTCATCCAGATTAAACGGAAGGAGGAATTCAATCTCTATTAAGTGCCAATTAAATGTTGAAACAGTCAGCTGCCACCATCCACAGCAAGGTGCTGCTTCAAAATGCCAGTCAGAAGCTAAGCTGTGAGAGCAAAAATGCTAGCTGGAAAAGCAAAGGCAAACATGGGATCCCCATGGTTTGAGTGGCTGCAACTGTGTGAGGGAAGTTGGAGGCCAACAGGCAGGCGGTGGGTGGTGTGTGCGACATGGACCTGGGAGAAAGCCAAACAGCACATTTTCCATTGGCCAAGATAGTTACACAAAAGTCAAATCTGGGAATCTGAACATGTAAGATGCCCTCCCTGAGTGTTCCCAACATACCAGGAGAAAAGCAAGATGATTAAACAAACCAACCTATTCCCAGGAAACATCAGAATCATACAGTAAATGATTTTTATTCTGGCAATCAGTTGAAAAGGCTCCATGACTGGCTAAGTGTTCAGGCTGGAAGGGCTGGTGGTTTCTACTGTTTAGTATCACTTGCAGCAAAGTCAGTGGAGTAACAATAAAACTTGCTCCTTCAGTTTTTGTTTTGGGAGAGCTGACAAGTAGACTGCTTCAGAGGAGCCTTTTAATAGAATAGGTGGGAATGCATCATAAAAATATTTTAAAAGTGAAAGACATGGAAAATATCTGCTTGTTGCAATGAATTCCATTATTGTAAAGGAACTGACAAATTGGAACAATGTATTTATATTTATATTATTTATCTTTGTAGTTACTTACAGTTATATAGTTATATTTTATATTGATAGCAATGCAATTTATAAATAGTTTCTGACATACTCCCATAATTCTTATATATATTTCATTGAAGTCTTGTGAAATATTTTCTGAATCCACCAGTAACTAATGTCTGCCAAACCTACTATTATCATCAGTGTGAGAATGTAGGATTTGATTTAGCTCAAATTCTGCTTTCAGTCGGAAGCCCTCTTTCACTTGCTTTAATGTACATTTTGGAGAAGTTGATATGTTCTGCTCTTTAAATCTACTTTCTTCCTTCTCTTTTAAATTGTCTGACTCAATGTAACTGGAAAAAAAACCAAAACATCCCCACACCTTCCTGATAAGCCTCAAATTCGCTCTTGTTTGTGAATGTGATGATATCCTCAGTTTGAGGAATAGGACCATTTACCAAATAGCTTGCTAATTTACCCTAGGGAATTTATTAACAGGGTAGGATTTGGTTTTGAGGTGACCAAAGCATTATTCTCTACAACAGGTGCAGGTAGTTTATTAATTTCCATGAGCTCTCCTGGGACTGGAAAACTATTTGTCCAAATCTGATTCGTATTTTTTCATATGTCTGTGATGTTCACGACTGCAATGAGTTGATATTGTAAATGTTCTGCCTTTCATGCAATTATATGTGCATGTACTACTATCTTGAAAGGTTTACTAGGAATTAAGTTCTCATCAACTTAAGAAATGATTACATATAATTAGAGAAGATGAGAAATGTCGGGAAAGAGTGATAAACTGCTGATAAAAAGTAGATTCAGGATACTGACAACATAAATTAAAGCCATTTATACCCATTTTGATTTTGATGTAGAGAATTGTGAAAAATCATTATGTTAGCTTCCAAATTCTTCTTTTTTTCAGCAACAACAAACACCAATGACAACAAGTTTTTTCTTACAAGGAAAATATTAGTATGTGTTACAGAAGTCTTCAGTTCCACCAGATTTTTTCTATCACTGCTTTGGCAAACCTGATGGTCATTAGTTTATTCATATACCTTTACTGGTGCACCGAAGTGGTTAGATGCACAATAACACAACCGATTCATGTTATGAAAGGCGTCCTCCATGGGAACAAAGTTATGTAGTCACTTTTTGCAAGCTTATATATAAGCAGCTATTCCTATGTATTTTCACAGAAATCTTCAGAACTAAATAAAAAAAAACCTGCTTTAGTAATTTATAAACAAAGTACATTATCAGACTTTTTTCTCAGTTCTTAGTTTGTACCTCCAAGAGCTGGCATTTCCAAGCAGTAGATCAGTGTGAGATAACTGCTAAATGAATTTCTACAAAAGGGAGTCACAAGCACAATGTCAAGCCCAGCTTAGATGAAACGCAATAGCACCATTCAATGTAACCTGTCTGTCTCCTTCTCCCCCAGTCCCTGCCCTTTTCCTGTCATTCTGATGAAAAGCCTAACCACATCCCCCTCCATCAACTGACTAGAATCATATTTTTCCCTCTCTTTTCTGAAGGGCATGGGGTTCAGGCTAAGTTGAAAGGCAAGTTAAGAGCTGTGGACCTCTTGCAGAGCATGCCCAGCTACTGCTTCTTGGGTATAGTGCAGGCTCCAGGTCAAGTACCTCTGCTCATCTCAGGCACAGAAAGCCCCTGAGACAGATGCACACACTGACAAGGGAGGCCCTGAAGCAATGTGGTATTCCCACAATGAAAGGATAAGTTTTTTTCATCATATGTTTGCTTAGCACAAGGCATCTGAACCCAACATTTGGTCTTTAGGTCTTGCCAAAGTATTAAAGCAGAACAGGTGTACTTAAAGTTTTTCAGGGAGGCCTGAGCTTATGCTGTCTGCTCGTTGAGCTGTTTCAGTGCAAGCCAGCTCTGAAAAGAAAATCATATGAGGCAAAGTGGAGGGCTCAGGACAAACAGCTCATTTTTTAGTAGTACATAGCTTGTGCGTAGCAGTGTGCAAATTCAACCCTGCAAACACAATTGATTGTATCTAACCAGTCCTGAGTTCAAGTGTGTTTTAAAAGAGTATGCATTTTTTTCATAATTATAACCTTTTAAACATTTATGTGCCATACCACTTTTTAACCAAATAGTTTAAGTTTACATTTTGTTATTGGAAAACTGAAATAAAGTTAGATATGTAGAAAAAAAAAGTGAAAACCAGAAAGGATTCAGGGTTTCAAGACGGGTTCATAACTCAGTTAGTGTGTTCATTTAGATTGTGTACCTTATCCTACTTTATGATTTAGGCACGGCCAGCAACACTGTAGCAGAATTCGTAGAAAAACATGACTTACAGTTCAAAAGTCTTGATACATATTCATTAAACATATAATTCATGTTTATTCATAAGCCTTACACAATATTTCTATAAAATATTGATGTATTTTTTACCATATCACCATATTTAATATTAATTTTTGTACGTCAGAATAGGAACTTAAGCTAGATTAAAATACTAATGGTTTTGATATACTTCAAATGAAAAAGATCAGAATTAATTCCTCAAAGTTTGCACAGATTTTTGTTTATTTTGGGAACCAAAAAAGAGGTGAAGATTTATAGATGTCTTATAAATCTTGTGCCAGAATAATTCATACTTTTAGCTTTGAAAGCACTACATTTTCATTTCAAGAACATTAATACGTATAAATGGATTTGGTTTTATTTCATTTTATTTTTGCCTCCCAAAGGTAAGGACGAAATTAAAAGCTACTACTAGCAGGAGGCTGTATGTGTTAGATTTATTCCAACACAACTTGGTACCTGCAGTAATTGGGTCTGTATAATTACCTGTTCGCTTCAATGTAACCAGCAGCCTGTCTTAGACTGTGACCTCTAAGCAGTGATCTCAGTCCCTCTGTGTGCTCCATGCATCCTCGGAAAGTGATGAGCTGTCCTGTTCTTGCACATTCATTCAGGGTTACCTTGGCAACCACTTGATAAGATGGTGCCATAACGTCTGTCCAGCTTTTTTTGCTATAGCATGAGTTTATAGACTAGACAATTTCAAAAGATGGTTTTCCCCCCTAGGGCCTGTAGACTCAGTATAGATTTCTTCCTATCTTAATAACAAGCATGCTACTTTACTTGAGAATAATCCTATGGTTTTTATGGTGCTACTTCCCACATGCGTATGCAGGCATAGACTCGACTGCTCTGTATTCTACTAAATGCATTTACTAAATACTTAATTTTAACCTAGGTTTCTCAAATTTATGTGACCATACTATCTACAGACCGTTTGTCCCAGATCATCTTCATTCTAAATTCTGCTTGCCCCTAATGTTTATCCATGTGACAATTTAAACTAAATTTTAAGACAGGGAAGTCAAAGGAATTTTATATTAATGTGCTATAATAATACTATTAAATAATATAACGATATTAGTTTGATGTACTGACATACAGAAGATGGATTTCAAGGATACTGTTTTCTCACACAATTTCTGAAACTAGGCAGCTGAGGAGAGGAGAGAAAGAAAGACTGCATTATTGACATCAGTGAGGAAAAGAATGCTCTGTGAGCTCAAACAAAAGTATATATGAGACAGGTCATGGATCCTGGAACATCCAGAAATGTAATTGGAGAATGTACCCTGTTAGACACCACATAATTCTTTTTGAGACTTTTCTTCTTTGAGGTTTCTGTGATTGGTGATGAAGGTCCAAATCACACTGCAGGTGTAGTAGAACATTGTCAGACACAGGAGAAATTCACTGAAAAAACTCCTAACTGTGCTGCTTCTGTTTTTACATCATGTTTATGCTTTCAAATACTTAAATATTCACAGAGGTTTTAACCTTGCAAACAAAATTGTTCTAGAGCTGAACAGCCCATCATAAACCTGCCTGATCAGCCCGGCAAATCCAGCAGTGCTTGTGTACTGACCCAGAATAATCATCAGATATGATATCCAGCAGCTGTATCAGTGAGATCTGGCGTAGCTGCTTCAGTTCTTCTCAGAGAAAATGGGGTTATTCAGGGTGGGGGTGAGGGAATCCTTAGAAAAGTAAGTTTGTATTGGAGAAAGCAAAATTTCACTTACTTTGCATAAGCAGTAAAAGAAGTTGTTTGCAGTGGATGTTTTTGTGAACTGTTCCTCACACTACCTGATCAGCCATATAATTTCTATGGTAAATTATTTTGATTGTATTACTTTAAAGTATTTTCATTTTAGTTAAAACTTCTTGTGACCTGCATTAATTACTTTTCCTATTACATCCTCTCATCTTTTAAGTACCGCTTACATCATTTCCTTTCTCCTACTTGATAAAAAGGAAAAAAATTACCCTCGATACAATGTGAACTATGGACATAAAAGTGGGTATCACAGTAACAAATTCTGAATATTTTTTTTTAACTTAGGGTCTTGGACATTCTCTTTAGCGTGTGATTTCCAACTCTAAGAATATCTAAACCAATGTACACTGAGGTCAGTTTGTCAGGACTGAAAGCACTGGGTGATGGGTCTAGGAGGCTGGAGACTGTGAAGATCCAACTTGAACATTTAAGAAGAGGTGAAATAGTCTTTTTCTCCTCATTCATTAGTTGATTAGAAGAGACTCCAATAACTCTATGTTGCAGTGAAATTTACAGAACAGTAGCATTAAAAGCTCAGGTTGCTGTTTTCTGAGTTCCGAGCATGTTAGCTTCATCTGAACGTGCGCTTTTTTTTTTGTTGTTCTCCAGACATCTTGATTCTTACGTAGTCCTTCCCCCTCTAAAGTCAGAAAGGCTTACCAGAATTAATGATTTTATTCTTAGAAGTCTCAAAAAAATAAGACAGATATATTTTTTATTTCTGATAGAGAAAGAGAGTAAGGTCATATTTCTTTTGCATGACAGAACATAATACAAAAAAAAAACTTGAACAAGCTCTAATAGGACCTTTCATAGTCACTTGTAACTTTGCATTCATAAAGTTATAATTAATTTAGGTCACAGAGCAGCTTGAATGGACATTATGTCACAAATGGTATGGTTTTCCTTTTTCATTATTACAACTCTATATATGGTACTGTAACTCTTTTTAACAAATTAGTGAAGTGTTCACTGCTCTTCTTTTTCTCATTTTTCTTTTTTGGTATGTTAATTGATGTTTTTTTTCTTTTTACTATTGACACGGATAAGCTAATTTTCAGCTTCCTTTTAAGAATAAATAAAACTCCAGAGATGTACTTATTTTTTTATTTTAAGACCTCAGTAACCATTTGACAAGTTGTAAAGTGGGAGTTGAGAACCGCTGAGGCTGACAAATCCTGCTGTAAAATTAAATGTGTAAGACATTTCAGTTTGTAAAGAGAGAAGGATGCTTGAGTACTTGAAATAGACTAGATGAAGCCTCACCCGCTCAAGTACATTAATATGGTGCAGTGACCTAAGGAAGCACTCTTTTCACTATGCTGAAATAAAAGACTAGCTAGTTTCAGGACAAGGACTAGAAGAACTCAAGCATAGACTAAGGATTTCAGTAGCCTGAACAAAAGACCCATTAGAGATTGAATTTAATGTTTTGACATGGGGAGATATTCTAGATAAGTTCAAAACTTTATGCAACATGCAGCTTATCACAGCTTGTTTCTCTGCAGGTGCTTCAAAACCAACACTGCTGCGCTTTTTGATTTCAGCGCTGGCTCCATGTGCAGCAGGCTCTGTTGTGTTGCACAGACATGTTCTACCTTCAGTTTCTGAGGTTTCTCAGGAAATCTAAAGTTACAAGAAAAACAGACTTCCAAAGTCAAGGCTAGTGCCTTAAATGAAAAAAAAAAAGAAAAAAAAGTTTTTGTGGATTCTAGTTGCCCATCCTTTCTGCCTGTAGTATTAGCATATTTAAGTTGGTTTTAAACAGCTAGAGAGAGTGTGTCAGGCTCAATTTATCTAGCATTACACATGCCAATTGGAATTATTGACAGCATCAATTTTAATGAAAATTAATACTATTGTGCAAGAAGGTGGACTACTGAACTTCTAAGGTTCTTTCCAACCTTGCTCTTCTATGATTCTATGAATTTGACAAAACCTGACAAATCTAAAAGGCTTTGGGTTTTAATGGATAAAGATAAAAAGTAGATATTAAATGCTTTAAGATCTGTCTAGATTAAGAGATTTGCTATGGAAAATAAAAAGTAATTATTATCTACTGTTTATAGGAAGCATATACATTTGCGTATCTCTGCAGCAACCTCAGCAATCTCTGAGTTTATGTATTCTACACACAATTTACCTTTCAACAAGGAAGACATCTACTGCTGTTAATTTCCTCTTGAAATATTTTACTGTATTCTTTATTACTATAACCAAAAGAAATCCCCGATCAAAACATTCTAAGTTGCTTCTTGGGGACTTGAAATTTTATCTACAAAGGCCCACACAAACTATTCTGTTTTAATCATTCCAGTTTACTTCCAGAGTCTTATAACTAAACAGTTATTCACCAGATGGAATTGTAAAAATAAATGAACTTTAGTTTGAAAAAAGAAGATAATATATTTTGCTAAGAGGTGGAAATGTTTTTTAAATTAATTTCATAGTTAAAAAAAATTAAAGGGACACTTTACCTTTGTTAAAGTAAGAGCTATGCTGAAATTAAATTATTTTCTAGTAGTGACAATAAATTACTTTAGGAGCAAACATGACGTTTTCTGTTAGCAAGTCTAGTGAGATGCTCACTGACAGTTGGCCACCATGCTTTCATCCTTTTTTATATTTCTTATACCTGAAACATCTTCAGCATTGCTTTCTGTGCAGAACCCAGAACTCCATCCTTAATAGAGTCTGATGGAGCAAACCTGTATGCTAGTCCATATGGAACAAGACTTTATAGACATCAGAATAAGACCTTTGAAAAGATAATTACTTATCCACCAAAATGAGAGTTATAACTTGGGAAAGGACAAGTAAGTCCCTGCAGTTTGGTGTATTTACCCCAGAGTTCCTACATATTCAAAATTACTCTTCACCTTTCTTATAAAAACACAGATTTAGTCTGCATAATTTCCAGGACAGGTCTCCCCTACTTAAATAAGGCAGCTGTCAGAGAAGTTGTTCCTACTCATGGAAAACTTCAACATTTTGAAATTTTCAAACTGTCTTCAGTATAATTTATTTCGGTTTTGTGCTCCCACATTATTTTCAATTGTAATCCTGAACCGTAGAGAGTCCATAGTGCATCTGTAAAGCTCTTGGTCACAGAGCAGCCAGTCTGGCCAACTACCTAGTTCAGTAGATGGAAACTGAGATGCTTCATCACCCCATCTGTGTCACTAAGCTGGCAGAAATTCAAGGACTTTCAGAACTGTACTCTTCAGATTTCTGTGAAACAGAATTGGCAAAACATACTGTCATAGTAGAATGCTTTCCGTTTGCCAAACTGCCAATTCTAAATTACCTTCTCAATCATTTATTAATTTTTAGTTGTTCATCCTTCCCTGTCAAAGTTAATCCAGTTGAACTAAGTTCTAGCTATGTGAATTGCATTATTGCTTAGCTGTGATGACTATTCAGGTGATTAAGGAGGAAAGAAGACTTAGCTTTTCTACACTTATCGATGTGTGATTTTCCAAAAGTTGGATGCAGATGCAGAAGTATGGAAAGAGAAAGCAGAAGCTGTATGCATGCAACTTGCCTCTTCTAGATGGAGGTCTAGGAGGAATTCAGCTTGTGGGTATCTGGAACCACTGTTCTTGCTTCCTTTGGTGAATTAATAAATTTCAATTTGTGGATGGGTGAAAGCCAGCGACATGCTCCCTAAAAGACAGAAGTTGCTATGATTTCCATTTCTTTTCAAAGAGGGGTCCTAAGACATATTGTGAAAAATATACAGCCCATAAGGTCTAAGAGTAACTCTTTGCATTATTCTTCCACAAAAGCTATCAATAAAATAGATTGTATTTGGAATATAAACCCAAAATAATTTTGAATAAATTAATGTAAATTAAGGTTACGATCTAGATGGTTTTACTCACTTAGGAAACCAGTGTTCCTTAAATGTAATTAGATGATGATATCACAAGATTAAAAGACAAGATATTTTCCTCTGCCTCTCTAAATCAATAAAAATAGACACAAGAAAAGAAAAAGCCAAAAAACCCTCAGAGTTATGGGGGGGTTATTGTAAATACTTTTCAATGTCCACCATTTCCAGTAACTGCTCTACAAATAGCAAGGTACAGCTACCTGGTGGCTGGTCCACTAGTGCTTATTATTACTTAGGATCAAGTACATCCCCCTTTGTTCTGTCCTTGACATTTTACTTCAGCTAGCTTCTTTATTTACCTCTGATGCTTTTGTATTTTTCAAGCTCCGGCAAAAAGCTGTGGAGTATATCCTATTGTCATCCTTTTGTCAAGTGGTACCTGATATTTTGGCCTTTTAGAGGCAGCTTTCTCATTGAAGAAAAAGCAGTGACATGGAGCTCTATTGTGCTTGTTTATTTATAGAGTGTATGCCCTTGAGCGGCTCTACGGAAGGTCATAAAGATANAGAGTGTATGCCCTTGAGCAGCTCTACGGAAGGTCATAAAGATATAGGAAACCCCCTTCTTTCAAAAGCCTCAGCTCAAACACCGAGAAACTACAGAGATCTGAAAATTATCCCTAATTAAAACTTCATCGAAGAGAGCAATTTCTTCCTCCNATAGGAAACCCCCTTCTTTCAAAAGCCTCAGCTCAAACACCGAGGAACTACAGAGATCTGAAAATTATTCCCAATTAAAACTTCATCGAAGAGAGCAATTTCTTCCTCCTTTTGCCAGAATACACACCAGGAAACTGTGTCACACAAGTAATAACCAAACAGTGTTCCTTCAGCTAATGTACACTGCTTACATTAATTTAGAAAATGTAAAATCACGTATAAGACTTCCATCTGATGATTCTCACAAGAAAAATATTATTTTCTTAGAACACAGCCTTACTTTGTATGCCAAGAAACCTCAACCAAATAACATTGCTAGAAGTATCAGAATGAGTATTCTGGAGGAAAGAGCCATGACCAGAACCTTAACGCTCAGTCATGCCAGTGATGTGCAAAGAGATACTCAGTGGTTTGACGATGCGAAGAACGATGCCTTGTTTTTCTAAAGGTGTATAAAGATCTTTTTGTGTTGCCTATGGAGAACCTTAGTCTTCTCCTATTAATGGCAATTAAATGGTGACTTCCCGACCTTCCAGACTTTGTTGCAAGACTGGATCTACTCAGGAATAATATATACATAACTTTCCATCTTGACATACAGACATACACAAAACAGTTTCATTCTCCTGTGATTCTTGCTTTCCTATGTCTCTTAATTTCACCAACTAAACACTTCTGTAAATGTGCAGGTATCTTTCGGCTTCCATTACAGAAACACTTAGTCAAACTACTTTTTCACCTTATTGTAAATGCTACATCTCATATGCCCTCTTTTCTCACTCCTTTTCCAGTACTAGAGGGACAAGTTACAGCAATACCAGACAAGCTCATAGCTAAAGCAGCTCCACAAGGCTGTGCTATTGAAGGTGGTCATCAAGCGCAGAGGTGCAGTCACCTGCCAGCCATGGAGTTTGGCTCACTCATACCCAACTTGGCACTTTGATGCTTGACTGCAATGATTTAATGACCAGAAGAAAGATAAGGAAGAACAGGGTTCTTTTTATCATCTACTTCTTCCTCACATGTATCATGTAATCTCTGCCAACTTTAGTATAGGGCCAATTTAATTCATGGAAAGAAAAAAAACCCCAAACTTTTCCACTTTTTCTGTTAAATGAAAATATGATCTTCGAAACGACCTAGAAACTTTAGATATTAGAAAGATTGCTTGTTTACCTACCTCCCCCTAAAACATAGGCCTCCTCTTGAGCCCACTGGAGTCAGAAGAAAGATTTAGATTGAATTCAATGGGTTTTGGATGAGTTTTTCTGAGAGCACTTCATCTCACTTCTCTTATTAACTCTCCAGGTAGCTGTAGTATTACTGAAAATTCTCATCTACAGATAAAGAACAAGTCTTTAACACACAACAAACCAATTAATTTCAAAATTGATTAGGGATTTTTTTAATTCACCCTTTTATATATGAGACTGTTTACACTGAAACTATTTTCTTTCACATAATTACTGAACAAGCAAAACTGCCAGACTTTAACTCAGTTCCTGTGAGCATCACTGCATGCAAGAAAATGCTAAATGAAAATTTTAGGCCATGTGCATGAAAGCTCTTTGAGGATGTAGTTTACTTCACCACACAATTGTTTTAAAGAGATAATTTGACATCTTAAAGTGATTTATTGATAACACATTATTTTTAATTCAAGCCTTCAAGACATTTAGCTTATTCTCAGCTGAAATTACCTCTTTTTGCTCCTTTATGAGACTATTTAATGGCATAGTAGAACTGCAGCCATTGTCTGCTGGCTATTTGCCTGGAGTAGTAACAGCTTACTGCTCCCTCCCCAAAGCAAAACGGCCAAGATGCACTTCACCGTCTGTCTATTTGTCATCACTTATATGATCTCATTACCATCCTAACACCTGAGAATATATTGGTTGTTTATCCACGCAGCACTCATGTGAGGCAGGGGAGTACCACTCCAGACATGTTGAGAACCATGCCGGAGTCTCACAGTCCAACTTGGACCCACTCAGAAATCCCATTCCAGAACCTGCAGTTCCTCCTGCACTCTAAATCAATGTCTGCATTCCTCTTCTTTGAATTAGATGGCATATAGTATAACAAAGAGGGAGGAATGACAAGGTAGGAAGCAGCAGTTCAGGAAAGTACTTCAGGATGCACCATAAACACAGGAGAAGCTAAGACTTGTCAGAAGTGTCAGGAAGTGGCAAGTTTTAAGTTAAAGTTGTAGTTCACAGGGATAAAGGGAATGTAGATGACAATATCAAATAGGAATGTAGGTCCCCCATGTTTACCTAAAATCTGGAAACTCTGTATTGTCAAACAGTTAAATGTAAGCCTGGGACTCACATAAGTATGTTGCAACACAGATGTTATAAAGTACAGTGCTGATCCTACCTTTTCTTGATGTGTGTTATAGAAGGAATTTCTACTATAAAAGATCCATTTTTATCTCTATTTTTTAATTCTCTTTTACTATTTCTACAAAAGACATCAAATAGCTGTTTCTATGTTCAGTTCCAATGACCAATATTTATTTTCAGGTTTACTGGGGATCCACCTGAATCTTAAGAGTCACATCTTCGATCTACTTCTACAATCACTACAATCGCAAGTCCCTGCAGCATGTTCCTAACTGAAAATTAATCTAGTTTCCACACTGACCTCATATAACCACTTCTAAACATCCCCTTCTCTTCTCAAACTTCGCATCATTAAAACTTCAGTGACTGTTCTTACCTTTGTGGTTAATCTCTCCATTATCCTAACAAGAAGCAAAATAATTTTTCATTGATTTTTTTAGCAAGAGATAGCTGTTGACTGAAATTCTATATTTCTTGTGTTTTGTACACAAAACATATGTACACTGTTGATTCTAAAACCATACTATAAGATTAAATTTTTTAGGACTTTCTAGGCCATTTGTTCTACGCCTAGCCTCGGAAAAAGGAAAGGTTTCTCCCATAATGTTGTGTATAGTCTAATATATAGCAATAGTAGGAGAACATAACTGATTTCCTCTGGCTGATCTCCATCTGTTCATAGCGTAAAGCATGTGGATATGTAGTTCAATTACTTTGAAGGTACTGTCTGAATCAGCTTGATGTCAGGTGTTTGAATGAAGAAAAAAAAATATTAAAAAGAGAAAAATTTTTTCCCTGAGGAGTCTAATTGAGAGTTTTCCTAAAATGATGTAACATTTCATAAAACAGGTACATAGGAGCATTAAAGGAAAAAATCTACTACATTTGGAGAATAAAGCAATTCTA
>RSEF01000002.1:105912266-105949290 GCA_003993805.1 Himantopus leucocephalus | reverse complement strand
ATTCCTTGTTTTGCTTTGCTTGCATGTGCAGCCTTTGCTTTACTTATTAAACTGTCTTTATCTCAGGCCAATAAATTTCTTGCTTTTACCCTTCCAATTCTCTTCCCCATCCCACCAGGGAGGGAGTGAGCGAGCAGCTGTACGGTGCTTGATTGCCAGCTGAGGCAATCACTCACACCTCCCATGGACAGACTGATGCCCAGCCAGTTCCTGAGAAAAAGATAGCAAGCCATTCTAAACCCCCCTCTTTTCCCTTTTATTGCTGGGCATGACGTTATATGGTATGGAATATCTCTTTAGTTAGTTCAGGCCATCTGCCCAGATGTGTCACCTCCCAGCCCATTGCACACCCCCATTCTGTTCACTGCGGAGAGGGCAGACTATGAAACAGAGAAGGCCTTGATGCTGTGCAAACACTGTTCAGCAAAAGCTAGAACATTAGTGTGTTATCAGTACTATTTTGGTCAAAAATCTAAAACACAGCACCATATGAGCTGCTATGAAGAAAATTAACTCTATCCTAGCCAGACCCAGTACATCAGTCTAGCGATTAGCTCTTAGTACACTGTTTTAATCTCATTCCCTTGCACGGAACAGTATCTGTCCATTTTCACCAATGTCAGTAGTAAGAAAAATCCCGTTCTGAGGAATAATTTCATTTTAGTTGAATTCAGAGTCTCCAACAATGTCACGGAACCTGTTTTTTCATTAGGGCTTGCTGCTTTATGGTATTCTGGAAGTATCTGTTTGTATATTGATCCCTTCTGCATTTAAATGTTATTAGGAAATACTGACAGCAATTTAATAAGAACATAGAGATAGGATGAGAAGTGGATTGTTAACACTAGGATGTCACCTGCTGTCTACATTGAATTCATGACAGGACATAGGTTTTGGCCACCAATTTGTGTCCCAGAGCTTGAGTTTTTAATGAAGCCTATGTGGACCTCGCTGCAGGTGATTAGTCAGAATACCTGACACAGTCTAATGAACCAGATGGCAAGAGCAAACACGGAGACAGTGAGCAATCAAGATAGTAACATGGGGCAAGAGTTCTGAAAGGAGATTAGGCAAGGTATATATTAATTAGGGTAGAAGCGATTAGCAGAATGCAATGATTAAGAGACACAATTTTGAAGGCCATATAGAAGGCAGATGCCTTGAAATTATTTGACAGAGTAATGGGCTGAAAAACAAAGGGCATGAACCAAAGCTAAGAAAAGACTGGTCAGCAAGGGAGTTCAGGATAAATTTCTTCACACAAAAGGTAATTAATGTGTAACACTACAAGCTATTATGTGGAGAAAAACTAACCCTCAAGTGCTAAATGTATCTGGGAACAGATAAGTAGATGAGCTGCATGGACTAATTCGGTATATTGTCTCTGTTGCAAGAATGGCAAAGGTAAAGCATTAGTTAGACTAGTGGAATAATAAATGAAGTCATATCAATGAGACTTACAGTGATAAAAACCAAAGGCAAGCACAGTTAGTTTAGTAGTATAGCTCTCCACAAAAAAAAAAAAAAAAAAANAGTAATCACAGAACTTGTTTTACTCCAAAATATTTTAAGCAAAATGATTCTTCCTGATTTTATGACTAAGAAGAACATGATAATTGTGGATGCATCTCCCGTGGAAATTGTGCATCTGTAATGAGGAAGAAAAACAGGGTGTTAAAAGTCACAGTTCTCTAAGGGAAGCCAAAACCAAGAAATTTAAAACCTGGAAGATTTCTCCCCCCAGTTTATTAGCTGAATTTCATGCTTGTAGGTCCAACCATGGGTCAGGCTGAGCATGTGTTCAAGAGAAGACATCCGTAATACAATTTACCAACATAACAGCAGCTGCTGAGTGCTCAGTCAGAAAAACAGGCTATGTGCTAGCCCACGTAGCTGTTCAGCACTGAGCATTAATAGTGTTGCTCCATCACTTCCCCATGGAAGCCTCAAACAAGATCTTCAGCCTTTGCCCACTTCTACTTATCCCTGCACTGAATAGCCAAACCAACAGTACCCTCCCCACACTGCATCCAGCTCTTTTTTATGTTTACCATCCACCAACCCTAAACCGATACCCCACTCCACTCTGCCTTTTTTTCCCACAGCATATGCTGCAAGCAGCTCAAGACCCGTGCTCCCTCTCCGCTGGCAGGAGACAGGAGCTCCCAGATCAGCAATAACTGACACTTTGCGACCACATTTCTGGACATGCCTTGCCAACATTGACATGCTGCTCTGCATTGCCCTCTAAAAAGCAACCAGCTGTGTACAGCCAGTAGGGACCTGCTACTACAGAGCAACTGGCACCAGAACTACATCACCCTGATGCTGGGAAATTTCAGGCTTAGGTAGCTGAATCTGGTTTTGTGTAACTGCCAATTATCAGGCAGGGAAATACCAGTCACCGGTTTTCCACCTGATAAAAGCTTGCTGTATGTGAGCACTGCACTCCCAGCGTGCGGTGACATAGATGATGCCTGCCTGTGTGAATTCTCACCACCCCCCTCTGTGTTTCCTGCAGCTCCTGAGCCGGACGAGTAAGATGGCACTGGAAGTAGCTTATTCCCTTCTATGTGTAGACACACATACACTAAATATAGCTCTCCTGGAGCTTAGTTCAGAAGTGTATCAGAACATCACATATGGTATTTAAGAACTTCAACTTTCCCTGGTAGAGACTGAAGTACCTTCAAACTATGGGTGGTAAGTAAAACACTGAAGTTATGTACATGGATTTTTCCATAGGCTGAGCAATATGTAGACTGGCATCAAAAGCATTAGCCTTCATTCTCTTGCAGATGAATTTCTGTGCTGAAAAACTATTTATTAGTATCAGATGTTTTATGAACAATAGCTAAATAACATATTGTTATGCAAATTTGAATTTCACATCATTCCACTTCTCTTTAGCTTCCCTCCCCACTCAGAAGAAAACAAGCAAAACAGTCAATGCTGAATTTTGTATATTTACAATTTCAAACTGCTTCTACAAGGCAAATAAATGAATTGCTACAATAAAATTAATACAATTTATACAACTGTACCCTAAAATACAGGTTTTATAGAAAACTTTCACTTTTCTGTATTTCCATATAACACATTTAACCAGAATTCAACTGATCTAATGTTAACTGTAATAATTTTTCAAGTCAAATGGATATGTAAACATTTCAAAATTAGCATTTTTAATAAGGTTAATGTAACAAGTTTTCTAACACTGGAAAAAAAAAAGAGTCATTTCCACATTACATATCTATGTTATTTTTATGCAATAAGGGAATGTAGATAATTTTATAAAAATATTTTGAAGAGATTTATATACTAAGAAACCAAAATGAGACATTATCCAATTCAAATTATTGGCCTTTATTACATTTAAGATCATCAGCCAGGATGACCCATGAGTTTGAAACCTGGATCCTCTCCGGTCTGATATGGAGTTCAGCCCAACAGTAACACAACTTAAGTTGCAGTATAAGTGCAGGAGAAACCAAATACAGAAGTCAATTTAAAAAAGGGAATTTCTGCTAAAGTCTTACTAGTTACCCTGCTACCAAACAACCTGAACCAAACGTGCGTAACTGTCCTCCAAAGTGATCAGTGGGAGTGGCGCTTATGCCTAAGAAACTCTGCTTAAACCAGACAGCTCATATTACAGCAGTAAATAGTTCAGGTATATTCCCATATGTGAAAGAAGAAATTAGTGATACTGACCTTCTTTGTAAAGCTCTACAAAGAAAGAGTGATATCAGAGAGGTAGCTTGTGCATTTGGAAATTACTTATTTGGCAAGCGCTTTGTCTGGACATAGAGCTGAAAAATAATTTTTAACAATCCCAAAGACTAGTGCAGTCAGGAAATTGTGTTCATACACTCTTGGTTCCTTCATGAAAAGTTCTTAAAAAGCCAAATTTCCACATATTTCTGAATGCTGTTTTGGCAGGAAATGCCAAAAACGATAGAAGTTTATCACCAGAAAGTGGCTATTAGAGATATAAGAAAAACAAGACACGGCATCCTTTTTAATTCCTATGATAGTTCATCCGCAGGTAATGTAACACAAGAGATTCTGGGTTGGCGAGGAAAGAGCTTGACCACCTTTTTCAGGCTGGGAAGCACACAGAAGTCTGAATTCTTATTGTACCACAAATTCAGGAGGACTGGGGTAGGGAGAAGGAAGGGAGGAAATGGGGAATTAAAAGTTTTATCTCAATGTGATTACAGCAGTTCTAACACAAAACAAGAATAATTCCTGTAAGTTCTGACCATTGTTCATCTTTGTACTGCTGTGTATTCTGCAAAACCCCAATCAGAAAACAAGAATATCAAGAGTGATCTCCAGCCTGTTACTTTCCTCACAGGCCATTGCCATGAGATGTGCTGTCTCCTATCAGCAGAGTCAAACATTTCCAGGTCACTAATCTGGAATCTGGCTTGTAGAGACTGAGCAGAACAGAAAGACTGACTTTACTTTCTTTACTAACTGAATTAAAATGAGACAGCCACTTAGCATGTCCTTGGATTCAGCTATTTCTTGTAACACTAACATGGACAAAGGAACAGCCTCGGGCTGCACAGCCAGTATAATGAGGGAGATTTTTTTCCCCTGCCTCACACTAACATGTTTGTATATCACCAACTTTCCTTTCTCCAAAGCTACTTCACCCATCTGAGGGTAGAGAATAGACCCTTAAAGTAGTCTTGTTTTTTTTCTTCTACTAGTCATCCAGACAGCTCCTTTCCCAATGTCCTTCTGCCCTTAAGGTTGTTGCATCTGTATTTGGAAAGAGCTAAGGTAATTCAGTTTCCTAAAACAGACTGCCCTGCAACACCTTTAAATTGTTATTCCTTTAACATTTGTGATAGTTTCATTCTATGTCCATATTGCTCAGAAAACACAAATCTCTTCTATAGTTGAGAGTCTATGTACTGGCAAAAACGTTATACAAAAACATGATACACTTCATTTATCTACATATGGGAAGCCACAGCATGAAGAAGGTGTCACATCAGTTATTCAAAAAACTAATTTATCTCCTTGCTTCTAATTACGTTACTACTAATAATAATCAAGATCTTATTACACAAGTGTAATTACTGTATTCTTAAGTATTCATGTTCAAACAATTTAATTTTTTTTTTTTAATCGAATGAGTTGCCTGCAGGAGTATAAAAAATTATGTACCTACATTATGTGGATTCATACTCTGATGTTCATGTTTGACTTGAAACAATTTGGCTCACTCTAATATAAACAGAACTCTTGGTTAAGTATATTTCAGTAAAAAGACAAATCTCAAATTAATTAAAAAACAAAATCAAAACCAAGACTGTAAATGCACACACATAGGAACATCACCACAATATGAATATGAAACAGAATGGGGAAGATTACATCACCAAGTAGAGACTGAGTCAGCTTATAAAATATGATTCCACAAATGATTTATTGCATTACTCCTTTCTCTAACTCACCAGCACAATGGAAAATCCTAGGGAAAAAAAATCATAGAATCATAGAGCCATAGAATGGTTACATTTGGAAGGGACCTTGAAGATCATCCAGTTCCAACCCCCCTGACATGGGCAGAGACACCTTCCACTAAACCAGGTTACTCAAAGCTCCAGCCAGCCAGGCCTTGAACACCTCCAGGGTTGGGACACCCACAACTTCCCTGGGCAACCTGTTCGAGTGCCTTACCACCCTCATAATGAAAAATTTCTTCCTAATATCTAATCTAAATCTACCCTCTTCCAGTTTGAAGCCATTACCACTTGTCCTATCGCTACAATCCCTGATAAAGAGTCCCTCCCCATCTTTCCTGTAGACCCCCTTTAGGTACTGGAAGGCTCCTATAAGGTCTCCCCAGACCCTTCTCTTCTTCATGCTGAACAACCCCAACTCGCTCAGCCTGTCTTCATAGAGAAGCTGCTCCAATCCTCTAATCATCTTCATTGCCCTCCTCTGGACTCGTTTCCAACAGGTGCATGTCCTTCTTATGTTGGGGGCCCCACAGCTGGACACAGCACTCCAGGTGGGCTCTCACAAGAGCAGAGTAGAGGGGCAGAATCACGTCCCTTGACCTGCTGGCCATGCTTCTTTTGATGGAGCCCCGGATGCGTTTGGCTTTCTGCCCTGCAAGCACATATTGCCAGCTTATGTTCAGCTTTCAGCTTCTCATCAACCAACACCCCCAAGTCCTTCTCCTCAGGGCTGCTCTCAATCCATTCTCCGCCCAGCTTGGGATTGCCCTGACCCACATGTGGGACCTTGCACTTGACTTTGTTGAACTTCATCATATTTGCACAGGCCCACTTCTCAAGTCTGTCCAGGTCCCTCTGGATGGCACCCCTTCCCTCCAGCATGTTGACTGCACCACACAGCTTGATGTTGTCTGCAGACTTGCTGAGGGTGCACTCCATCCCACTGTCCATGTTCTTGACAAAGATATTAAACAGTATTGGTCCCAATACCAACCCCTGAGGAACACCAGTCACCACTGCTCATCATTTGGACATTGAGCCGTTGACTGCAACTCTTTGAGTGCAGCTATATAGCCAATTCCTTATACACTGAGTGGTCCATCAGTCAAATCCATGTCTCTCCAGCTTAGAGACAAGGATGTCATGTGGGACAGTGTCAAATGTTTTGCACAAGTCCAGGTAGATGATGTCAGTTGCTCTTCACTTATCCACCAACGCTGTAACCCTGTTGTAAAAGGCCACCAAATTTGTTAAGCATGATTTGCCCTTAGGGAAGCCACGTTGCCTGTCACCAATCACCTCCTTATTTTCTTGCCTTAGCAGAGTTTCCAGGAAGATCTGTTCCGTGACCTTACCAGGCACACATATTAGCTGTAGAGAGCAAAATGTAAATCAGTGGAAGATACAAAATACTGCAAAGACTTAGGAAGTAAACAAAAGACTACTTCTAGGTTCCTCAATCTATATACATGTAATAGTCAAGCAAATACAATTGTCTTTGGTTTGATTTCTTAATGAAACAAGTATTAGCAATATAACTGTCAATACATCAGTCTCTCATACCCTAAATAAGTTTTAAACCTCTGGAAAATTTCAACTGAGTTTATCAAAAGGATGGAGATCACAGACCTTAAAAGATTTTACAACTGGCAGACAGGTACTTAATAAAGCCAGTGAAGGAAGCGAAGACCCCTGATCCAGCCTGCTTGAATTGACTCACAACCTGCAAGTCTAATCAGTTGTATGTAATTCTGACCAGCAAATGCAGAGTATAGCAGCCAGCAGGCCAACTAAAGGCAGGGGAAATAGCAGTGATGTTACTCAGTTACATGGAGAACAAAAGCTAAAGCTATGGGATGAACGCCTGTCTCATCAGTAATGCAGTGTTGGAAGGGACAAAGGAAAGATTTTAGCATAATTAAGGAACTGAGGAAAACAGATTTCGAGGGCCAGAAATCACATTTGTGTTTAGGGCATGCAGGAAGAAACTCAGTGTGTTCCAGCAGGGCAAGAGAGACTTAGACAACTTACTGAGGTCTCTTCCTACCTGAAATATTCTGTGAATCTAGGAGAGGAAGACTCCATTGTACAAAATGCACTATTCTTCCAAAACAATTTTTGTCCCTAAATTATGTTTTTTCAGATCAGATTAGAAGATGCATGCCTCATCCCATGCCAATGCAGTACAAATTTTTTTAGTACTCAACTTTTTAAGGTTTTCTAATTCTTTGTGAAAAAGAAGTATTTTTCCAAAAGGATGCTGTTATTGCTATTTGTGTAGAAATAAGCTCTGGCGTTAATTCCAATATTTTTTTTATATGATAATTATAAGTCCTAGTTAGTGCTGCTGGGATCAGACCTTATTAAACCTAGAATTACTGGTAAATAGATTCTAGCAAGTTTGCAGTGTCATTTTAGCCCCTGATAGCAGGAGGATTTAACCTCCCTTTTTGAACACCATTATGTCCTCAAAGCACTTATTCCTACTGACAAGCACTCTACTTGCGGCAAGACATGTACCAGGAAGAGAGTGAAATTATGCTTTATTGCAAAATTATAAGAAGTATCCTTGCAAATACTTTTGAATTTTTTTTCCTGTTATTTTAGTTTGTGCTAGCAGGAAAAAGTATGATCACATTTTAACTACAAAGAAGGCTGTTCAGCTAGCTGACTGGAAAGGCATCCATGACCCTTAAGGATGAAAAAGAGGCAATTTATAATTTCTGCACTAAAGATCTTGTAACTGATGATTGATGTAGTCCCCATTTAACAGTCTTCTGCTTTGGGTAAATAAAACACTACCTTAAATTAAGTCTTATTCTGACAGCTCCCATGTGGATTTGCAATTGGGATTTGAAGTTGTTGGCATGTGTCCCCTCCGGCTATGCCTCTATTTGCCTGTGAAGCAATTCTGGCCCATGTGCATCAGCACATGTCCCACAGAGCACAGTACTGCAGAAGGCTTCCTATTCTGGGAGTAATATTTCCAAAGTTATCACAAACACGAGAGTATACTGAGGGCAGTACATGGACAGGTCTGTACAGGATGAGGGCCAGGCTCACATGAATAGTGGTGCATATAAACATTCCAAACAGAAAAACAAAACAAAAACCCAACAAACAAACAAACAAACAACCCAACCAACCCACCTAACTAAAAAACTACATTGATGATATTTATTACAAAAAATTGAAAAGTTCATGCCAGAGAATAGAAGTATTTAGCTACCATTAAAAGAGATCTGCAACAACAGTACATTCATTCCTATCAGTATCAGAGTATCTTGAGGTTCTTAATGATTTTCTGACTCGATTTAGATGTCAATAATGGGTGAAGACATTATGATCTTTGATGCATACATCATTCAACAGTTTGCACAAGCCTGTCCTTTTTAATTAATCCTCCCAAAAGAGAAATTAGGAATACAAAATTGTTATTCAGCAAGATCTGTACGGATTTTTTCTTTTTAATAACAAAGAAACCTAGTACAAACATATTCCTAAGAACTTAGCTGAAAAATATTAAACCTGAAGTAATTGAAGTTTTGAGATGTTCTGAAGTTTCATAAACCATAGACAAAGGCCTCTTGGGAATGTCATTTTCTTAGTAGCAACCATAAATGAGGTCCCAAAATAAACATTACAAAGTATTTTTCTTTTTTTTTCCAGTTCATATCTTCCTCCAAGGAAAAGTAAAATACACTATAAGGCGAGTAATTTCCTCCAACAGTGTATTTGCTTAATATCTTGTAGCTATGAAACACAGCAACTTGTTAGAATTATTTTTGTAGACAACATAAACATAGGGCTCTTAATATGAGAATTTTAATCCATTTTAGATATGTGCAAACTGAGGTGCACTACAATTAATAACGAAATTGTTAAAAAATTAATTTAGTAAATGAAAATCCACCATAAATAAATCATTAACATAAAGTATCTTTAATTTTGAAAGCTACTTTGTTTTTAGTTTAAATAAACTGATTTGCTCCCTCCCAAATTGTTGGACACGTTGCTTCATTGGGGCCTTTGATATATTCACTGCCATTTCCTGAGTGGATACTTGGCTAAGGTTAAGAAGAATTTGGGATTTACAGAATTATATGAGTTAGTGTTTGGTCCTAGTAGGAAAGCTGGACAGGAAAAAGATTTCCTCTTTGGAAAAATATTTCTGATATCAGCATTTCCTCCATTTTGCATCAGGCTGAAAAAATTAATGTTTTGAAAATAAGAAATTCTTAACTTTCCCAAAAATAAGTAGCCAGCCTGTAGCTAAGTTGTATCCTCAATGCTCAACAAGGATACCAGATACATGGATTCAGCCTTAGTGAATACTGTAGGAACCACTGAATTTTCTTTCTACTCATCACCTTTTTTCTTTGGAGCAATTCCACTTTGTCCAACCGAAGTATTTATTAGCACAAAGAAAGACCCCAAAGCTTACATCCTGCCAAAACTTTCAGTACTTCTTTGCTCTTTATTTCAACTTAGACAGAAGCTTTTTAATTCTACAGGATGGTTAGCATTTAGTATAATTTATTAAATATTAAAATACATGTAATCAACATTGCAATGATCACTCCTTAGTAGCCAGATTTGTTCTACAGATAATTGCAAGTCCATTAGAAACAGGGAAGCTTTATCCCAAGCACCAACATGCTGCACAAGTGTTTTTTTGATAATTACATTCATTAGGAGAACAGGAATTTTCCAGTCTTTTTGTGTGCTCAGCTGCTTATGTTATATTGTTTCCCCAAACTCTTTAGCTTTTGGGAGTTTGCAGCCTTTGACTTGTACATTTTTTAAAACTCTGATTGCATTAGTAGCAAAGTAGTTTTGCCATTAGTCACAGATTATATTCATTTAAATTTGAGTTTTAAAATCTTTCCAGGCTACAGGAGACTTAAAAGAACAACAGCAACAAAACCTCAGTGGTATTAAAGTCTGGAATCAAATGTCAAACATGGAAAACTAAGCTCTGATTTAGCCCCAAGAATCCCCCAGTGAGGCTCAATGGCAATTCAAAACAACCAGCAGGACAAGCAGAGGTCAGTCTAAAGTCAAATATGTTCTGCCTGAATCTGCCTGCAGCAGGCCAGGAGGAAACACTGACCCTGCATCCTTCCAGAGGCTGAAGTGGCTGGTGCCGTCTTCTCCTTGGGATATTCAGCTCTGAACTTTCTTCCAATATTAAACGTATTTTTCCTATCAAAGAAATAAACAGGACTTTCTCTTTTGATAGAAAGAGAGTTGGTGCCTGTCACATAAAATAACAAGTAGCAACAGCTCAAGGACTAGAAGTCTTTTCCCAGACCAAAGGAATTTAAAAGTACAGTCTTTAAAGCCTTAACCAGGAAACTAAGGCTTATTTACGTAGAAACCTTTTCAGTTGAAGCTGTGATGACATGCAGAAAGAATTAAAAGTTATTGAAAAAAATAAAATCAAGAAATAAAACAACAAATGGAAGGGTATGTTGTAAACTTGGGAGTTAGAGCAGCCATTTGGAATGAAAGACTGCTGGGTATCAGTCCTTGCTTCCAGGATTGCATTTATATTTTATTCAATGATTTCTTCATGTACAAATAATTCTGAAGCAGGAAATCAAATCCAGAGTACTGAGAGAGGTGAGCATCTCACATAGGTTTAGGTGCACATTCCAGATGTTAGACAGCAGCAAGAACGGTCTTACTCCACAAGCGGGAACAAGCCAGGGGTGAACCAATAGCAGGCAATGCCCTCACTGACCCAAGTGCAGTCCTGCAGAACCCAAGCAGGGCACTGATGACAGGGACCATCAACAGCCCCAGACACATCCAGTGGTGAGCCAGGTCCAGGGTCCCTCTAGGGGAACGAGTAAGGAGCAGCAGGAGGTGGGTCCAGTAGCAAGACTTCCACATAGGTACAAGGCATCAATCTAGGGAGCAGGCCAGGAAGCAGGCACACATACAGCATAGCTCAGGAAGGGGTTAAGGCTGCCGAACTGAGTTGAAATGGGGCTTCTGGACACATGGAGAGGTGTAGGGGGAGATCCCAGGGGCAGGTGGTCAGCACCAGTAAGGCCTGCCAGTGCCCTCAGGGCCCTGACACAAAGGATCCATCAAGCTTCAAGATCAAAACCAGGTTTATGCTTCATGGCAATTCTCAGGACAGCGGTGGCCTTGAGTATTGAAATATTCTGATCTAGCTACTGTAGGTCTGGGCCTCAGACAGTATGTTAGTGTGTAGCCAGCTGAGGGCAGAGAATTAGAGTGGGCATGCCCCCATTCGCATGCAGGCAACGCACATTTTTATCAGATTTGCCACAAAGTTTAGAACATAGAATTTAATTGTCTGTTGAGGTTCAACTTACCACTTTGGTAACATTCCACTCTCGTATCAAGAAAAATAACCAGGACAGTGAAAATAAAGAACAACAATTCACATTCACGTTGCTTCAGTTGCCAAAACAACATAGAAAAATCCTGATGCTAATTCCCAGTGACAGGGATTTTGTGGCAATTATGTCATCACTGCGATTAATTTCACAGTGAACATTGTATGCAGGCTGTGTAATCCTCCCACTGAGTAGCACTGATCTCTCCGCCTAGTCTAATTAGACAAAAGTTTCAGGATTACATTAGGGTCAGGCAGAGACATTTACAGAGAGTGAGGTCAGCAAATTACACATAGAAGACACCAGTGGTAGTGGAGTAATGGTCGTGCCTTGAACGAGGAAAGAGAATGGCCTTTTGGGATTCTAATGTAAAACTAAACAAACCCTCGAGTTCTTGCCAAGTCTACAAACACTGAGTAAAGAAAACAAAATCAAGCAAGGTAAAAATTATAAACAGTCTCCTTGCACACATTTAGGAAAGTCAAGTACGGTCCTGGTTATTGTTATAGATAACTGGTTTTGGCAAAAAACACATTTTTAATAAAATAGTCTAGTCACTGGGCACTGAAACTCCATTCCAAAGTGGAGTTTATTCTGCTGGGGATATACAAAGCTGTTTTTCTTAACTACTCAAGCCACTCTGCCTACCACAAGCCTGCTTCTGCTCTATTTAAGTCAATAAAAAGGCTCCTATTGATTTCAACAAACATGGGATCAGATCCAATGCCCAAATCATCCAGGAGGTAGAAAAGAAAATAACAGCTGAATATTGAAATGGCATGATGAATACCTGCTATTTTTAACACTTCTTTTATACATTTTTCTAAAAAGAATAACAGGAAGAGTTTCTATTTTACTGAAATATTCATCAGAAATAATAGGTATTTCATCAATGCATAAAAATACCATGGAATTATTACTTTGCTCTGTGCATTGTTGATGCGAAAAAGGATAGTGGATCCATAAGCTTCTTTATTTTTTTAAATTGTATCAGAAACTCTAATAAATCAGATACATGATAGATCAAAGGTGTCTGTATGCAGAAAATGTCTCCCTTTGCAAAAGACCAGTTCAAGACATTCCATATTTTGGTTAGAGGTAATGCTTCCATTAATAGCTAGATAACAGAAAATTAGATTACTAATTTCAAAATGTTCACTACACATAACTGTTCATATATGTGAAGACAATTAGTCTAGACTTAAAGATTCTCAAGGAATTACTTTAAAAGTGTTTGCATTAGTAAAATATAACTAAAGAAAACAAGAATGTACCAAAGTTGATTTGCTTGTTGAATAAAAAATCTATGTCTAAAGGTAAAGAAAAATGACTGTATCAGATGTAACCCCTAGGATGAGAAGCACAGTAATAAACATTATCTTTTCTGCTACATGTTCTGATTTTTCTACAGATTCCTCTTATTTTCATCTTCGCCTAAAGCAAGTGGTAAATAATAGTAAAACAATTTCAAGAAAAGAAAGCATAAAGGGTAATAAAGAAAGCTTTTATGTGTCTCCTTCCCCACTTTTCCTCAAAATATTTGTTACTTCCAACTGTCTGTAAAGGCCTTTGCACATAAGAAATTTGGCACTGTCAAAACCAGCACTACTTATCAAAGTATAAATACATTTTAGGCAGCACATATGTTTCTAAATGATTGGAACTGCCTATTGAACTTTTACAGGGATACAGAATCTTATACAGTAGAAAAAACTTCCTTGAATATGTCTCAAGGCATAAATAATAATGATAATCTTACTAAGCACAGTTTAATGTAAACTAGTGAAGTGCCTTAAGCACAGATTGAGAAGTGTCACTGAAACTCAGAGATTCATTCTGTTTTACTTCGGTGCTCCCTAGAAGCAGTTCTTCTATCTATTTGACATCTGTTGAATTGACATTCTATATATTTGACATCTGCTTTTATATATATGTGTGCAGATGTACTGTTTTTATATATATAATATATATTTGACATCTGCTTTCACAGATCTAGAAAAAGTTAATAAATCATTGGCTAAATATAAGCCCTCATTTACTCTGCCTTGTTCAGTTTTTGCAATAACTTATTTTCTGAATTACAATACTTTCCAAAAGCAAAACAAAGAAATTCTGGCTGAACCTATAGTTAAAAAAAAACCCAAACAAACCAAAACCAAGTGGCAACAGCAATTTAGCTCTGATGGTAAATTTACTGTGAAAGTTTAGATGATGATATCCATGGTACTTTCCTCATAGACTCCTTCATTTTATCACGCACAATGTGATTCAACTAGGAGAGCCAGAAGAGCTATTTCAGCATCCCATGGAGATAAAGCAGGCCACAAAATACACATAATGACAGTCAAATATTTCACCATGCTGTCTACACCATGCACTGGAAAACAAGAATGTCATCATCTGCAGAACTATAACAAAATCATTGGCTATATAGAGAATCTTAATAGAAATTATAAGATTGACATGAACGAGGAATAAGTGCAAATGCATTGGTGTGGAAGCACCCAAAGAGAGAAAAAAAAAAAAAAAAGANAGAAAGGCCACGAGAATGATCTAACAGGTTATCAATGCCCTAGCACAGACATCTGTGCTGCTTCTCAGTACACTCAGGTTGGGAGAGAAATCTTGGTAATTCACAGATCTGTGACTAGAGACTGATTGCTGCCAGCTCCTACAGTGTACAAAAAGGCACGTCCAAATCCAGTACACAGTAAGCAAATGAAGAAGAGACCTGGATATATGAGTAGGACTTGACAGGTGATGTCCCTTGTTCTTAAAAGTATCACAAGGAATCCTGAACAGACTAGTTGTATACAAGCATTTTGGTATCTATCTGGACTAACATGACTCATATATCTTGCTATTTGCAAGTACCTGGCTCTCAGAGTACAGTACTCTGACCAGGTTCTTTTAGATATTCCACGTGTGGAGGGTGTAATATTTAAGAAAATTCACTTATCTGAAGATATTTGATGTTACATAGGATTTCTGATTTAGCAGAATGATACAAAATATACCGAAAACACAAGACAAATGCAAGTTAGTCTTGGCAAAATATAGCAATTGCAATATACAGTTCAATCACAATACCAGTCTGATCTCCATTACTGGTCTCTATAATATGCTCATCATCTTGACACTGGGCATCCCCAGCTGCCAGGAAGGAATATATGGGTTAAAGCCAGCTCAAGCCTATCACTTTCTTTGAAATTCTTTTTCCTGTTGTTTAGTTTTTATGCTCTGTATTGGGCTTAACTGCATATACACTCCCCCCATGCTGATGTGGCTGAGGGATACATTCACACTCTTTTAATGAGTTCATTAAAACATTTACACCACCAGCCGACCCACTCAATTGTGATGTAGTCAGCTCATCCAGCCAATCAACATCGTTGACTAAAACAAAGGTCACTCTTGGGTCCCCCATGTGTTGAGATAAAGTCAGTTTCTCTGCAGTGGCTGTGGTTGGTCACACCCTATATTATTTCCTGAGCTTCATGGGCACATCACCCTTTCCCATTGCCTCTGAACCTTCTTCCGTTGTAGGGGATTATTAGTCAGTCACAGTGGTATGACAATGTGAGTATGTATAAGCAAAATCAGTTTGAATTTACAGCTTTCCTAAGAGCTCACATTGAGATTTCCTGTGTTGTTACAATGCTGCAAGAACATTTCCTGCAGAAAATCTTTTGTTATTAATTCTCTTTCCACTGAAGATGGTTCTGGATCTTGTTTCTTTTGCCCTTCAACTTTCATTTTATAGGATGGAGGTGTTTGTTCTCCCCCTCTCACTGTCCTGTAAGCCTTTAGAAACAGACAAGTGATCACTGTTTATTCACCATAGATACGATAAAAGTGAAAAGCAGCCCATTAGTTTCTCATTGCATCCTTCATGAATAGTAAAGCATGAAGAGCATTGCTATGTTCAACATTCTGTTTGTCCTAACCTTGATCTTCAGCCCTTCTATTATGCTACTGCTAAATTTGACCAGAGTCAGAAGCATTTCTGTCATGTCATCTTCTATTCAAGACTAATAGAGGGGAATATTTCCCTTCTGCTCTGTTCCAGTGAAATATCAGACTTGGAGCAGAACTGAAGTGCCCAAGCATCAACCTCCAGCACCACTTCCTATTGAGACACTGCTGCAGAGACCTTCCTTGTTTGAGTAGAGTCTGGTTCTACGCTAAATGCTTTGACCTTCTGTTAGTTTCTAAGAGCTCTCATACAGCTGAGTTCGAAAGCTGTGATTAACATTAGTTGCCAGAATTTCCCAGATACTTCAGCTTGTGTTTTGACGTAAGTAGGTAAACAAAACACTGAAAACATGGCCTTTGTTTCAACAAAGGCAAGGTGAGGAACAGGGTGAGATAGACACCTACATGAGAACAGAACAAACTCCCTTACAGGGCTCCTTGATCATCTCTGATGTTTAAATCTTAAGGGATACCACTTTAGTGCTACAAGTGATGGAGAAAGCTGCTGTGGAGCTAAGAGATAATAAAGGATAACAAAGAGAAGGGGGCAAAGGTTCCAAAGCAGTGTCACTATAAACAACAGCAGAGACCACTATATGAAGTACGTTAATATAGTGACGTGCCTCATTTTTTATATTATGTTTATAATTATTTTCATTATGGAAATGTTTAAATCAAATGGAAGTGAGGCCCTATTGCACTAGGTGTTTAACAAAGATAGCGTAAGAAAAAGTCACTGGGAGTTTGCAGTTAAAATAGGGAAAAAAAAGGTCAGAGGAAATGAGAAAGCAAGAATTATTATCTCTTTTTCTCTCTAAATATTATGATTGGCAGAGTTCCCTGCATATGCAGAGAACTTTCCAGTTTAAAGTAATCATCCTATATAAATAGCCTGATTGATCCTCGGGGAGTGATCCACCATGCTAACTCTTTAAATGTTTGGAAAATAAAAATTAAATTTAATTGCCTTACCCAGATATACAAAAAGAAATAAAGCACCAATGGCAAATATACTCCATTTCTTTCTGAAAGACTTTTTGTTGTTGTTGTTTAGCAAAATGGATTAGGTTTTCAGTATTATTGTTGACAGAATGATGCATATTTTCTCCTGAGGTTAAAAGGATTTTTAAGAATTGGGTACTGACATACTGTTACTTTATATTTTATATTCATAAAGGATGTGCATTAAAATATAATGCTATAATCAGTGTTAATTCAACAGATATTCTTGCTATCATATCACTCAAAAGATATTTAGAGTAGAATAAGCCATTATGCTGGGATCATTTTACGACAATATATTTTCACTCATACAAGTAAGATTACACAAATATATGAAGGGGCCACTTCTGTCTTTACACTACACACATAGAGCGGAATACCTTTAGGCATCTTATTCTCAAAATCAAATTCATGCCTTTGAGTCAGGCATCTAATCTTTACACACGGCATAAAGAAAGTGAAATACCTTTGAGCAGTGCTCATAAGGGTCAAGATGGACCAATAGTCTGGGAGTACAACAGTATAAAAAATATATTAAAATGTTATAATATTAAATATTATTATATTATAGCATTATATGACTGAATATGTCATCTTAAAATCAAATTAAATATTCCAAAATGTGTTGCTTTGGCTTTATGAAAATCTCATTTGATCTTGTAATTTTTGATTGCATGTTATTTAAGGTTAATATTGTATCTAATGCTTCAATGTTATTTCAGGCAGAGAAAAATTGCTGCGTATTTCAGTGAAGTTCAATGCTTTTTTTCAGATAATTCATTTTGGGAAGAACACACCAAAGAATTCCTGTAACCCTCCAAAAATAAATCATTCAAAAAGGAAAGTGTTCTACAGCTTCTGCAGTTGTAGTAATTTTGTCTAGCAGACCAGAGAGAGAACATAAACACTTTAGAGTTCAAGCAAATACACACTCCCTGCTTTCAGCAAGTATCACCAGCAGTTTTCAAAGTTTACCATTTCTCATAAGTAATATTTTCTTCCTTCTTCCTTGTTTTGCAATAGCTAGCATTCTTCATTTCTGATAATCTGTCCAGTGTAAACGTACAATGTTGTAAGTTCATAGCCTTGGATTCTTATCCAGGTCACTTAACTATTTAGCATGTACAGGTGCTGTTGATGTGTTTGATAATGTCCAGCATTGCTGACTGTCAAATATGCTGCAAGTGAAAGAACAATTATTTGTTTTTCTATCTGATTAAACTCAATTGATTTTTCAGCTCAGTTAAGTAAACATAGCAAGTAAACATAGCATACTGAATTGTGTGGATTCACTAATTTATGTTAGCTGAAGATTGAGTCTGAAATACATCTTTATTTTTAAGATATGGTATGGAACTTGGAGGTTTTGTGACCTTCATCATTAGGAATATATGTTATTTTATTCCTTAGGGAGAAAATGAAGAATGATCACCCACTATGAAATGTTACACTTTTCCAGGAAAGGACTGTTTGACAAAGAACATTAACATTTCTGGTATTATTACCTCCACAGTTGCAGCACCAGCTGTAGAAAATTACAAGGTTCTCCTGTGGAAAAAAGATGTAAAGATTTGGAAAAGATGTTAAATGGCTTCTAGGCAACATTTGTTCCCCTCCAATATATGAGACTTTGGAAATATCAGCCACGAAATTAAGTGACTCTTTGCAATCTCCTTTCAGTGATTTTTTTTTTTTTTTAATGACATAGCAATGATGAAATAGGATGCGAACAGTTAATTGAAATGATAATAGGGCCAAAATCATGCTGAACTAAACTTGGGGTATAGATGTACTAGCCAGATTTTCAGATATTACTAGGTTTCTCCAAAGCAAAAAATTATGATCCAAGACCCAAAATCTTGTTACTTGAACTGTAACACAGCGTACTGTTTGTCACTCAGACACAAAATGGTATCTCTGTTGCCATATGAATTCTACCTCCATTTCACAGATGTCTTCACACAGTTTATAACTGCACATTCTTCTGTGTATGTTCTTCATTACTTTTTGTTCTTTATAATAATTTCACAGATAGAAAAGAGACAAAGTGAGAAGTAACTATCTTCTGTGATAAAACACTGATAGGAAGAAACTGTAAGATTAAGTAATCATTGCAATACACATCCAACATCAAAAATGTGCAATTACTATCATTGGTTGATTTTTTTTATGTCAGTAAATCTGTATGAGCAAACATTAGCTAATAAATGGAAGGATCTTTAAAAAAAAATGCACTTTCCTGCTGTACTGCTGTTCTTAAGTCATAGTTCTGACTGAGCCCAAATAGCTTTGCTGTTAAAAGTACTGACTATGTACTGATTTTGAAGGATGATCTATTTCTAATGACAATATGAAAGTACGTAGAAGAGCCTCATAGGGAACATCTTCCTGCCATTTAAATGTCACTTGACAGATACAATATTAATGAAAAGTTATTTCATGGTGTCCTCTATTTTTTTTGTTAAAAGACATTCTCAGAAATCTTACATATTTATCTGATTTTCCCTTCAGTTTTGAAGAGAAATCTCTTTCTACCAACATAGTCTCTCTAGTTTATACCATCCTATGGAATGAAATCAAATTAAGAATGTATTTTTTTTTAATGTATGTAGAACGTTTGGCATATGAAACTATTGCTAACAATTACCAAACAGGACAAGTTCACCTGGAAAAAGGTGATAAATATTAACTGCTTAAACAGCGGTATTTGTCCATGACATTTTATCTTTGCTCTTGTTTGCTTAATGTTTATAAATTGAGCCCCTAACTTGTCTTCAGCTGAGCTTGAAAAACCAGAATTCAAGTTCAAGTTTTATTGCTTACTGGTATTTGGCATTATAAGCTTTAATTTTCCTTCCAAAGATATTAACTTTTATCATTAACCACCAGGATATCCCTTATCCTACTTTTTCTGGATCAAAGAGAGAGATAAGAGAGTAATATATCTTTGCAGAAACTAACTGATCCCTCTCTCAAGAAAAGTTCATGAGCATTTAACATAGTAACCACAGTTAACATGTTTGTATTTTAGCTAAAAGCGACTTAGAAAGAGACCTATATGCAAGAACACTATAGTTTGTCATCCAGCGGAATTACAGACTGTATTTGCATATCCTACAGTATGCTCACTTCAGCTTTGATGTGATGCTGAGACAGTGGCTTGTATTTACAGACATTTTTATGATTTCCTTCCAGGAACTCTCAAGAGATACACAGCAATTTCTTATATCACAAATGCAACCTGTAAAGTTAATAATTCTTTCAAAATGTTTCTAACACATCAATTATTAATTTAACCTTTGTATTCAGTGGCATTCTACTGATGGCTTTATAGCTATATGTTTTGTGTTGGAGAGGATGGGAGGAAGTGAAGAGGTATATAAATCAAAGAAAAATCATTAGAAATACTTTAGTTGGAAATCCTCATATCTCTAGTATATTTTATTTCAACTAATGACATCTCATCTTCAGAAAGGTAAATCTTTGACAAGAAACTGAATATGAATACAGGCTAACATGTAAAATATTCTAATAAGTAGTAAGGAAGCTAAAATACTGATTGCTTGTTTCCAGTAAAGGAAAAGCTACTTCTAACATCACATGAGTGAGTCACCACATGAAAACTTTGCTTACTGAGCAGTGTCTCATAAACAGTGACTAGGACATTGTACTTTGTAGATACCATTTCCAAGTAATCTTTTTGGTATTAAAAACTTTAGCCAGAAACACAATGAATTTATTGTCATCTTCCTTGCTTTTCCAGAAAGTGAAAATCTGGTCTTTGGTCCATTGTGCCCTAACCCACAGGAATAGATATGTTTCAACAATGGGATGTGATTCTTGTGTGCAAATTTCTCATCTCCAACCAGATCTAATATTTTTGTTTGTTTTAGGTGAAGAACAACATAGAAATATATATGATCCATAGGGCTGGGGTATGGTTTTGCACTTTTTTTCCTGAGTGGGCCTTAATAAACATTAAGGGCCATATCTTACATCATTGCAATCTCACTAAAATTAAACAGGACTTAATAGGACTATTAATAAGAGCATTTGATTTTTTTTTAATGTAAAATTTAGTTTTCTAAGTGGGAAAGTACTTATTTAAACAAAAGAAAATCATGGCCTTTGAAAAATATTTGCATGCTTTTTTCATCCCGAAGAGAAAAACACACTGAAATTGTTTTAGTGTTCAAGGAAAATATGTGGACTTTCATTGCTGGCATTCAAAATACGGTAAGCTTCAATTTTATTTGTCTGTAAAAGAAACAGAATATTAGAAGAGAGCTTGAAATTGAAAGAAAAAGCACTTTACTTGAAGTCTCTTCAGGGGAGTAAATATCATTCATCAACAGATCTGTGCAGAAAATGTAAACACGGGTCAAGTTTAAAGATGCAGGCATAAAAACAGAATGAAAGACACTTGTCTAATTTATGTCAGAGACCCTACACAACAACTTTGAATGTATGTGGGAGAACAAAAAAATACATACTGAGAGGGCTCAAGGTTCCTTATGGTGTTTCCACTTATAAACTGAGGAGGAGTAGAAAGAAGACACACAGCAGGCTGAAACTCCAGAGACCTGTAAGCGACATGCCTCTTAGAAGCCCCTTAGTTAGAAAAGTTCTAAACCATCCCTTTATGTGGTTGTCCTAAAAACCAGTATATTTGGAACCTTAAAGTGTGAGAACCTGATATTGAAGATGAAGTGTCTCTGCTCTGGCAGCCATTAATGGAAGTATAACTTTTCTTTTGCTCTGTATCTTCTGTAGACATTTTCCCCAGCCAAGGTGGGTCTGCTGGAAAAAGCACTGCTGATATCATTTGTACTGGTTCCTGCTCAGCTGACAGAAAGGCAACATTCTCACCAGTTCACACACTATAAATGCTTATCAAACTTGTGAAAAACATCAAAAGCACTAACACAGTCTTTGAGAAACCCCAAAAAATAACTCTGCCTTCATCACAGTATGCCTTCAACTGTCATTTTGTACAGCTTACAGACAGGAGGCCAAAAACTGGTACTACTGATGTGCTGGAATCAATCACGTTGACTCAATTGTCTCACTCACTGTTTCTAGATAAATATTTATAACTTGAAGAAACTACTGTTTGGACTTTTCCCCTCTAATCCAGAATAATTTTCTGTTATTATTGTTGAGCTTTTAAATAAGTAGGATAAATAAATCACTAAAAGCTTACTGAATATATTTAAACTGCTTGAATGCAGCAAAAAAAAAAAAAAAAANAAAAGCTGGCAACAATATGTATCAGTATTATTTTAGTAAGTGATATTTTATCAGATGCCTGCATACAGTGATATAAAAGTAAGACACAGAAAAAAACTCGTGTTCAGTGGCAGTGAAATCTAGACTGCATTGTTAACAACTTTCTAGAATAGGTGATCAAGGACCTCATGCTTACAAAAAAGGAAGAACTGGTTGGGGGTGTGGAAGTTGATGACAGGTTTGGCTGCAGTGACCATAAGAAGGTGGAGTTCAGGGTCCAGAGAGAAGGGAGCATGGCAAAAATCAGGACATAACACTAGATTTCAGGAGAGTAGGCTTGACCCCCTTCAGAGTTCTGCTTGGAGGAATCCCATGAGATACATCCCCCGAGGGAAGACAGGTCCAGAAAATCTTTCTGATATTCACATATGACCTCCTCCAAGTACAAGAAAGACCTGTCCCAACAAATAGGAAATCAAGCTAAAAAGCAGAAGGATGCTTATATGGATGAACAAGGAGCTCCAAACTGAACTCAGACATAAAACATAAGTGAACAAGAAGTGGAAACAAGGGCAGATAACCCAGAGGGACTATAGACTTGTTGTCTGGTTGTGCAGGAATGGGTTTAGGAAAGTGAAGGCTGGCATGGAGGTGAATCTGGGAAGGGATGTGAAGGACAGTAAGAAATTATTCTACCATACATAAGCAGCAAAAAGACTACTAGGAAAAATGTCCTGCTGCTGAGTGAGGCAGGGGATGAGGTGAAAAATGACAGGGAAAAGGATGAGATACTCAGTGTCTGCTTTGCCTCGGTCATTACCAGTAACACCAGCCTTCAAGACTCTCAGGCACCTAAGAAAGCCTAGAGCAAGGAAGACTTGTTTAGGAACCACCAGGTCAAGGAGCACTGCACATACATAAGTCCATGATGGTTGCACCCATGAGCGCTGAGGGAGCTAGCTGGCTGATGTTATTGCATGGTCACACTAGATTATCTTTGAAAGGTCATTGTAACTGGAAGAAGTTCCTGAGGACTGCAGGAAAGCAAATGTCACATCTATCTTCAAAGAGGACAAGAAAAAAGATCTGGGCAACTATAGGCTGGTGAGTATCACCTCAGTTCCTGGGAAGGCGGTGGAGAGAATCCTCCTGGAAACCATATCCGAGCACATAAAAGACAAGAAGGTGATGAGTCCGCATGGATTTAGGAGAGGGAAATCGTGCTTAACTAACCTGAGAGCCTCCTACAATGAGATGACACAGAAGAAAACCGTATGGTTAGAGGTCAGTCACAGTGATGTACTCCAGTGGTTGACACTGGGCCTAATAGTGTTTAACATCTTCATAGACAACCTGAGAACAGAGTGCCCCCTCAGCAATTTCACAGGTGATGCAAAACTGTGAGGAGTGGCTGATACACCAGAAGGTTGTGCTGCCATCCAGGAGGACTTAGACAGGCTGGAGAATTGCGTTGCCAGGAACCTTATGAAGTTCAACAAGTGAACTGCAAAGTACTGCATCTGGGGAGAAATTACCCCAGGCACCCAGTACACATTATGGGGCAACTAGCTGGAAAATATGCCTGTGGAGAAGGACTTTGGGGTCCTGGCGGACAAGAAGCTCATCATGAACCAGCAAAGCACCCTCATGGCAAAGGCGGCCAACAGTATTCTGGGCTGCATTAGGAAGAGTGTTGCCAGCAGACTGAGGGAGTTGATCCTTCCCCTCTACTTAGCACTGGCGCGGCCACACCTGGAGTGCTGTGTTCAGTTCTGGGCTCTCCAGTGCATGAAACATATGGACGTACTGGGAGCTAGACTCTTCTCAGCAGCATCCAGTGACAGGACAAGAGGCAACAGGCAAAAACTGAAACACGTGAGGTGCCATTTGAACACAATAGAACACCTTTTTACTGTGAGGGTGGTCAAATACTGGAGTGGGTTATCCAGGGAGGTTGTAGAATCCCTATCTGTGGAGATATTCAAAGCCTGACTGGGCTTGGTTCTGGACAACCTGCACTAGTTCACTCTGCCTGAGCAAGGGGGTTGGACTAGATCATCTGAAGAGGTCTCTTCCATCCTAAGCAGTTCTGTGATTCTGTGAAATCTGAGGTTAGCTACAGGCAATATCTTGGGAACTATATGAACTATGCCCTTTTTTTAATGTCTTCCTATTGCAAGTCAAACTACCAAAAAAGACAATCAAAACCAAACCCAACACCTAACTTTAAATAATCTGCACTAAGAATGTATCTTTGGGTTTTTTGTTTGTAGAGAGTTAAATAATTTGTTGCACAGTCGAAGTGTAATATTCAATTAAACCTGCCCTCAGGGAGAAAAGCTATTTGAACAACACTGTAACGTTAATGAAACTGGTGAGATTTCAAACTTCATCAGTTTGGAATCTGAAAATAGTATTGCTTAGGCTCTGAGAAATGGTTTTACCTTTTATAACAAATTATGTCTCTCCAGTACTGCGTAATTATACATCACTTGCATGGAGTTCTGTCATATTAAAACATTTTTTCTTGAAATAATATAGCAGACCTAAGAAATTTTTATGCTATATTTGATCATGTTTGTAGATATGAAAAAATAATTAATTTCTATCAACCTACAATCTAGATATACGCATATTATATAATAAATCTTTTTAGGGAGATACCATGTCCATTTCTGACTTTTTTTTTCCCGTTAGGAAAAAGAAAAACCATAACACGATGGTGAGTTCTAAAAATTTAAAGACCTCAAATAGATGCCGAAGTGTAAACTATTGGTTTATAATTGATTTAATATTCATGAAAAGTGTGATATAAATGTACTTTTATACCGCTTTCCTAACATATCCAATTTGCTGCTTACAAATATTTTCAGACTCCATACAGACCAACTTCTACCTGATTCTGGAAAGTTTGAATGCATGAAAATAGCTTGATGCTAATAATAGGTAAATAGAAATTTTCTCTTTGACTCTCTCACTCTCCCAAAGGTACTGTGTTGTGTGAAAATTGAGGAAAACTCACACTTGTTCAGTATCTGATGCAGAAACGTCAATCCTCCATAGCAGTCAGTCACTATCATTAGGAGTTGCATACAGAAGGGAACACAGTGGTCTCTCTCTATCTACAGGTACAGTATAAGTTGACAGCAAGAAGTGCTTTTAAGAGTTTAATCTCAGCTTCTCAACCTTATGTGGCAGGTGCCAATATCCACTGACCCAAGTAGCTACATTGCAGTCACTACAGGATTTCTACCATTCCTACTGATAAACCCCCTGCTGAATACAATGATCATGGTATTATTAGAAAACCTGTATTATTATGGTCATAGTATTATTATGCACCCCAATCCAGTCTTAAATCTCTACTGTACCAGAAAGAATTAGCTAGATTTAATAAAATCTTCAAATCATAAAGGGTTTTCACTAATAGTGTCCCAGAAACATTATTGCTGATTAAATGTCAGGTGACAGTTGAGTTAATTAGGCATTAAATTTAGAGAATAATCCAGTATCCAGCACTCTGTCTGAGGCAAAACCATGCTGGTTAGACTGCACGGGAAACTCTATTCCCAAATACTGGGAATTAGCAATACTATTTCCGTGTGGCACACTTAAATTCTTCAACATGTCTATGATTTTTTTTTTTAATTTTTATTTATTTTGAACTACCAAAATAACAAAATTTGCACTCAACAACCAACCACCCATTGTGGAAATAAAGCAAAATGTAACATAGCATATAAATAGCAGGTGTCTGTTTTCCATTTGTTTCTATTCAGCAAATTGAAATATTCTTAATTGTAAAGTATCCTCTTTGTGTGGATTAGACAACTAATTTCATTAAAGAATAAAATTTCAGTGTGTATAACCAAGCAGTTTTGAACTCTGTTCTGACAGCTTCCCAACATGGGGTTTGAAAAGTTGCTGATATCCTATTTGTAGACAACAGACTATGGCAAACTTGACATTCCCTTGGAACAATTTTGCTCGTCAGTAATGAATTGAGCCTTGTAGTATCAGAGGCAATGACATTGTATAATCCTAATCATAATTCCTTTAAGATCCATCCTAAAAGCAATTATATTTCTTGCCGCCAGTGTTGATTATATTCTTTTGAAGGCATTAGGCTGCACTTTTCCTCAACACCTACAGCACACAACAAACTTGCCTCTACCATAGTTCAAGTACAAAATAATGCCAGTGTGTCAAAACATGGGGTGATAAACTGAAGGACTTTATTTTTCAAAAGGACACAGAGTGAACAAGACTGTACGCTTGTCTTGCACAGAGTCAGTTTACATTTTTGGAAATAATCTCTTAAGTTTGTCTCCCCCAAAACTACTCTTTCTACATGCTTATATTTTATCTTCACATGAATGCTCTTTCTTTGTCTCACACACACACACAAATCCCTACTTTCCTACCATTTCCCCACCTGTATCCAATTGCACATTCATTGATTACAATTTTAGTAAAAATAGTGGCAGGCTATTCAATTTCATCTGCAACAGCAGAAGATATATGGCGCATTTTTTTTCAGTTAAAATAATTTGCAATATAATGGTTTGATTGTTAAAACCCCAAATTGCCAGACCATTGGAAGGAATTAGGGAAGATTAAAAATCAGTTTTAATTAATGTTCACTTTATGAAAGTGCTTAGGCTGAAAAATACTCAGGACCCGGCTGGCCTTTGTAAGGGAATGCATGAAGTCTTGGTCCTTGTCTTGAAGAGCTTAATCTCAAAGAAAACTTAATATTTAAAGACAATTAATGTGAAAGAGAATGATTAAGTTATCTGCCAAAAGGCTCCCTAAGAATCACTCAATATTTAAATCCACTTAAATACCCAGAATAGAAGGAAAGGTTGAAGGCTGCCACATTCAGCACTCTATTCTTCTCCCTTTAACTTCAACCAACCTAACTTATACATGCCAGCCCCTACTCTTAACAGCTTGCTGCCTATTTCTTTAGGAATGAATATTTCATTAAAATAAAGGTTAGCACCATAGGGTGTTAATGGCATTGCATTTCTATTCACAACACTAAGTGTAATTTGAATCAGCGATAGAAGAAACAGAAGGAACAGAAGGAATGACCTTTCTTGAAAGATGCTGCAGGAAGAGAAATGTCAATAAAAAGCAAATAGTGTTTTACATATCCTCTTACAAACAGCTATTTCCTGTTTATGCACTTAAAAGAATAGGCTTCTTTCTGAGCCATCAGCTTGGCACAAGGATTGACTTGCCAACATGGGGGTGAAATAAGAGCTCATACATCCTATGCAGTGTCCTGCTGCTCAACTGCAGCAATTAAATATACATGAAGATCTATGCGCCTTCAAAATGGCAGTAAGTTTAGGACCAGCAGATTAGAGAAATATCGTGCCCTCTATACAATCCAAAGAATGTCAAGCAAACAAATACAAGACCGTAATACAAATGCCGTAAAAAAAGACCATAATGCCAAAAAAATTCATGACTTGAAGAAGCAAACAATATTAAATGCAACTATTTTTAATACAACTATATTGTTTCTGAGTAAGGCTTCAGATCTTCTGGTTCTCATAAAACTGCTGTAAAGCTTGGTGAAAGCTCTTTTGAATAATTCTCAAACTCCCTGAAATTTCTGTAGTTTTCTGTAGTTAGCTTGATCCCAATAATTTCATGTGATAGGGAAAAAAAAACAAACAACAAAACCCCCACAATTTATAAAGCAAAAAAACCCATTACCTTGACCAAATGAACATGAATCTTCAAGCACATAAATGTGAGAGGCATGTTTTTTTAAGTCAAGAATTTAGCAACACTTGCAATAGAGAAGGCGTTTTGAAAGCAGTTGCTTCTGAAAGTAGCTGTTTGAACAATTAAGTTTAAAAAATTGCACTATAAATCAATTTCTTTCTCTTCCATGCAGTTCATTCAACTGCAAGAAGGAACTCCAACTAGATAAACCTCTGAGCATTTTAATTCTGTGTTCTTTATCCTCTTTATCCTTCTCTTTACCCTCTGAGGAAAAATATCATGATCAGAAATAAAGAAATGCAGTAAATGAAGTGGGTAAACATGTTGAAGAGTCAAAAAACAGGTAATGAGAAAATTATTTGACACAATGTGGGCCAAATACTGTTCTCACTTACCAGTCATCTTAATCAGCACTGGCCTGTCTACAGGTCTCCGGATCCACTTCTACACTTTGTTTCAGCCATGTTAATCTAGGATGTGCTCAGCATAGACCAGTCCCAGCCTCTGAATTCTCACCAGAACTGGGACTGATGAATTTATTGAGACATTGTCTCAATTGACAGTTCAAACATTTAAAATTGCAGGAGTTTACATCTCAAGAAAATAGAAACCTCTGTAATATCTGTGAGACAGGAATTAAGGATCTTGGAAAAATAAATCACTTTTATTTCTACAAACGTAATCAATTTAACTCTCATTATGAATGTCTCTTCTCCCCTTCATCTCTTACTGCCCTTAGCACATTTCACATGAACTGAACCATGTGAAAAATAAATTGTTTGTATGGCTTATATACTAAACAAAGGACAGATTTCTGGAGAGAATGAAGGTAAAGATAAATTGTAATTTTTACTTTCCCCCAAAAAACTGAATATTGGTAGTGCTTATGGGGGAAAAGAATTACCCTGGCTGGAATCCACCTAAAAAGAGCAATTATAAATTACCCACTGGAGAACAACTTGATCATTTTTTTTCATATTTTCAGGATAGTTTTAATTCACTTTAAAAGTTCATCTGAAAAAATAATTAAGACAAAAAGAATCCCCAGAGGTTAAAAAAAAAAAGAAGGTAGGCTAATAATGGAACCGTTATTGAAGCCTTAATTAAGAGGAGACACTTGATCACTCTGTAACCACTGCCTTGAATTAAATGTTTCAAGTAGAATAAAATATAATGGTACCATTCAAAGCAATAGAATGGAACAACCTACCATTTTTTGGCTTATTCTCAGTTCCTCCAGATCTCCTTTTGCAATTATCATTAAAAATGCATATTTATATTGCTTGGAGGTAACCTCCTCCCATGAGCTCAATCACAAGAACAACAGAAGTGGCAATTGCTAACATACCACTTGGATTAAGAATGTCCTACGGGTTCAACATTTGTATAAGCAGAGTAACAAGATCTCTGAAGCTTTGAATAATTAGCCTTTCTGCAAGGAAAATGAGACCACTTTCCTTCACATCAGAGTAACCTTGAAGGAAATTTGTTGAAGTTAGGTTTTCACTAACATAAACAAGAAGGAGAAATCAGGGAGATGAAGGGAAAACCAGGAAGTTTTATAGGGCAACACTATAAAGACAAGAAAGAAAAAATAGAAGTTGTTAAGCAGTATACAGAGGAAATGACACAGTGAAATAAAATTAAAGAAATAGATTAAAAAAAAAGTTTCTTAATTTTAATTTTTACAGACTATCAACTTAAGACCCCCCTGTATTCAAGGGATACAATACATACATGTGTAAGTAAGTTTTCAAATCCTTATTCTGGGTTCTTGTCTTGCAGCAAGTCTAGTACTAGGGTTTGGGGCTTTTTTGACAAATACAGTAACAATACCCTGGTGGATTATTAAGGAAAACATAAACGATCTTGAAAGCTGTTTCATTAGCAGGTTACTTCACTGTAAATTAAAAGGCCTGCAGGCAAGCACATATGGCACATCAGGTATGGGACAGAGACAGTCTTATTAAAAGCCCAAAGCATGTTTCTGATAAGGACTGAGGCAAAATCCAGAAAATTAAATGCAGGAAGCTTCTGTATATTCCAAATATCATTAAATTTCTAAAGTATTTATTATATGTATAACATGGAAAACAAATTATAGGGAATAATTTTTTTTAATTTATGCTACTATTGAATGTAGCACCAAGAAAACAAAAAAAAAAAAAAAGAAAAAAGGAAGAAGAAGAAAAGGAAAAGAAAAAACAGAAGATGACAAAGAAATTCAGTGTAGTAGTGGAGTTCTGGCTTTGCTGTACAGTTGGTTTTATTTTAACCAAAATTGCGAAATTCTGCTGCTTGAAGAGATAGAAAACTCTTTGTTTCAAACTGGGCTTCTTTCAGCAGGCTGAGTCTTTACTTTCTACAGCATAAAACCCAAACAAACAGAAAGCTCTAACTTAACAGTCATAAAGGTCAGCAGAAAAAAACAAAACAACCCAACCAACCAACCAAAGAAAGAAATGGGAAATACGAATTCTCAGAGCTCTTACCAGCCTCCTCCTAGCCAAGGTGAGGGATTATATTCCACAAGTATCAAATAAAGTTAAAGGACTTTATGGACTTGTAGACCTTTCTGATTACACAGATCCCATTGAAACTTAAATCTGTGTTTTGTCCTCTTCACTGGTTCCTGACATCATAGCGCCTGCAAAAGTGCTGCCTGTAATAGACGAAACCTGGAAGAAAGCTGCAGCAACCCCAGCGTGCCTGCACAGTCCATTTCCCAGGTGAGAAGGAGGTGACTCAGTTCTTTCTGAAAAGCTTTTTCCCCATTGTGAACAAGGTTACCCCAGAAATCGCCTGCTAGAGCCCATAACAGAGCTGACACTCCTGCAGAAGCCAGAGACTGCTCTGCCACTCCTGCGTTAATATCTGAAGGATCTCTCACTGAACTTATGCCATGCTGAACTCAAATACAATGTGACAAATGGGCAAAGAAATTCATACAGTAATTACACCAGTTAAGCAATTTTTATAATTGCTTATAGCTCTACGATTGTTTATTCATTCCTCTGCCAGCTTAGAAGTATTAACAGTTCAAATGGAGAGAAGAGCAAATGAAAGTGAAATCAATTACTGGTAAAACTTGCTAAAAATGACACAGGAGTAAGTCTAGTCAGACATGCTAACAACTATGCATTAATTATCTTCATAGGTTTTGGTAGCACTTAATCTTTTTGACATTATTTAAATTAGAGAGCAATGTGTTGCATTACTGGACCTGCAGGAGGTAGAATATCTCTAAACACGGGGGAGCCCGAGGGCCTGAATGGGCTGTGCCTTATTTAGCACATTTTTTAATGCCACATGTTGCTCACACCAAACTTCAAACATTACACTTAGTAGACTCCCACATTTGAACTGCATGGACTGAATTCTTTGCTGTGATGGCTCCCCTCAAGCTTATAAAAAAATAAGGGGCCTAAGGGGGATATAGGCAGTAACTCAGCAGAATGTTCAAGTCATCAGCCTGGATTTAATATTAGGGTAGAAATCCATCAACTGAACTGTGAGGGCAGAACATTTCACATCTCTAAGGTATACAGCAGTCAAGTGCAACCCCTAGCAAGGACACTGCAATAAGAACTGCCCAGGGGTTATTCAGCGATATGGCTGAAAGGACATTAAAAGCTTTAGTTAGCTAGACACCATCACCAATGCAAACCTGTGCCCACCCTCAAAATAACAGTAACAGAACATTATACCACCTTTTCTGACTCAGCCTCTCAATATGCATGGGGACAAGATTTCAACTTGGATTTTTAATTATGTTTGTTTTGAGAGTGACAGGTTTGAGTGGAAATAAGGGATACCTTCTTAGCCTGCACTGGAGAAAAAACTAATTTTCATTCATAGATGCTAAGCATGGTCAAACCTTTGCTGACTTCCCAAGTGGACTAAGTGCCTTCACTTTCAGCTGGCACTCAGCACTGTGAAGAACTGTGTCCTCTACTAAAACAATTGGCGGTTTTCCTTCCTTTCCTGGTCCATGAAAGAAGTAAATGCACAAGATATGTGGGTTTTGCTTTGGAGAATTCTTTCACTTTGTGGAATTCTTGAAAGAAAAGGCTACGGTTCTTTTCCATTTCACGGCATATCACTTTAGTATTCCTATAAGATAGTGGCACAGATGCTGTTTCCAGAAAATACATATTCTCACAGGCAAGAGCTCAGTAGATTGGCAGGCATGACTCTTTCTTATGTTGGCTGGATCCAGGAAGCAAAGTATTTAATGTGGATTCTACTGATGTTTTTTGGAACAGCTGTTTCTAAAAAATAACACAAAAATTGATGAAAGTATGTCAGCTTTCTTGTGAGTGCCATAAAAAATTCCTTTGAGGTAAAGCACAACAGATCAATTCTCAGAGGGCTTTTTGCACTAGCAAAACCTGAAATCTCAGCTTCACAAAATTATTTTTCCAGATAAAAATAGAAAAACAAACCACCGCACACACTCTTCAAATTTTAACAACATAATCAAGTTAGAAAAGGCTCAAAACACAACCTTTTTTTCATAGAGATAGCAAATTTTTTCTCAAACATAAAGTGATATGTACCATATACAATAACATGATATAATACCGCTATATAATCATATTTCAGACACATATTCTGACATGTTTGTAGATGTTGGGGGGTGCACATATACGTAGGACACTGTGATATAATCTGAATGTTAGGATTTTGTTGCTGTCTTCTCTGATTTCTTCCAATTACTTTATTGCTACCACCTTAAGATATACCTCTTTTCTTCCTTTTCATGATCCTTGAATATATGTTTTACACATATATTGTTAGTTTTCAAAAATATACACTTACATGGGGATTTTAGAACTGCGTTTCTTTCCTTCCCACCGGTCTAGCTTCCTATGCCCGTAAATCAACTATAGTACATAGCCACCAGAACTAAAAAGATGCTGTTGTCAGGTCCAATCATGCAGTAGTAGAACTTACCTCTGCAGTGTCAGTACAAAGAAAACTTTACAGTCTGTAAGGGGGGTACCAATAATCTAAATGGTTCAGGTACTGTGATGGTGTTCTTGACAAAGACTTAGACATAACAGTACTGAACAAAGAAGAGTCAGGCTTGTCCCAAAGGTTGTCCAGGAAATTTGGAAACACAGCCCATTTAGTCCTAATATTATATCAGCAGTGCAACAAAGCTATAGAAACTAGTTCACAACAACCTAGTTTGAGTAATCCACATATTGATAAAGAGACGAAATGCAGCAAAATCAGGTCCCTCTCAGCTCCCACGGTAACAAGATTTCTTATATAGGGAGTGAAAGAAGTTTGAGGCACCAGGCCTGGATCTGGTACTTTTCTCTGCTGTCACTCAAAACAGTATGCTGAATTTTTGGACGTTTTCCAGAGACTAAATTAATCAAAAATACTCTAATTTCACCTTAATTCAAGTGTTAACTAGTTAAGCCAGCAGTACAATGCAATGGAAATTTATCTAAATGTTTTTGGGAGAAGATTGTTTTATAATTGTCTCATACAAACATTTCCTTCGCTCTCTCTCACATTAAAAGCCCTCTCTGATTTGGGAAAAAAGTATAACAACCAAATAAATGGATATGAAACACAAACAAACATAAAAAATACCCCTGGATGGAAAAGTAAGTTATAAGCATCTAAACTAGTGAGCAAAAAGTGGGAAAAGGTAGAGTGCCACTAAAGAAAAATAATTCCCAGAAGGTGAGCTAAGAGCAAAGGAATATTGCCTGTGCCTGCAGGACCGAGATCACCACAATTAAATATGTCTGGACTTCCTCCCTGACTTCTTTCTTCCTGATCCAAAGGATGGTTAATGGGGGCATGACAGCAAAATGTTGACAAGGAGGCATCCCAACTTTTTGTGGGTTCAGAGGGGTGTGCCAAGGAAAGGAGATGTGATGTAGTCTGACCTCTGACTGAGATTCTGGAGGAGACAGGATAGGACTTGCAACCTATGGAAACATATATAGATATGAGTTAAGCTCTTCTTCTTATGGCAGCTTATAATGCCAACCCAGAATATAAGATCAGCTAGATAGCCGGGCAATTCTGCCATCTTTGGTTGTAGGTAACAAAGATAGATACCCGAAACAGAAATAATTACTCTTCCTGGACTCTAAACCAGGCAGTAATATAACAGAGGACATGCAAAATCTTAAAGTGTGATGGAAGGAAGAATATTCCCATAACCAGAATGTAAATGTACCAAAACCCCATTGGCTGATTCCATAATCCAATGTTAGAAAATTCTGTTCTTACTATTTTTTTCTCTGTCCTATCATAGAATAAATTAAAATTTTTAACTCTCAAATAATTCTTAGAATGACTAAACTAATACTTTGTTAAAATATGGATTCTCTCTCTGAGAAGCTATACAACAAGCATAACATGTTGTGTATCCCAAAAGATTACCTCTTTACAAAAAAAAAGAAGAAAAATGTTATATTCCACTTTAACCTTAAAATTATTTCAGGTTGCAATTGGACTCTAAAAGCTCTTTCTTGCCCTCCTCTTTTACAGACTCTTTGCACCTCTAGTAGAAAGCTTAAAGTAAACTTACCAGCAAAACTCAAATGCTGTTTCATGTATTAGAGATGACTGAGACTGAATTTTTTTGAAACTTCTTGACTTAAAGATCTAAAATAAATTTTAAAAAGAATGCTGTATCCCTCCAGCTCAGTTCAGTTTGAATCTCAGTCACCATTTTCCTTTGATAGTCTTTGTAAGTTGCAGGCACAGCCTCAAGAAAAGACAATTCCAAAAAAAATGCTGTAAGGATGGATTTTTCATGCCAATAAGCAAGGCAGAAATTTAAACTCATGTGCCTGCCATGCAAGAAATATAATCATACTTACAAAAATAAAAATACAAAATATTTTAATAAATTTTATATTATTAGATGTAATTTCAAGATAATAATAGTTAAATAATAACATTACTATATTCTGTACTGCATAGAGAAATAAATGCTATTTAATATTCTTAAACATGTAAATTTCTATCACTGTTGTATCATGATGCTACTTTGTAAAGCACCTCATTTTGGTTTTTTTTCTCAACAGTTAGAGTTAGTTGCTTATCTCAGAGAAGGATGAGCAAATATTTGGAAAAAAAACAACATTCCTTACATTAATATATTGTTATGACTGAACACCTTGAAATTATAATAATATGGAAACACTAAAGATATCTAGTCCCAAGGGCAACTTTAACATGAATGTATTATATGTACATAGGATTGTATATTCCTGAATATATTTTCTACTTAAAACCATAAAAGGAAGGAAAAGCTTTGTGGTCTTTTCTTCTGTTGTGGGCAAGAAGACCTCCTGAAAAGATAAAGATTAATATTTCAAATTGTACACACAAATCACAGAACATAACATTTTAAAGGCCTAATTCACATTTCTCTGATGCTTTGTAAGACTTATCCAGCCAACTGAAAAAAGTACCGATGGTACTGACAGGTCTTCAGGCATCCTCAAAGAAATCTGTTCACCTATAGAGTCTGTAGGTCTTACTGAACAGAAATCTGAAAGGATGCCAACAGGAAAATCATCCCTTGAGCCTTAGAAATGTTTAAGGTTTCAGTCAGTTTCCTTTCCATGTTCCTTATTTATTTCTTACCTCCCTCTCATCTTTCTTCTTTCTTTCCTATTTCTCTCGCTTCCTCCCTCCCTCTCCCTATGCTCCTTCCTCTGTCTGTTCTTCTTTCTTTCCATCTCTCTTTCTTCCTTTTCTTCCTTTCCTTCCTTTCCTCCTTCCTTCTTTCCTTTTTCTTTAGTTAAGTACCTATGTAATTAAAGAACTAAATTTTCTCTTCCCTTCCTCCATTTTTTAATACTGATTCCATTGTGCTCCATTTATTGTGTTCCATTATAAATTATAATAACTATGCAGCTTTGCATTTCTGGCACTGGAGACACCACAGCTGCAAAAAAATGACAAATACTGAAAGACATGCAAACTGTCTGTATCTCATCCCATGAGTTTTCTTGCTTTTGCCCTTCCAATTCTCTGCCCCATCCCGCTTAGGAGCGGGGTGAGCTGTGGGGTGCTTAGCTGCCCACCATGGTTAACCCACAACAGGATGTTAACTATATGTTATTAAAAAAGCATTTTTATAGATACATATAACTAATATATAATTTTATATTATAATTATACCTATGTAATGCAATATATATATGTGCATATATAAATATGTGTGTGTATATAAAGGCTTATCATACATATATATGTGTGTGTGTGTGTGTGCTGTTACTACTGATATATAACTTAAAATTCCAGTGACCAGACAGCAGTGTCCTTCCTGGTACCCACACAGACACACAGCACTCGCATAAGCATGAGCAGCACCGACAGCCTCATCTTGTTCCTCCTCTCCAGCTAATCAGGGTCGAAGTCTGCTAGTGAGTGGATCACGTGCACTCACAACATATGGGTCTCTCCTGTACCTGGTCTTAGACACTCAGCCTACACAGTAGCCAACCCCTGGTCTCCTGCCTTTGCTGCACTTGCATCTGCAGGCCCCTGAGGTTTGTGGTACCCCTCCAGTTGCTGGCACTCAGACCTCATATTATGCTCAGGCTAGTCCAGCTCAAAGGTCACTGGCACTCANAGAGTGCACCCACACAGACTGTATTTGGAAGTAGGATTTGACAAAAACATAGGATAGACTGGCGTGATAAGGCACAGAATCAGACAGGCATACCGACCAACTCCTGTTTACATGTGACCAGCCTCTTTTATCCCTATTTCTCTCCACTTTCCTATGCTTGTTCCTCCTTGATTCACCCTTTTCCCTCCCTATGGTCCTTTCCCTAACGAGTTTACACCAAAACTCACACATTGCCACAATTCCCTTACACAGCACCCCATAATACACTTTACGAGGTCCCAAAATGCTCTTCCTCCTGCATCCCTGCAGCCCTTTAGGGCATGACCCCCTTCAGTCTGCAGGGCATTACAGGGACAGAGTGTCCCTAGTGACCCCTCTGAGTGGGTTTCACTCCAGGGAAAACGGCCCGATCATCCTCCTCGGATGGTCCTAGGGAGCAGTCAACTCATCATGCTTCCTTCTCACTGTGGTTAGGTTCTTACACTTACCATTGTTCCTTGGATGCCCTCAGGGTTCCAGTGTTTAGGTGGTTGTCACGGTTTAGGCCAAATCGGCTACTGGGAATGTGGGGGACCCCAGATGGGACTGACAGATGC
>RSEF01000002.1:105837643-105908303 GCA_003993805.1 Himantopus leucocephalus | reverse complement strand
CTTCCTTCCTTCCTTCCTTCTTTCCTTCCTTCCTTCCTTCCTTCCTTCCTTCCTTCCTTCCTTCCTTCCTTCCTTCCTTCCTTCCTTCCTTCCTTCCTTCCTTCCTTTCTTTCTTCCTTTCTTCCTTTCTTCCTTTTCTTCTCATTTTTTGTCAGAGATATGACTGAATCATAATATGAATGTACAGAATTGTGCTTAGCCAGTGTGGTACCGAATGGCACTGACTGCAAATTACAGAGATGACATTTTCTTATTTCAGCAACCTGCCAAGCACACATACTCATGCACTGGTTTTGAAAGTGCATCCTATTCTTAGTGTTCAACTATGACGTTACTGGCTACCTGCCTTTGCAAATCCCCTGCATAAATGTACGGTTAGACCACAACATGTCAGCAAAGTATGGCAATGTTTTCTTGCCTAAGAAATTGAAATAGTGGAAATAAATCTGCATGAAATGTAATCTTCATGGAGATTTGAATGCATGTTTAAGAAAGCACACTTAGTTTACCAGAGGCTCTAGCAGCTTAAAAAAGCTACAGCTCTTCTGAAGCTGAAGATCTGGTCCTATAGGATTTTAAAACAGCATATTTTGAAAGAATACTTCTTGCATTACTCCATTTTCATACCTGTATATAATTCTAGTATATTTACAGAATACGTCCTGAAAATTCAGCATCCAACAGTTTAGAATCATGTCAGTAAATTCATTAAGTAAGCCTCAATAGCCATTAAGCAATTAAATGTATGAGACAAATTCAAACACTGTATAGCAACTTGTCAGACTTGATCCCCAGTTAATAAATAATAGTAATAAAAATCTGGCATGAAATATGAACACTGTCACCTCTTAGATTTTACTGTTGACTGCAGAAGAGAGATCAAGAAATTAACATGAGATTACAGTTCCGATTGTTTTTTCCTTGTCTTCAGTGAGGATTTGACATCTCAGGACCCAATCCATCCAGATTCACCAGTTTTAGTTTCTGAAAGGAAACATCTGGAAACAAACAATCAACACAGTGTTTAAGACCCATAATCCCCACATAATGATTGAATAGCTTTTAATTTTTGTCCAACTCTTTTGTGAAGGGTGTGCGCATATGTGCATTTACAAATCTGATGTGGATACCATTTTAAAGTATTGACTAGTGCTATTTTACTATGAGTTAATATAACAGATTAATTATTTTTTCTAGAAGCTTGTGTCATGTGTGTCATGGAAAAAGATGAGAAGTCATACGAATATTCAACATTCAAATTGTATGCAACTTGCAATCAATAGAAACTGAGCCTGCATGCAAGGCTTTTCTGATTCAAAACAGTATCAATTAATTTAGTCAAGAAATGAACCTACTTCCTGAATAATAGTCACACAGACTGGCAAGCATTTGCAGACTGAAATTATACTTACACTTAATCATATGGGTTTTTTTAGGTTTTTTGAGTTCAAAATATGTTGATGTCATTTACTACCTGTTCTACTTAGAGTTTTAGGGTGGTGGGGGATAAATCTTCTTTTGCCTTGTTCTGCAAAGGCCTTGCTGAGAAAAAGGTATCTAGGTTTTACACAGAAGACTAATTAATATTTCAACATCAGATTCTTCAAGAGAAAGAACTGCATAAAAAGTACATTATTCATTGCTGATATTTTCCAGACATGATGTCACTTGGGGTTCCCAAAGTAGGAAACACAGAGAGATAAAGAGAGTACAGTTAAAGACACAATGGTACTGCACTAATGGCTACGTTTGCATATTCTGTCCCTTTGAAGAATACTATTTTATTTTTCTTTTCCTATTTTATGGCAAGTCTGCTATCACTTTTCGAACATGGGTATCAAACCACTCTCCAAATGTTTGCCTGCCTGTCTGTGTAATTAATATGCTGTCCCACCAATGATGTTACTCTCTGTGTGTGCATGCGTGATTTTTTTCTTTATTTACTGTTGGTTTCAGTTGTTTCTCTTCTGTGAACCACATCTCACACATTCATGTTAGAGAAGGCAATATCGAAAAACCAATTTGTCCAAAGTACAAGCACTTTAATTCATTCATTTATACAGATGATTCTGGCCCCTTTCTGTGTTCAATAGCAAGCAATAAATAGCTTGGGTCAAAAGATGCTTTGATTTAAACAAGTGGTAATAGAAAAATATGTAAAGCAGTTTAAGTGTTCCAGACTGATTTGAGCATAGTAAGAGTAGTCATATGTAGTATATTTAAACAGATCTGTCCATAAGGTTCTCTGGCCTTCTTCTGGAAATAGCACAAATATAGCTTTTTTCACTAATCATCTAGTTTTATAAACATGAGAGGACTTTTTTACAAGAGGTTTGATTAGTCTGTATCTCTATAAAATGACCTTGCACATAGCTACTACATATACTTATTTAACCTTCACATTCACAGCAGATATTGAAGATATTTTAAATTCCATACTTTTTTGTTTGTTTGTTTTGTTTTGGACATCTTAACTAGTCTAAGTGAAACAGACAGGGCACATAAATTCTGGTGTCACTGAAGAGCGCATAACGAAATTTTACTCTTCAGGCTGCAGTTAACAAGTTTTCATGTTATTTGTCAATTTTTAAAAAGTAATATTTGGATTTTGCTTATGTGTTTAATTGCATCCTTAAGGCTTCAGCCTTAATGGTAGAAAAAACTTAGTCACCTTTTCGTAGTAAGTACAGTTTTTATTGCTGATAAAAGTTAGCATCTTCTGTAAAGAAATGTCATCCTCTCAGGAGTTCCACACTTGCTTCTTTACACTGCAAGCTATGGAAATCACTGATAAAAAAAAAAATAATTAAATTTCATACTATGAGACCATTCTAAATGAAATGTGTAAAGCCTTTGTCAAAGAATTTCCTGTGATAAGAACTCAGTCTGTATCTAGATAAAATTCTGGGATTAATCATCAGGTGAAGGACAGATATTGAATGGCATACATGACAACAATAACTAAGGGAAAATATGTCATTGCGGTGAATATTCATGTCATTAAAGTGATAAAGAAATATTAAATTTATGTTTTTCAAAGAAAAGTATCATTTCTTGTAAAGAGGAATGTGTTACTCACTGAAACTCAAGATATTCTTAGAGGTATAAAGGAGCAACATACTATAATAAAATCCAGTATGGAAGGTGGAATTCCAAAGATGGAAGATAGATACTCTTAGATATAAACTGATTATTCTCTCAGTGACTTTGCGCAAAACAGAAATATATGTGAATGCTTGAATTTGGGTCATAAATATAAACTCCTTGGCTAAAATACTTGAAAGAGGAGCCTTTCCTAGTAACAAAAATATTATATATGGAAATAATTTATTATGTATAGAGAAGTCTTTAGCGAAAAAAATAATCTTATTTATTGTGTAAAACACAACTAAATAAACAAATAAATAAATAAATAAATAAAATCAAGTTATTCTTCCCCATTCAGTACAATGAAAGCATTCAAAATTGTATACTGGAAATATTCATACGTATAGTCCTTTTAAATGTGCAGTATAAAATGTAAAGACATCACCATAGGTGAGTAGCAAAGACCTTCAGGATGTTCTTATTCTTGTGAAGATCACAAAATATATTAGTCATTTTCCTAGTGTATTTTATAGACTGTACAAGGCTCTACTCCTAAAAAAATCACAGTTGCCATTACCTTAATATTTGAGAACTACATATTTTTCAGTATTACTTATCAGCCTTGTTAGGTAGGAGAGCTGTATCTTCCTCCATGTTACAAAATGAGTATTGAAAAGAGAGATACCTTACTCAATGTAATACTGGAAGTCCATTGCAGACCAAGTAATTACTTCTCAGATACCAAGATAATTTCCTGTTATAAGCACTCATTTATTTTGGATGAGTATTTAGTTAGCTTGGAAACTATTTTATTCTATTTAATTTTACTTATGCCTTAGATGTACTCCTTTAGAGAGTGGAAAGGTCACTTCATGTTACATTCTAGGACACACAGGAGACATAAGTCTTTTTTATGGACTTTTTGTTTCAGAATCTATCTTGATTTATACAGCTTTAGCCATATAGGGCTTTAGTCAGAGCTTTCTGTTTCTAGCTGGTTTTTGGTTTGTATAAACATATTACCAGCACAATGTTATGCAGAAAGCAACAGAAAAGAAATCAGTAATACAAGTATAAAACACTAAAGAACTAAAACTGACCTCAGACAGAGAGATGCAATTGGGGTTTAAATCAATACAATTTTGCTCAAACACAGCCTTCAGAACTTTATTCGATAGTGCTTGAGAGCACTATTGGATGAAGACTCTCTAAATCATTATTAGGCATATGAATAATAATCTTCGTACTTGTCATTCTCAGCTATTAACCATAAAAAAGCTTTAAGTAAATCAATATAAAAATCACAGTCAGCTTGCTGATATTGCCCATTGTAAGCAATTCATTTATTCCAGGGTATAAGCTTTTTCCATTTGCAAGCTTTGTTTAGTTTATTGATAATTGGAAGTGGTTCTAAACAACCATCTCCATACCATAGGCAATTACTGAAAGAGGAAAAAACATGTGTTCATTTCCTCTGGAGCCTCGTTATCTACTATCAATAGCCTCCATCTGCAAGAAGATTGCTACATCTACGACTGGAGGTTGCATAAGTCAATGGGATAAAATCAAACTCTAGTTTTGGGATGATGCTGTTGATTTTGGTCATCTACATGAGGCATGTGTCTGGCTTGTGGCTTTCACAAAAATGGAATTTTTGGCATAATTACATTTTAAGACAGACTGCATACATATAAGTACTTCAGTACTGCAGTGAACTTGCCATTAACATGGTGCCTTAATTTCCAAAGCTACACATTTTACTTCAGCTGAACTGCACAATCCCTCCACTAAATTTTTCCTTCTTATAGAAAATCTTCTCAATTTTCTTGCTTATCCAAAATAACTGAAAAATGACTGAAAAATATGTTTGATCTGGGCCAGACAGAAGAAGGGTGTACAACCTTGCATGATTGATAGGTATTTGAATGGAGTCAATTGTGAATACTAAGTTGTAATTCCAAGTCTTGTTGATAGTAGCTCTTCATTCTCCCTAGTGTACGTTCATGATTCAAGGTGGACCTTGTACTTAAAATAAACATTAAAAGAAGCTGTGAAGCTACAATAAGGTCTCCCCAGAGCCTTCTCTTCTCCAGGCTGAATAACCTCAACTCTCAACCTGTCCTCATAGGAGAGGTGTTCCATCCCCCTGATCATTTTTGTGGCCCTCCTCTGGACCTGCTCTAACAGGTCCATGTCTTTCCTGTACTGAGGGCTCCAGAGCTGGACGCAGTACTCCAGATGGGGTCTCACCAGAGTGGGGTAGAGGGGCAGAATCACCTCCCTTGACCTCCTGGCCATGCTTCTTTTGATGCAGTGCTGAATAATGTTGGCTTTCTGGGCTGCAAGTGCACACTGTCAGCTTACGTCCAGCTCTTCACCCACCAGTACCGCCAAGCCCTTCTCAGCAGGGATACTCTCAATCCCTTCATCCCCCAGCCTGTATTGATACTGGGGGTTGCCCCAACCCCAGTGCAGGATCCTGCCCTTGGCCTTGTTGAACCTCATGAGGTTCACACGGGCCCACTTCTTGAGCTTGTCCAAGTCCTTCTGGATGGCATCCCATCCCTCAGGTGTGTCAACCACAACACTTAGCTTGGTGTCACCTGCAAAATTGCTGAGGGTACATGCGATCCCAATGTCTATGTCACTTATGAAGATATTGAACAGTATCGGTCCCAGTATGGTCCCCTGAGGGACACCGCTTGTCACCGATCTCCATCTGGACATTGAGATGTTGACCACTACCCTCTGGATGAGACCATCCAACCAATTCCTCATCCACCAAATAGCCCACCCATCAAATCCATATCTCTCCAATTTAGAGAGCAGGCGTTGTGGGGGACCGTGTCAAAGGCCTTACAGAAGGCGACAATAGATGACATCCATAGCTCTTCCCTTGTCCACTGATGTAGTCACTCCATCACAGAAGGCCACTAGGTTGGTCAGGCAGGACTTGTCCTTGGTGAAGCCATGCTGGCTGTCTCAAATCACCTCCCTGTCTTCCATGTGTCTTAGCATACCTTCAAGGAGGATCTGTTCCATGATCTTCCCAGGCACAGAGGTGAGACTAACAGATAGGTAGTTCCCAGGGTTCTTCTTTCTACCCTTTTTTAAAAATGAATGCCATGTTTTAAAAATGAGGCAAAAAAGTCGTTGAGTACCTCAGCCTTCTCCTCATCCATTGTTACCAGTTTGCCGGTCTTGCTCATCTCGGGGGGTATGCTTTCTTCGACCTTCTTTGACCATGAAATGGTGTACAAAGGTAGAGAGTTGAAAATGGCAGTTTTGAAAGTTTCATGTCATTCCCAGAAACATAAGCTGTGAAGAACAGGAAGAAAACAATACTTTACATCTGACGGCTCCTATTATGGTGCCCTACAGAGCTTAACTGCCTACTTCAAATCTTTCCACAACATTTATTGAGGAACAGTGGAGTGATTAATATTGTGAGGGGTTGTCTTGTTTTACTAAATACTCTATACAATTAGTTCAGTTTATGGAAAACTAAATCCATAGTATTTTCACTACAAATTTAAGCCATTTCTATCTTACAAAAGCAAAGATGCCTTTGAAACCACTAATGTGTTTTTGGCTGCCTAATGTACAATATATCAAGCTGTATTGAACTTATGGGGGGGGGGGTGTGGTTTTAAAATTTGGTTTGGCATGCTGTATCTAAATTTGTCTAAAATATTATTTTTAATATATGTTATTAACATTCCTGAAAAGAGGTCTTTAAAGCAGAAACTTTTGGGTAACATAGTAATAAATTAAATCTGATTACACTAACAGCTCTTCATTACAAAAGTATTTTAATACACTTACAGGGCTCAGATGAATCACACTGCAGTAACAGTAGATTCCTTCTCATGTTTGACTCCACAGTCATTCACCAAAAAATGCTGTAATTCACCAGGTGATTAAAGAACCATACAATGTCATAGTGTGACATAAAACTTATCAGTAAATCAATAGAGAAAACCATATCATACCACCATTATAAATATTCTGGTATTCAAGAAATATCATTTCCAGAAAAAGAGCAGAAAATATTTCATTTTTTAATATTTTTTAATGATTTGTAATAATATTCTAGAATAAATTACAACAGTATTAAAGGGTTTCTTGTTTATTATAAGTAATGTCTAAACATAGGAAAGGCAACTTAGTAACACCTAGCAAGGATATTCAAAGGAGAGAGTACAGTGATAGCAAAAGCATAGAGAATATAAAAGACTCTTTACGTCATCTGGAAAGTGTTCCTTATAGAACAATGAAGTTTCCAAAAGAGGGCTGTTTAAAGGATCACTTTGATACTAATTGCTATTATTCTCCTTTGTTGCTTACCTGAACTTTAAATCCCTGCTTCCAGTGGACTGATCTATTCATTTTTTCAGCTTTTGTCTTCACACTTCTTTACTCAACTTCCAAACTTCTCCTTCATAATGAATAAAAACAGAAATAGATGGTATTCATTCATAAAAATACAAAAGAAAGAATTCAGTTTTCAAACATTGCCCTTCACAAGTTTGGATATTTTCCTTCTTACCATCCCTGGGCTGGAAGCCTTGCTGTGTAATGGACATATCAACAGTGTGGCAATGAAAGGGAACACTAATCACCCACTTACTGTGTGACTCTGAGCAAGGCAATTTGCTGCGGTGCCCATTTCCTTTCCTTTGACTGTATGCTTAATCGTTTCATATGGGAAACAAATTTGTGGGAGCAATTGTTTTTTACCAGAAATATATTCAGTGCTGAGAACAACGAGCCCCAAACTTCACTTGAGCAGCTACATATTATAAATACATGCACATATTCACACACACTTTCTTTATATATATACCCTCCAAATACTCTATAATGTCTATAATATGTATGTAGATGATATATATAAATATATTCTTATAGTGGCATAATATTATAGTATAAATTGTTAATCTAGTACAAGTAACTGAATATTAAGCCTTGCCCTAGCTGGTCATAGATAGCAGAGGGTAGATGGTATCTCTACTTTCAGTCTTTTTTATTTTGTACTGCCACAGCGGTACAGAAGATATAATAAACAATTGACAATATGCTGAAAATAATTAGTTCTACAAATGCTTATGAAGGATGCTTTTGAGAATTAGCACTCATCACAAGGACAGTGCTGAACCCAGAAAAATCCAGTAGTGAATTTGCCTACGCAGGAGTGGTGCTGGAGTGTCCCATCAAGTACAGCAATTCAGATAGTCAGCAAGTCTACACAATGTAATTGCAGATTATAAAATAGAGAACCATTTAAAACAATGAATAGATACAGTAACTTTAAAGAAAAAAATTCATAATAAACTTTCCATTAAATTTTCAAAGCAAAACAAGATCAAATGCAGTCAAAATGACATTTTATTATAAGGATAGAAATAGCCAGACTTAGCAAGAAAGCTAATATAATTGAGTCCCTAATATGCTGTAGAAAAAAAATGCCTCATGATTAAATGCAAGTATTAATTTAAGGGTCGGACCTCTAGAGTCATATTTATGGTCCATATAAATTAATCTTAGAAGTATGTCATTCCCTTTTTCTTTCTATTCTTTCTCAACAAGAGATGGAAGATGTAGTGTTTGACCTTCCAGACAGTCTGGACAAATTTGTAGATAGAAGTTTAGTCTCATGGACAGACATTTTATTATACATATGTAGTGCTGTCTGGTTTACACCAAATGACTACTACTGTAACAATTATAAGGATTATAGGATTACAAAATTACAGTTTCAGCCTTTATTAAGTAGTTTCAATAGTTGTGTCAGAGCTCTCCATTGCTAACAGAATATGACTGCTCCCAACTTCCATCCAAATATGAATAATATTTGTATTTTCTTTTTCTCTTCAGGTTTTAAAATAAACATTATGAAGATTTAATATATAGATCAGGATTCACCAGTTCCATATATTCTCTACTTATGTACCGGAATTGTGGAGGTCCTTTTACCAATCACGGTCAAGTTAAAATAAATACTGTTCAAACTCCAAAAGTTAAGGCAAAATTTGCCCTTTGTTCTAGTAGACAATTACTTAGAATAATTGTGTTCTGTCAACCAGATCCCAATATTTGTTCAAAGAATTAGAGAATGCAGCTGAGGGATCATAATATTTAACCACATGATCATCCACGTAAGCATTATTAGTTCACAAATCTTTAATAAAATATAATATAATATATAGGCAATAAATTGCTTTGTGGTTTTTACTCTTTTATTTAATGAATTTTCCACTGTAAGTTGTATTTTCTCCCTCCCAGGGAGAAAAAATATTATTATTTATTATTTGTAATTCATTGGAGAAAGTCACAAAATCCTCCAAAACTGATGTCCTTTAAAACAAACATCTGTTTTTAATGTAGAATTCCTGTTCCCCTAGCTTTTCTTTTTGCAGCTGCTCTTTAAACGTATTTCTTAAAAGCTGACTTCTAATATAAAAAATTTGTGTATGGTTTCTCTAAATATCTATATATCTGAGCAATACAATCTAAAGATATCCCTGCAGATTAATAAAATTAATGAAATGCTCTTTGAAACTTAGAAACCAGTTACATGTGTTAGAAAGAGTATTTTCAGATTCTTTTTTCAATATGATATTCTTTCATACTGAGATATAAGTCACCAAAGAAAATTATGCTTTTTAAAATATGGATTGTCAAAGAAGTGATAACTTATATTTCCATATTTATGTCCTTCCAGTGAATGCCATACAAATTATGGTTCATTTTCTAGTGAAAGGAAAGCATTTTTTCACCAGCTGTGCTTTTTGGTTTCTGAAAGGCAGACTCCTTTCTTTCTCAAAAAACACAGATGCCAGAACCAGAAATTTCCTGGCAATTTGTGAATGAATAACTATAAATTTGCTGAATTCTCATAGCAGTTTTTACATCTTTTTTTCTTTAAAAAGAAAAAAAGACCATATGCATATATAATGCATACAATAGAGATATGCATACTATATATGCATATATATAAAATAATAAAAAAATATCCAAAAGGGCTTTTGTTTTCATTTTGGGAGGGTTTTTTTGGTTTGGTGTCCCGTCCCCCCCCAAGTAATCACCTTTTGCCTCCTTAGAACTGAGAACAGGAGTTTCTTTCTTATTCATACCTCACAGTATCTTTTAGGTCTTATGTATTGTTGTTCTAAAATCAATACAGAAATCTGTATAGATATGGAAATGATCATTTTGCCTCAAGTCAGTTAATGTGAAACTAGCTGTTAAGATTCTGCATATGGTTTTCTATAGAAATTATTTTTCTAGAAAGAGCATACAGGATCAGAAATGTAGAAAGCGGTATAACTAGTTTTGCAACAAAATAAGGCCAAGCGTTTAAAAGGCAAAGTCAGGGCTAGGAGAAGGGCAATCAAAGCCCTTACACCATTTCTAAACGCATCTTTGTTACTCAGTGTTCAATGAATCAGATGATTGTGGGTCTGGTTGTGACTTACATTAGTGAAAAACGTACTGCATCATTTCTGAGCTCAGATACATTATACTCCTGTTAATGGTAATGCAGAGTTAGAATCTGATCAGCAGTGCTCTTTCCATGGGTTCATGTGTAATTAAATTTTTAAAAAAATTATATATGTTCTGTAAATACCATCAGGAAGTGGGATTCCTTGGGGAAACGGTCTCTAGTTTGGATATGCTATACTTGCAGAAGAAGATAAAATTAAAATGCTGAACAAGAGGAAAATGTTAAATTTTTGCCATTTTCTCCTTTTCAGCATCCCAACACTTATAAGCCCTACAGCATGAACCAGCTTCTCTGCCCAGTCAAATAATAGGATAATATCATTCCTTTGACTTCACATGAATTTTTGTCATTCACTAAGAGCTGAGCAAAGTACAGAACCCACATTTTTCAGAGTGATCAGTGAAATGGTATTTCTGAAAACTCAAAAATTTAATCATCAACTTCTGTTTAAAGAAATCTGCAGTAGGCAGTTGTAACACAAGATAATGAGATATGCACAAAACATCCTCCATCACTACTCCAAATTGCGTCCCTCAAAGGACTCTAAAGTGCAGTAGGAAACCAGATTCAGCCTCATTTGTTATTATCTCTGCCTTTCTGGTTTTCCAATATTATTTCAACTGTATGGGGTCACTGGTCTGAAGAATAAAACAGAGCCCCTTTTCTAGAGAACCACAAGGGCTCACCTGGGCATCCCATGCGCCTTTGTACAGAGCACCCCAGCCCCTTCAATCTGCCTTATTCTCTGCACATGCAGCAGTTGCCTATTGGCAAATCCGACCTTCTGACCTCTGACTCTGGCCAGACTGTCTTTGGCCAAGAGCATGCCTCCAACAACGCTGATGCTTGTGTTGAATGCAGGTCTCTTGAGAACCTGAATGTCATGGATTTTGAACATCTGCCCCTCTGAGCAGATGCAGAATCAACAACTGTTTTTTCAACATCTGTAGAAATTTTAAGCCAGGGAGCTTTCAATTTCTTTGTACATTAAGCCATTAATTAGTTTACTACTAGAATGGTTATGACTCCACATGGGAAAAAAAAGTCTAACGTTAAAAATATTTTATCTTTTCTCTACTAAGACGAACTAAAGTAAATATGAGATCTCCCCTGTGTTTCTCTGCTTCCTCCTCCATCAGGATGGAGACTATTCCTGGAATCTAGAGCTTGAACCTGCAGGAGTGCTGAGGGTCACATAACCACCAGCAGCAGCATCTCTGCACTGTGTCAGGCATTTTTTTCTAGCCTGGAAGTTGTACCTGTGATAACAGATGCAGTGACATGCAGCATTTTCTCTGCTTTTCTCAGCAATGGCATGACTGACATATTTTATAATCCTGCTCCACAGAGTAGCAGATGGTGCCTACCCTTTCCCATCCTGTACAAGACTTGGTATTTCTTCTCTGTCAGTCATAAGACAGGTTTCTGATTTTTGCTGGCTGCACAAACCATGGAATTTCATACAGCAGTAGTTACTTCTCCTGCCAATCTCATATCTCTTGAGGCCCAGACTTAGCAAAAGTCCTTAACTCATGTTACTTTTATGGCAAATGTAGCAAGCCCTGAATGATCACTGACTAACACTATTCTTTAGAAAGACTGACTCTCGAAGTGTGTGCAAATTAAAGGCAGAGGCATGCCATAGCAATTCAGAGTAAAGATTAATCACTCTCCTTAACACTAGACCAAATGTATCTATTAGTAGAAGGCCTGTTAACACCGCAGAGAAACCTCTGAAGATGCATGCATGGCCATCCACCTTTTCTGCTCCACTTTGACATGTGATGACAGTCACATAGCACATTAAAGCACTACAAAACTCAAACTAGTACACCATACTACTCAACAGGGCATGTTCATTTAGGTTCAAAATGATGCTTAGTTATATTCAGTGTAACTGCTTCTTCCCAGCTCTGTGTGCATGAAAAATATGTTCATACAAGTCTATCTCGCTTTGTGATCCTGTCCTCTGTTTGTCAGTGGGGTACAGTCTCACTGACTCATCCACCCACAAGAAACGTCATGAAATTTGCCAGGGACCTTTATCCTACACTTACCACATGAAAGCTGACCTTTGGTGAGTGCATAGCAACACGTGGAGAAAGGCAGAAACACATATCTCAAAAAGAGTAAAACTACTCAGGAGTAGAAAAGTCTAATCGTTCATGCCTTAACATACCTGTCCAGGCTGAATGAGACAAAGCCTCGGAGATTGTGCAGTACCTGTAATTTCTTGGGATATCGGTGGAAGATGCCAGTACTGATAAACACACCATGGATCTGACTTACTGCATTTGGCTTTAGAAGCAGTACTTTCTACTCTCCCCTTTTGCTGTATTTCTTATAGGTGTTTTTAGACCATAGGGATTTTCTTTTTTGCTTCTAACAATCTGAGTGAAATGTTAAAAATGAAGAAACAAAAGTAGATTTTGCTCTTTGATTCTATACAATACTCTCCAAGATATTCTTATCTTATTTCTGAAAAGCCGTTTAATTGATAAATTCTCCTAACTTTTTAGGTCTACAGGCTTGAAAAGGCGGTGAAGTATTAAGGACAGTGCAAAAAGAGCATTTCAATTTATGCTGAAGTGGTTTGCTAAACTGACACTTAACTAATACTCTTGATTTAGGAGACATTTCCCAATGCATGCTGGGAAGAAGAACCAAATATATAGATATTCAATAGAAGACAGAGACTTGGAAAGTAACTGGCTGAATGAGGCTGTTTTGGCAATGTTATTTGTCATGCTTACAGATCACTTATTCACCTGTTCCCTTTCAAGTGTCAATCTCATGCTTTCAACTTCTGGTAGATTTTGGAGATTAAATGTTCATATTCGGTAAGTTACAGATGGGTTTAGCTCATGCTAAGCAGAACTATGAGACCGATTTTTTGAAAACCAGCAACAAATCCACATATTAATCTCTTACAAAAAGTCTTACCAACCATTCCTAGACCGTCCTTTTCAGATCACCCCGTGTATCTTTTATTTCAGCATGTTTCCTCTGAAACATTCCCACCCCTTTACAACACCTGCAATATATATATTTGCACTTAAGTTTTTAATATCTTGGACACAACAGTTTTTCATGACTCCCATGGAAAGTAGGTAAAATCTCTACATTTAGAAATACAAGCCTTATTCTCAAACACAAATCAATTTCTTGATGAAGACTGAGTCCTGCTTGTCATTTTACTCCCTGTTAATTGCATTGTTATATTCCAGTAACAACCTTATAACAAGGACACAGTACTTAGAAATTATTCCATGACAATACTGAACACCACATTAACCATCAGTAAAAAAGTTGTTAAAAGTCATGCATATCTTATAATATTGTACTGTCTCACTATTCAAGAGTGCACAACAAAGAGCGTGCATAAAATTGCACAATGAACTGTTGCATCAAAGAATTAGAGTTATTGCTTAGTTTCTGTTAGCTACAATTTCTAGAAATAATGTAAAATAATACATTAAATTTACGTTAAATAAAATCCATGTATTTAAAGACTACTATAAATGAAACTTTGAAAGTAATGTTGTCATTGTGAAGAGAAAAAAAAGGCAAGCGCCATTACTTTTTCCTCCATCAGTCCATCTTTTTTTTCCTTTTTTTTGGTAACCCAATAGGATACTGAAGAACCTAAAAAATATACAAGTAAAGCTATATCATTGCTGCTTCAAGAGAATGTCTTCAATTGTCCGAGATTTTAAGTTGGCTATCAGAAATTAATGTTATGAAAGACTGAACTTGTGCTTGAGGGCTGGGTGTTGATCAGGCAACTGCAAATGAGGTAATAGTTAAGGAAGGGTACACTTCTAATCTTTGAGGTCCAGGGGTCTAACTGGAAGGCATTCAAAGATTTATACATTTAAGATAGCTATTAGTGCAGAAAGAAGTGTGACCGGATGAAGTGTTTCCATCCAAACCTTTTCTGATGAATAACTGCAGTTTTGATAAGGTGATTTTCTATGGAAACAGTTTGCCTTTCTTGAAATAGATTTCTCAGCAGAAACCTAGGATCTAGCTTGAAGAAAAATGCTGGTTTTATAAAGTTCTCCCCTTCTCTTCTGGCAAAAATTAAGAGTTCTCACAACAGAAAGAAGAAAAGCTATTTAGCGCAGCATTTATCAAACCAGCCATTTCACAAACATCCACTAACATGCAAATACATAATGTTGTTGAAAATATGTTGTCTGTCCAAAACACACTAAGTGCAAAAAGGACAGAGCAAACAAGTTAGAGGAATTCAAAAGCACACTGGTATTTTTTTGGAAATTTTTTGGAAAGAAAATATAAAAAAAGGAAAGTTTTTCACATTGAGCAGGCAGAAAGGTAGGACTAAGTAAAGAACAGACTTGCTGAATGAATTTCTCTATCCTGCCTTCAAAACATATTAACATCCAGCAGGTCATAAGAACTGTATAACCTGCATCAATTTTGTGATAGCACTTAACTGATGTCAGTGTAGGTTTGTATTTCAGAGTCAGTTTAGTTGTCATTTGCCTTAAACAATTAAAAAAAGGGGGGTGGGTGTTTGTGAAAAGTTATAAGCCAGTTGTGTTCAATTTATCTAATTTCTTTCTTCTTCCATCCATGTACAGTGTGTACTTTATTTCATAACTAAGCAATGAACCACAAGCTGTATGGCAGCTATTCTTGTGGGAGTCAGTCTGAAAGACGCTGCCCAAATAGCACACTTCAGTGCACCTGCACTGTATGTTGCCTTGGAACGGGGAATTGGTAAGAGACTGTTACACATGTGACTGGAAGAAGAAAAGCTGGGATCTGAGCAGTAAACGTCACCAAAATTCATTTGGTGTCTTCAGATTTACCAGTGTGAAAGCAACATCGCTGTTCTGCTGTCAGCAAAAATGATGTTCTGCAAGTGTTTGCAGGTCACATGGCAAAGGTTTCTCGTGTTACATTCTTGCACAGGAGATCTGCTCTTTGTCACCTGCAATTTGACATTTTATGGGGATTAGGAACATAAATTGGAAAGAAAAGTGTATAATGCTTTGTTTTCTCCCTGTGGTTGACTACCGCTAATCTTAAGACAACAAATGTCAGATATCAATTTTACTGAATTACTGTATCACAGACTGCAAAAATCAATATTGGTAGGTTTTATTCTTCTAATTCTTTCATACACAATGAGTGGGAAAAAAATCATTTTACTATACCTGCTTGACACCTGCTTACAATAACAACTTTGAACATCTGATTGAAGCAATCAGAAATGCCAAAATATATTGGCTACACAAAGTACTTTTTTAATATATTTTTATTTTTTATGAAGGAAGATCTCCCATCGTGACTTCAGGCATTTTCTCTCTATAGAAAAGACAAAAACCGCTCAAGAAATTGACCATATATCACTGAAAGAAATGAAAGTCCTAGGAAATATTTTATTATGCTGGAAGTTTCTCATGGACACTAATGTGAACATAAATAAAAGCCAAGCACTTCAAGGATATATGAATTTCAAAGTTATTTAGGAATTATTCTAACAAGAAAAGTATAAGGAAACCCCAGTCTTTTTCAAATTAAGATTTTGTCTTAGAATTTTAATGTTAAGTATTTTTTACCTTCCAAATTTCATAGATGTTATCCTGTATAGTAAGGAAATGGCTACTGAACCAAAATAAACATCATTTAATTTAAGTACATCATCATTCAACACAATCTGAGCAAAGTGTTAAAAAGCTTTCACATGTACACCACTACTTAATTGTGCTTATAATGTTACTGCCCTCGTTATTGATGCTGATTCTTCTTAAAATGTTTGAGAATGCTTCCTGCCAATCTTCACAGTGATCTTCACAGCTTTTCTTGACCTAACCCCTCTGAAAGCTTTGATGGACTTTAAGATCTCTGAACCAGACTGTTTTTCCTTTTTATAAAATTCTTTTTCTACATCCAGCAGTGCAACTACAAAGTTAGAATTGGAGGAGAGGTTGAGTTGTCACAATTAAACTCTAAAATGTATTTTTAAAGCCTTTAAAAAGCCATGTGTCTTTGCAACTAATTTTGCAAGGATATAAATGAGTGTCAAATATGTCTCTTAAAGCAAAACAAAACAAAAAAGGAATTAGTACTGGAAGAACAGAGTGAACTTTAGTCACAGACAAAGTGGGTGGCTGCTTCAGACAACAGATGAGAAAACAGCAATGGCCGTGGTGCAAACATCATCTGTATTTGCAACAAACCTTGGAAAAACAGGCCTGCTGCTGCTGCTCCTGCTGAGGCTGGGGTAAGGGTTAGGCTGTGTCCCTGGGCAACTGCTCCCAGCTGCCTTCAAGCCAGCACAACCAGCTGCCGAGTCAGCACCATTATTCCTGTGTATCTTTCCCAGAGTAGCAGGAGCAGCAAAGCAAGCGTTCTCCAATTTTCCCCTTGTTCTCCAGGCAGCTCTGCCATTTCTCTCCTCTTCCTATGCCAAGAGGACCCCAGGCCCAGCCTAGTTTCCACTTCTCACCTTCAGGCTGGCAACATTACATTCTTGTATACACCGCGGAAAAGCCTTGTGTCAAGGGGGCAAGGTGTTTATACCGGAGCCACTTCTGACTGATTCTGAAATTATGCTTTCTCTGGGTTAACACATACGAACCTTTCACATTAACACCTAGTAGAATCCGTTGCCAAAAAACCATACACCACCACAATACTTATTGAGTAGCTAGGCATGAAATAAGGTTAAGGAGGTTAGCCAGAATTTGAGGCTATAAAATTTCAGGGGATTGTTACGTTCACACTTGGTCAGACAACGTGACTTGCATATTAAGCCAGAACCTTGTACAACAATTCCAGGGCTTAGCCAAGTGTTTAGAAGACCATGTAATAGAGTTTCACACAGGAGATCAATATCTGCTTTGCCTTTTGAAACGAACTCCACTAGTTCTCACTGGATAATGAGACTGGGAGCTCCTTTTCACCTCCTGATCCAAAGTCTATGGAAGCCCACATAAATACTCCTGAGCTTTGGACTGGGCCTTGAATGATGAAACATGATAAAGTTGCTCTAAAGAGCAATAATTAGGGTTTCTCTGAGAAAGAATTCGTAAGATCAAGCTCTATTTTTCCAGGCCAGGGTGATGGACTGCACAAAGACAGCACATCTGTGTTTGACTGAAAGCATTTGCCTGCAGCTGCTGTATTTCCTAATTATTTGTAGCAAATAAAACAAACCGGCAACATTTTGTAAATATAATAAAAATCTTGTTATAAATTAGGTTGTGAGTGCTAGATTCACCACTGCCTCACAAGATTATTATAATAAAGAACCTCATCAACAATGGTTCACATGATATTCTGCATACACAGTAATAAACAACTAACATCAGAAATTCCTTATAAGTTCTCAACAGCTCCCAAAAAAGATACTTTATTGTTTGTTTTTGTGTTTTTTACACATGCTAAAATGTAACTTTAATTGTACCAATATGAGGCACTTTAAACCCATGAAAATATATCTGTATGAGGGACATTGTATCACTGTAACTGTAAAAACATTCAATAACTAGTTGAAAAATATGGTTTTCATTCTAATGGAAAATCCATGAAATAGAATGAAGAAAAAAAGTTTTACATTAAAAAAATTTATGGAGGGAACACTCAAAAGTTGACAGAAGCATGCGCTTATAAAACCATTTTATCTTATACCGCATAACATTTAAATAATTCTAAGAATTTCTCTACTGAAAAATAAAACATTCCATTCTGAAATGTTCCAATAGTTCCACTTTGACTTTAGCAGGATATCCTTTCCTTGTCTTAAATGTCATCAAGTTGAAATGTTTCTAAAAACATTTTGCATTTGTCAAAATGGGATTTCCTCGTGTACAAATGGCATGTACAAATCCTTGACCTTGTTCAACGGCATAGGTCAAGTTGTACAGCTTTTCTAAACAGACAAAGCATAGTAACTTTGTATACCTTACACAAGGTATGACAAGACAGTCCTGTTTTTGTATTTCTTTTACTCTTTTACCTAAACTGTTATTGTGGAAATGAAAGAATTACCAGCTTAAGTGATATACCCTTTGCTACCAAAACCTCCCATCTTTCTGCTTCTTATTTCAAAATGTATTTATGTACAAGTTCTTCCCTATGCTAGATACAAACCAGCTTTCAATGGCAAACATTCTGAACCAGGAGACAGAGAACATAACTTCTTTTTCTTGTGTTTGTACTGTTTGCTTACATACACCAAAATGCAAATTCTGAGCCTTTGATTTTCCTTGATGAACAAAAACTGTATTACTGTTAAAGCATTTTTAATACTATTTGTCTAAACGGTATCTTGCTGATACTGAAATACACCTAACCTCCCAACAGCTGCTTCTTATTAATGAATGAAAGCATACTGAACAGTGGAGCAACAATGTAAGAATTCTGGACTTGAATCCACAGTGGTGATTACTGGTCTTTTGACCTGCATATATTTTATGTAAAATAATGTATAAAGTTCTGGTGTTTAGATTTTTCCTGCAAGGGGCGCAGGATGTCCTTGTAGAGATTCATACAGATTTTCTTTTTAATGCACGAGAAAAAAATAGTGAAGTTCTGTTGGATGAGGGACAATTTCAAGAGGATAATACTGAAGTGATAAAACTGTATCTAGTTCAATCTTCAAAATAAGTTTATCATAGCAATATGGCTGATATCATGTTATTTCAAACAATTAGATAGCAAAATGCATTTATTTGTCATAAGGGATTAGTCTTCTGTATGAGATGCCAACCTAGAAAGCACAGAAAAACTAACAAAAATATTCAATTTACCCTTAAATTTTTTGCTACAATAAAGGTTTTACTTTCAGTCTTCATGTGCCCAATAACATTAAAAGTTAAACTCCTGTAATAACTTCTCTCTTTTTGTTTTTTTTTTTTTTAAGATTCTGTGTCTGCATGCATATGTGTGTCTTCCGTAGTCTTGCATTATTTAACGAACATGTAAAACCTCGGCAGCCCTGAACCTGAATTGTAGCAGTACATGATCTCAGGAAGGGAAGAGGCTGGGATCACTGCCAGCCAGCCAGCCAAAGTGCAGCACACAGCGCACGTTGATAGCAAAGGCAGTCAAGTGCCCATCTGCTTGCTTCAGAAGTATTTTTCTTGCAGACAGAGTGGAAGAGAAGCACTTTAGTTAAGCTCAGTAATGAACTGATTAGACTGCTTGTGAAGCCAGCAGAAATGAACAGCCTGTCCATTAACAATCAACTCAAGTGATAATGCAAACCCATCCAGTCACAATGAGGATAACTTCTTCAGTGTTTAAGGAGTGATTTTAAGTGTAGTATTGTTTCTTGAGGGCTCCTGAACGACTGTAGCAAGTGCACAGCAAAATAAAAATCACCAAATGCAAAATAAAGATAAGAAGCAATGTATCTCCTCTCCTCCCTTAACTAATAAAAAAAATCCTCCGCTGTTGTTCTGAGGGAAGGATGGCAGACAGTGTTAGTACAAGGCCAACGTAACATCCAATGAAATAAAAAAGATTTCACCTCCTGGTTTAACACAACAACAACAAAAAAAAAGAAGAAAGAATTCCAGCTCTCAAGCTTTCCTCCCAAAGCCACAGGAGATAATCAGAGCAACTATGATGATGGGCACTGTTGTCAACAAGAGATGGAGGCAGAGCTGGGTCCATGAAATGTAGCAGATTTCTGTCACTTAGCCTTTAGTTAGGAGACAATACCTAAAAAGACCATACATCTCAAAATCAGGTATTTCGGTTCCATCTAAGTGGTCTCGCGTACGCGTGGCTGCGCTTCATGCTCCATGAGGGAGGGTGGCCCCAGCCCCCTTTTCAAAGAGCTCAGTCAGGTGTGCTCAGTTTTCCACCTGCGTGTCTGCCGCCAGAACCCCTGGATGACACTTTGCTGGATGCGTAAATTGCTAAAAATTATGTAAGTCACATTTCATTAACTTGTGCACTGTGAAACATCTGATACACTTTGATCTGTGTTAGCACCCAGACTCTATTACACAGATCAGACAGAAGCAGTTTGCTGAAACATATTGACAAAAAAAGCATTATAAAAATGCAAACCTTTTTAAAGGATGGTGAATAAAAAAAAATAAATCAATAGTAATAGCTTCCTATTAAACACACAATATTGAACATATTTGATGTTCTGGGTTTTTTTTACTCTTTTCCACCTGATGGTCAGGTATTCCACTGTGTCTGCTTATATCTCTCTCCTTTTTTTGGTGAACTATATACAAAATAAGAATAGATTTGGATGGATAATTGCACACAAAACTAACACCAGTCTGGCCGTGGGAAAACCCAGGACAACTTTATTCTGAATTACTGGGCTGACCACTGCTCAACTAGCAATTCTCAGCAGCAGTTGCCAGTTTACTGCAAAGTTAACACTGTGTTTCTTTGTTCTTTCAAATAAACAGAATTGTCAGCTCACAAAATTAAAGATAAATCACTTACACCAACTCCCTAAACTGCCCATAGCATCCCTACTCATAGAAAACCCTTTAACAATCTGTGCATTTTGTCCTCAAGAAGGCTCAAGAAATAGAAAAACAACCAAAGACGGGGATATGGGACTTTGACGTACTATTATGGCTTTCCTTTAAGCAGAGAAAGGGGGTACTTCAAGCATCAAAGGTAAACCTCCACCCTAAATTTCCCTGCCGCCATCCCAGTTCCTGTGTCTGAAGGGATTTAAGCAGAATTTAGTCACCTGTAGCCTGTGAACAAAATCACTCTCAGTCTGAAAGTGCTAATTAGGGACTGCAGCTACACACTGGAACAAAAACAAAACAAAACGCAAAACCCGAAGCAACTGCCTCAAATTTTTTGAAAACTGAAAACATTGCTTTTCATACAGCCTAAATAGACACCTGTTAGCAAGACAGTACCTCAGGCTGGGGATTTCAAGGGAATGCCTTTGAAGTTCTGAGATGTGAGTTTTAAAACCAGCTTTTCATCTCAGCCCATCCCGTCCGGTCACCTAGTCCACTTCTAACTGGACAATGAGCAAATGTTGGCTTCAGGCAACTCCCTGCTCATTCTGCTGCCTGGCGTGGGCCCTGTATGAACGTGCTTATCTTTACCCACGCACCATCCAGAAAGCGTAAAATCTCTTTACGTTTTTTATGTACAATTTTTTGCCCTACAATTTTTTAGGTTCTTATCTTGCCTTTCTTGGAAATGTTTCTTTGTTATTCATATACCAATGTGATGCCGAAGTGTAAGGAACTATCAATACATTGTCTGTCTTCACTTTCTCACTCTGACACAAACTTTCTGCAAGACCTTGGGAAACCACAACATCTTTTAATCCTATCATTCATACTTTAAAATACTTTAAGTAGGATAAGAGACTATTTATTTCTTTGTTTTAATGTGCTTGTGCAAAATTCTGAGTACAATAGCTTCGCCCTGAAGTGGGACGGGGTCTCTCTGACACAAAAATGCATGATGCTCTTTCTGGTACTCAAGTCTTTCCAGCACTAGTATAAAGCCAGATGTGCACAAGTGAATGGCATCTGCTGTTCACTCCTGCAAACCAAAGGTTCGCTTCTCAACAACTGGAAGCTTAAAACTGCTTAAAAATGGGGCTTCTGTCCTGCACGTGGCATATGTGCACACTGCACATGGAAATATTCATGCAGATACTACAGCATGAAAAGTTTAACCAGATGAAATAAACCCAAAAAAGGATGAACATAATTCCTATAGGTAGTGAGTTGGCTGGGAATTTTTAATACAATTTTGGATTTTATGGAAGCCTTTATTAATAAAGGTTATGCAGCATATTACGTCCCTGTCTGCACTATTGCTAACTGCTGCCAGCCCTCATAGACTGTCTTCAGCTCAAATGAACAGCAGCATAACAAATTGAAAAATAACCACAATGACACTAGCCAGCACTGTCCACCAGAGATTTTGATATATACATTTTCAAGCATTATAACAGTATGGATTGCAGCTGTTCTTTAAGGTATTCCTTTTAGGAAGCCACTCTCACTTTTGATTTTTGTTTTCTTGCTTTGACAACTTCTGCAGACTGACAACAAAAGTATCACATCTAATGTAACATCATAAATCACTCTGGAGCTTACAGTATCCAACTAATATTTCTTCATATCCATATTGTCCATCATTATCTATTAATCATTAAACTAGCAACTGGAGTGATCTTTGATTCATGAATCGTTCTGTGTTTAATTATTACCTTAAGCACTGAGGAAAATTGAACTTAAGGAAAAAGGAATTAGAACCCACATAATGGATATTTTTAATAAAGAGATTTTTAGCCCATATTTGATGCTAGGAAAATGGAATACTATAACCTTATTTATAACTCTTAGCTCCTATATAACTAATAAATCATAAACAGATACTCAGATACATTACAATGATTTTTGACATGCTCAGATTCTAAGCTTTTCATAACTTTCCTACCAAGCTTTTGCATTAATTTCCCATTTCAACATTTTATTTCTGTCTTGGGCCATAAAAACATAATTGTTACCACTGAAGTTGCAGCTCTCCTGTTCCCAAAAGGCCAACTCATTTTACAAAGCACATACACTGTACAGCTTATTGGTCTTCATTTTCCATCATCAAATGTTAACACTACTTGGAGGAAACTTTAAGTTATGAAAATGCCAGTGAATAATGAAGATGGCTCCTATAATAAGGATTTGCTGCCCAGCATAACAAAATGGAGCTCTTATTGGAACCCATTTCCCAGAGTTGAACAATTTGATCTATAATCTATTAAAAAAGTAGTTTATGTTTTCTGCGGCACCATGGATATAGGAGAGTTAATTTCCACACCAAACAATAAAGCAAGATGAAGTAGACGGTAACTAATGTGAATTGTTCCCAAGCCAGAGAGGAGTCCAATTCCTATATGTCCTCAATGTTTCTACACCCGGATCCATTACAAAAAGTATCAAGGTACGGAAACAGTTTATAAATAATTATTTTTTTTGAAATTGTACATAGGTTCAAAATAGGTTGGGGTTAACTTACAATGTAAGGTTTACTCATTTTTATTTTGGGGCGGGGGAAATGGACCAGATCCATTCTTTGGATCTTTTAACCAATCAATTAAAAATTGTATCATTTTACCCTTACAGTTGGTATAAATCTGTGTAACGCTGTTGGCTTCACAGGTCCTAGAGGCTCCAGGATTTTGAGGAGATGCATGTGTTTATGGAAGCAATACATGAGAATTACTGGTACAGGGAAAGAATAGGACAGGATAGCATTTTCTCACAACATTTCAAAATTTCATACTCACAAAACATAGGTAAAGCATCTCATCTTCATGATGCACAATGATCACCATATATCTTAAAAATAATCTTCATGAATCACATCAAAAAGAACAAGGAATTATATATAAAAATAGGAGACAATGACTGTAAAAGGAAAAAAGGCACAGAAAAAGAATAAATGGCCACTGATACCTGAAGCTCACCATGGTGTACAAAGCTTTTCGAGTGACTTTAAAGCTTCTGACAAACAGCTCCAAGGGAAACCTGTAAAATGGATGATCTGAATATTAAGGTGATCTTGATCGAATAATGCAAGGTTTAAAAATGACTTTCACCTCAGGGGAAATTTGGATAAACTAAAACTTAGTTAATGAACTATGAAAGTCAGTGACAGATTATGTATTTTTAAAATTTATTTTTAAAAGGAAATAATCAATACCTTATCAAATGCAACTTGCAGGGCTCGTGCTTCAGTTAGATACTAATTATTCCATGCAACAACACTGTGTTCAGGTATAAGAAAATAGAAATCTACTTCCTTTGTCAAAATGATTTATCATATGGTAATTAAAAATGAAGAAAATAAAAAACAGATTAAAAAAACTATTTAACTTACAAATAGATTTTGAAGCTTTTAAAACTTTTACTTCCAGTGCTTACTAAAAATCACAATTTTTGTCATTTCCCAGTATACTTGCTTAATGAATTTGAATAACAAAATTTTAAACCATGGTAATATATTGGGTTTCCATCAAATTTAATTCATTATATGCTTATTTACTTTGCACCACTATATAGATAATACCTACCTGGACAGAATAATTTGTTTAAGGTAATAAGAATTTCCTTCTCTGTAATGTAACTCCAATGAATCCTGCAGTTAATTTGTCCCTAGAAACTTGCTGAGATGTACAGTTTTGTTTATTTATTTTACTCAAAAAGTCACTCTAATTTCTTTTAACTCTTTTCATATGATGAAATTGAAATCATTTTGAAATACTTTTCATAAAGTACAAAGTATTTTCTCATTACATTTTTTTGAGTAGAGAGGAAAAAGTAAGGAGAGAACTTGACTGAAAGAACCTGAAAAATTCAATATGATTTTGTGTAATGTGGTCAATTCAAATCTGTATTTTGACCAATTTTTTTTTTCTAATTCATCATTCTGCCATCAAAACCTGGTTCTGCTCCTTAAATGCTCTACTTATTTCCTACTTTCTGATTCATTAAAACAACCTTTAACATTGTCTCATTACCAACATTTTGTGAAATCCTAAAGATTACATCAGTGTCAAACTTGTCCTCTTTTCCTTCAAGGTTATACTTGGTTTTTCTAGGTGAATTTCCCAAGCTCCAGGTCAAAACGTATCAAAGACAGCATTCTTTCCCTCCCTTCTGTGCCCAAGAAGCATAATAATATATGCTTGAAGTTATATATGCTGGCCCAGCACAATTTTTTTTCAGAATCCTTGAAAAATCCATAAATGTCAAAAATATCAAACAGATGAAAAAGAAATACCAAATGTCTTTAAAAGTAGAAAATAAAGAAACACTGAAACAAAAAATATGGGACCCATTAGTGTTCTGCCCACCTACTGCAGCGTCTATAGCCAGTTACAGCCAGTAACTGTTTCAGTAGAAGATGCAACACTATGCATTAGTTATTTACAGAATCAGTTTTCCTCAAATAACATTTCCTTCTATTTTCCTGACGCTATGGGTTAGTTTACGACCAAAGGGGATTTTCTTTTAACTCTGGACTCTCCCTTTATCTTTAATATATACGTATGTTAGTATAAATAGACAGGAAAAGAGATAGACAGATAGAGACAGAAATACAGCTAAGTAATTTAAAAGGTCAGATTTCTTTTTGTTCCACATGTAGACCCATTTAACCCCTTTCTGTTCATTATTTCCCAGTATATTTCCATAACAGCATTCACTATGATTTTTGGTATTAATCCATTTATTTTTATGCAGTTATATCAATCACCACTTCTTTTGCATAGGCCACTACCTTTATTCATCGTAAAATTTACTTTTATTTCCAATTACCAGATGCACTTACTTGTGTGACATATGTTTATTATCCAAAATAGAAAGCCTGTGAAACAAACTTGGCTTGCGTTGGAAGGTCACAAGCCAAGAGAAATCCTTTAGGTCTATTAAACAGTGGTTTAAATTGAACTGCCATACATTTTGCTACCTTTATAGCTCTTTTCATACTTTCGCTCTCTTTCATTTTATTTTTGCTTCTTCTGTGTTGTCTGCTGGGGAATAAAAGCATCCCACAAACTTTTATATCAGTTCTTTTCTGCATGCCAGCTACTATTAAACCATAGTAGTTACCCTTTGAGAGTATAAATACTCTTCTGACTTCCCTTGCCAACCTTGCTACACTCAATTTACAAACGGTTAATGTAACAAATATCCTTTCCTTTTAACTGTTCATAGCCTTGCCTGATGGGCTTATTTTGGGACCTTTTTGTTTCTTATTAAAATAATTTGATGAGCAAATACAAAGTGTAAATCCTTCATAAAGCTAGACTAATGCACCCAGCAAAGCCCAGGAAGACTGAATACACCGCAAACACTGTTCCCATTACAAAAGCAGTCAGGAATGAAAACTTGAACAATTATAATCCCAACTCAATTAAACAAAGCAGATAAGCAAACACTTATTTTCTCCATTAAGAATATATACATAAGCTTACCCGACAGTGTTTTTCACTTCCTACCCAAATCACCCTGATGTTGCATATAAAATCAGACAGATCTGAACTCCTCCAGTAGCTGGATTCATGTTCCTCAGAAGAACAGATAAAAATCTTTTAACACTAGGTCTTTAGGCCCAGCCAAGGAAGCATGACCCTCCAACACTGGAAATGAATGCCTTTCACACAAATACATCACAGGGTAGTGACCATGCAACCTCCTTCATGCTTATAAATGGGAGAAGAGGTCCATTTAAATAAAAAAGCATTGACAGTTGAGAAACACCCTTCTAGTTATTCAGTTATTCAAATCAAACTAGTGTGGTGATTCGTGGTTCATAGGGTGTGCTGTAACACAGACTTTCCTTAAAAAGCTTCAGTTCAGAAATGAAGAATGTTACCTAAATCATTTTTGTTTTCCTTAAATACTGGGACAATATTTTCTAGAAGGATTTTTAACAGCATCTCCAAAATTTAACACTATCCTTGCAATATTAGCAAGTTAGGGAGTTATCATGCACTTGCATATGCAAGTATATTTGAATATATTTTGCAAGAGCATATATTTCTGCTGTTAATTTTTTTAAATCTTGTTTTCACCCACCAGTCAGTCCACAAAGGAGTGATGTACTATGTCTTGTTCAAATCAGCACTCTAAAATCACCAGAAAAGGGGGCATGCTTGAATACTATGGTAAATAATCTATGCTAAAAATCTGTTGCTACTTCTCAGCAAGGAAATGTTAACTTCTATCCTGCTTTGAATCTGCATAAGCTAAAAAAAAAAATAAATAATGCAGTAAATTGGCTCTGAGCAAGACATTACATTTCTTTTTTTTTTTTCTACACAATTTAGGATGGCAACCATTTCAGACCTAAAAATAATGCTTGGAACTTCTTAGGAATTTTAATTTTCTGAAATGAACAAAATAGGGACAGTCACAAAATGAAGCATAAGGCAATACAGAAGACTGAAGAAGGCAGTTCTCAACTGTAAGATTATTGTTAATATTTCACAAGCATTAGCATAAAGTAAAAATTATTATACCCTTTTACTAACGTTGCATTTCAGCTCACTAAACAAATTACTGTAACTGTACATGAGTAGGTCACCTCAAATTGTTATAGTACCATCTAGAATTACCAATGAAAATTAGGCATTTAACATAGCCTCCATTTTTAAAGAGCTTGCAATTAAAGTTTGAAGTATAACAAGTCTAACCTGGGGGTAAAACAACACTTTTATAAACAGGATGCTGGGAAGTACAGCATCTGATAGATGGTGATATCACAATGACACATCCAGAAGCACCCACCACGCTCTTTACACTTATTTCAGTGTGGATGACACTGTATCCCACGATGCATCAAACGCTGTCTCCCTGCTGTTTGTTGGTTTTCTCATTGGGACTGAGAATTGCTACAGAGCGCAGCAGGAAAAGCCAGAGCAGAGCAAGAGAGCACTGGAGGATGGAGGGAGCTCTACAAAATAGAGAGGAGAATACATCACTCTGAGAAGATGTCACAGTGCTCATGAAGGAAAGGTCAGAGAGGATGCTGCCTTTGCCTTCACTGGCAGGCTCACTTTGCCTTCACCTCTCAGCATCCTCCTCCCCTTTTTTAAGACCTTCATCTATGAGATATCTCTCTCTCCCTCCATTTCTTCCCAGTTCATTTCTGCAAAATCAATTCTACTGCTTTGATCACCTCTGGAAACACCAGCTCTTCTTTCAATATCCATAATAACAGACAAACCCATGCATTCCCACTCTCACTAAAACACAGGGAAAACTTGTTACACCCTGGGAGGTGGTTGTCTTATTGCTGTTTTGTACTCTGAAAATATATTTTCTAATATATTGTGGAAGAGATACTTATGGCAGTGAATCTTATCCTGGACTTTCATGCTGGAAGGTCCATACTGAGAGTGATATACCCCTTTCTGATACATGCATACATCCTCCATTCATTGCAATTTCACAGTAGAAATCCAACATCTTTAGCTCTCAACCCGAGTGGGGGGAAAAGCTGGTCAGTGCCAGACATAAAGCAGAGTCACACTTACACAGCTTGCCAAGAGAACGCTACCCACATAGTACCCTTTCCTGCTTCTTCTGTTTCTTCCAATCCCACACTTTCTTCTGGATTTTTCAGTATGTCCCCTCTGCCCTGACTGAAGACATCCCAAACCCTCTTGGCAGGAGCCAAGAACCTCTGTCTTCTAGAAACAGCAAGTTCTTTGCTGCTTTGAAGATGTTAGGGTCCTCTTAATCACTGTCTGCAATCTGAAAAAATGCTGTGTAGAGACTTGAAACAAAGTCTATCATTCCCTGTTGAGTGGTAACTCAGCTATATTTTCACACATGCAGTTAAGCAGCAGGTGTGATTTGTCACTGTGGTCAAAACCATAGGTGCAGCAACAGTAAATGTGATGTGAGAGTTTGCTATGTTAACAACTCAGATGGGGTGAGAATGCTTTTATGACTATCAGTCAAGGCATGATCCTAGCTGCTACACCATTTTGATAGCCACCTCACTGATGGATACTATGGCGTTTTTGAATTCAGTGTCTTCAATAAAGGCTGAAGGTTGCCAAATACACATAGACTGCTTTAATCACCCGGATAATTCGTAAATTGGGCAATTGCACATCCTACTTGTGCTCTAGAGTGTTTGGTTTGTTTGGAATACAGGATTTTGATGTGAAGGAAAAACAGAGGGGCCCATTTGGTTCTGCCTGGTCAGGTAGGTATCAGAGGGCCAAAGAACTTCAAGCCAATGTGAATAACTCGGATTACTCAAGGATCTGTCTTTCATGGCATTATACAGGCCAGAGATTTCTGGATCCCTTTCCTAAACGAAAGTCTCTCGTGACACGCCAAGAGTACACATGACTAGACTATACACAGGCAGGGAATGTGGACTAAATGTCTAATCTAATTATTTAACAGAATCAAGTGCATGCATTGAACCACTTTCTTTGGAAATGTGACTTAAACATCTAAGCCAAGCAACTTAGTTACACTGAGAAAAGTTGTACTTAGATAACTTTAAAAAGTAAATCTTCTCAGGTCTCCACCAAAGTCTATCTAGTCACAAAGCAACTTTTAGGGAGCATATCCTCTACTTCGTATAATCTTCTTCCTATGGACAGACATACAGCTATATGTTCAGAAACTAGACCGATTTCTTTACTTCTTGATATAGGAAGATTACATGAGATGGTCATACGGGAAACAGCACTGAGGTCTACAGCGCTGTATTCCAAGCAGAAAATGCTCCTTCACAAAGAGTGTTCAGAGAAATACATGTTTGCATAGACAAGGTATCTTAACATTGGGTATATTTTACCTATATAGTTGTGAGAAACATTTATATAAAGAGAGAAAAAGAGACAGGGAGGGCAAAGCTCTGCAGTATACCGCATTTCTTATATTCCTGAAGCAAGATAACAGCTCTTGAACATTTAAAGAGTTAATTAAGTGTTCTCGTACCATTTCTTTTTTTGTGCAATGCCATGCAAAATCCAGGGGCGATTCTACTTTCAGAGGTAACAAGCAACACCTTGTACAGATTAACAAGCTGGGCAAAAATTTCAGACGTACACAATTGACTTTGAAGCCCAAGTTGCATTAACTTTCAGAACAAAGACAGGCAGTTCCCTTAGTATTTGTGTCACCTTATTAGCTTTTCATTCACTATTTTGTCCTGAAAATTCACCTGTTCTCTGTGACAAAACTGAAAACTAGTAGCAAGTTTTGATTCTAAGAATAAAACAAATGTGATGTTGCTTAAATATCACTGGGGTGTTTATTTGGCCACTCTTCTTTGCNTCTCTGTGACAGAACTGAAAACTAGTAGCAAGTTAAGATTCTAAGAATAAAACAAATGTGATGCTGCTTAAATATCACTGGGGTGTTTATTTGGCCACTCTTCTTTGCAAAGAGAGGCCTTTCTTTGTAGAGCGGTGTCTGAAGCTTTTTGTTATGATTTGTAAACAGTCAGTTAACATGGTCGTAATTAATTTATAATACTTCTGAGCTTAACATGCAAACTTCAAAATCTCTCTCTGAGAATCAGAGTACAAAACAGCCAGTTACGGTTGCAGGAAAAGGCAAATATCTCGTGATTAGGCAACTTCCCCTTTGACCACCAAAGGCAAATTAACATGGAGTCATAATGTTACCATATAAATTTGTCTTTGCCCACATCTTCAACATTATGAGCAGCGCTTGCCCCCTTAGGAAAGAGAATAACAAAAAATCAGATAAGGGAAACAAAGATGATTACAGGAGTGGAATGCTTTCAAGCAAAGAATGACTGAGTAAACAAAGACTTTTCAGCTAGGAAAAGAGATGACAGGAACCAGGGTGGAAACAAACACTAAAAGATCGCACTTAAAGTAAGGAATAACAGCCTTGTTGAACTCCTTGCCAGAGGACATAATAGATTCTAAATTTTACATGGGCTCAAGGGAAGACTGAAAAAAAAATAATGGAAAAGAAATCTATTTAGATTTGCTAAATACATCTAGCTCAGTCCTGAGGCTGGGAAAGCGATCAGAGAAAGAAGCCTATTTTTACCCTGTTCTTACTCCTCCCTAAGTGTTCACATACTGCAACTACTGGAAACAGCACACTGAGTTGAATGGTCATTTGCTCTGACCCTTCCTTCCTTTGTATTCAGTGGAAAACTTGATTTGTCTTCATCAAGTTATGTTAGGTGCTTAAACAAACTCATATCTTTATAATACTTGAAATCTTATTTCTCCCCTAACTCATGTCCTGATGGGGTAATTTCATTCTGAAGGAGAAAACACTGATAGAAAATCAGGCATTTTTCCTTAATTCCTCTTTTTCTTCCTTTTTTCCCTTCTCCATGCTATCAATTTGGAGCAGACATGCCAGTGGGGATCCAAAATGTCCTGCTATAATTTATCTGTGTTAGGGTATGTGCTTAAGGAAAAATGGGCTTAGATCCATCTCTGCTCTGTTTATCAAATGGGATAGAATTTGTAACTGTAGGGACCTCAAGAGTGCTTTTCTCATATCCACTGCTCTTGCTGCTGTCCCAACTTCAGCTTCAGAAGGCTGGAGGCAAGAGAGCTATAAACTGGCTCGTACACATTAAAACAGGCATACATCAGCTTTATGAGCCAAAGTGAAACTCTGCTGACTTTAAAACTCACTTATTAATTGAGTCTCTGGGGACTGAGTTCTAATAAGCCAGTATCAAATTTGGGCAGAATAGCAGAACACCTGTAATTCTGTTGCATTGTAATTTCTGTAACACCTGCTACTGAAAACTTGCTAAGAATAAGGAAATTTCACTTAGGACCTTCATCTTGGATGATGCAACTCAGAATCCTCTTTATAGGGTGACCTTATCATAAAGAAAGCCTGTGACAGGAAACCAATGAATCATTACGGCTGACATGCTATGGGTATAGATTCAAGAGAATATAGAAGGGGTGCCTCTTGGAGAACATCTCAGCCCTCGCTAAGGAGTAAATCTTTTCCATGTAGGCAAGAGGAATGCTGTTTTATGCAAGTATACGCTTTGCAGTTCTGCCTAAAGGTTAGGCTAATTACTCCCTACTTTCATCTGGGCTGAAAGCTCATCGCAAATTCAGTTCAGGATTTTTTAATTCACGTTATTTTTGTATGTTTGATTTACTTGGCTGGTCTTTATATGGTGTTTTCTAAATAAGTTCTAATCTCATTGCTGATCTTATATAACTAGATCTTCTCTTAAGCTGGCCAGTACTGAAACACAAGCATCATTGTGCGTTCATGCAGCAGAAAAGACAGTCAAGGACTGCCATGCAGTTTAAAAGAAAGAAGGAAATGAAGCGATTAGTAAAAACAACAAACTTTGGGTTTCAAATTCAAGGATATTATTTTTAATTCTGAGCTTCAATTCAGAATCTTTAAATTAAAACTGAGCTGAAACTGCTGGAGTTTTATGGTTTTGTCATCTGAAAGCAGTACAGGTAACATCCTTTGTTATTGTGCTCTGTAAACCAAATACCTCCACTGTTGGCAAGTCTCTTCATGGTATGACTACATTATCAGATATGGGACATGTACCAAGTTCCAGGATTTGGGTGCAGGATGTAGCCATGAGATGAACCTGGACCTGTAAATCCAGAGCTCATGCAAAAGTGCCCTGAACAGAAAGCAGTCCCACGAGTATGCTGCCAGGTGGTTCAGCACATAGGTATGGACATAGACCAAGATACCTGATTTCTCACAAAACTGTATCAGGCATGCTAAGTAAAAATCCTTTATCATTATTATTTCAGTCATGTCTTCAAAGAGAGATTTAAATCTAAAGCTTAGCAACCACTTGGCCTATCTTTCAATCTTTTAGACCTCTGTGATCTATTTTGTTATCAAAGGTTTTTCACTATTCAAGCACCCAAAGCAGAGAAATAGGCATCCAGTTAGTTCTTGCACAGCTTTTAGATAAAGGTCCAGTGTCCTTCTTTATTTATTATTGGAACAGAACTGCCATACTGCCTGGTAAGAGAACAAAGCAGTATGTAGTTCAAGTGCGAGTCAGTATTTTCCCTTTGTGTTTCCGATGGCAGGCTGATTACACAACAGTAATGAGAGCTTTTATTTATTTATCTAAATGATGAACAGAAGCCAAAACACATAAAAGAAAAGAGGTTAAATCTTTAAAGAGATCACTTTTCCTCGTCGCAATGGGGCTGTGGACAGTGCTCCTTTTTCAACTACAGAAGGAAAGCAAGAGGGGGGCCTAGACGGGGGGTGGGCACATAATGCGTTGCACAGGCTGAGTTTTCCAGTAACTATCTTCTGGCTCACCTCCCAGATGTTATGCCATCCTGTCATCAAGATGATGATGTCGCACACTGACATTTCTTCTGCAGATAGAAGGCTACCTACTCTCAGCTGTTGCAGCCCTGCTCAGTTTCATTATCTTAAGTGATACCATGTTAATGTACAGTGGTAGAGCATCAGACGCTGCTTGCTTTTGGAGGCCGTTCTAAAATGAGAAGGAGCTTCTGTTTTTTTGAGGATATACGTATATAGCTGCTCAGTGTTTATTCATAGAAAATAAATAAAAAAAAACCACATAGAAGTTAGATGACAAAACTGAAAACAAAGAATACAAGTGATGAGACATAGTAGGAGTTTGCTACATAAAATTATTTTGCTACTATCTAATTTCATAATACTGAGACAGGAGATCTAGAGATTTTGCAAATGACATCCCAGTTTTAAAGTATTTCATTTGAATTGCTTGGAATTAGGAAAGCTCTCATCTCCCTCACTCTTACATATTATTTTTAGTAGTTCATGGAGGTGCATATTTTATTCACCTACTCCTGTTATTTAAAAAAAAAATAAATTAAAACCAAAACTAACTTTCAAGATACTACATTCTGAGTATTCTAATTTGTCATTAAATAAACAACATATGATGCTATTCATTTTCATTTTTGTAAAAAGTGCTTAATTATAAAATAAAATGAGGCTTCTTTACAGAACCAATCATGCTATTCTCCTTCCCAGAAACCTGAAATGATAGCCACATTGCACAGAAGCTAACTTAGAGAAGTGGCATCATTACAAGCAGTACAGCGGATGCCTGTTAACGTGCCACACTTTTGCCGCCTTGCTGACAGCTGCAATCTCAAGTCCTCTACAAATTATTTGTATATCATCCCTTTTTCTTCTTGTTGTTCATCTCAAGCTGCCCCTGACTTTTAATTCACACTACGTACTTCCCACCTCTCATCCCCACTGTCAGCATAAGTCCTGAACTTGGCCTTGTACATGCCATACCTTGTACGTACATTGGCATATTTCACTAGTTCAGAACCAACGCATTAAGGACCTACAATGGTATCTTTCACCAACATGGGAAATTAAGGGAGTAGAGCCTATACCCTCCTTAAGACACCCGAATGAAGCCACATAACAGCATCTATTTTGATCAGTATCTCAATCAGCCTTTGTGCTGACTCTAGCCACAGCTATCAATGAGAACCAGCACTAGAAGCTGTAAGTCCATTCTGTCAATTTATTTGTCTACTTTTGAGTTATGCTGTGCCATGTACTTATGGCCTGATGAGCTGAAACATTGTGGTTCTTATATTCCAAAAAATTACCTTTTCTGTTACATGCCAGATCCCACACCTGGGCATTTTCAGTCTTTTAAGAGCATCAGCCAAGGTCATGGAAGTTGTGTGATTACCTCATAGGTCATGAGATTAAAAGTAATTTTAAGGGTTACTTTTTAAATGCCTTCTCATTTCTGAGTCTGCAGGGTCCTCACAAGTAAGAGATTTCCAGGATTTGATCCATGCCCTAGGAAGAAGCTCTAGTTTATATCTGTGGCTGCACAGAAAAGGTGACACTCCTGAGGGTCATCACATTGCATGGACATTCTGGCATATATCTTCTCCTCCAGCTATGTGCCTTTTGCTCTGCTGTGCCTGCAGCAGGGAAAGACATAGCACAAGAAACCTCTACTAAGTCTACCAATGAAGAAAGAGATCACTCTTTCCACAGCTTGCAGTATGCCCTTTGAGCACAATAAAAATAAACTATTTACAGGGTATTTTTTGGCAATACAAAAATGCAACCAGTGAAATCTCTAGGCTACAGTCTACCCCGTGCTGACTACCTCTTCTGTCAATGCATATTACGAGCTAGCATATCACGATGTTTTCCTAGTGCCAGCAGATACTGACCTCAGTTAGAAACACACATCCCAGTAAAATGGGATTCTATATATATTCAGGCAAGAAAAGTAGTTATTAGAAAAGTCTGTTATATATTATTATGTATTGATGAAGACTATCGTTTGTTCTTCTTGAGACAGCTTTTGTGTTGGTGTCAGGACATCGAAGAACATCCTATCACTTCATCCTAACAAGGTGACCACAGAAAAGCAGGATGAGAAGTCATGTTGTGCCTTGGTATTCATGGTCTGAGAATCAGAGTTCTCATTTTGATACGAAAAGCATCTATTTTTGAAATATTGAACTCTTAGGCCACTTTTATAATCATTGTGCAGTAGGAATCAAATGGTCCATCGCTGTTAAACTAACATATATTCTTTGTTGGTACTGAGTGCAAAATGTAAGGCGTATTCTAGAGTCCAGAAGTAATGTTTAATGTGATGTATTTTACATTAGCACTTTCTGCAGGATCTCTAGAATGTCCATCACCCAGGAAATGTTTCTATTTAACAAGATTACAATGAGATAGATTTGAGGTATCACTGAGGATTTCTTTTTCGAGAAGTACACTTGTAACTCAAAGTCAAAAGGGATGTAACCAGTACAGGCCATATGCTAAAGACATTTAAAATAGTTTAACTCCTGTTTATTTAAATCCAATACTGTCTGGGCAATTAACCAAATTTAAACTTTACTGAAAGAAGAAAGGACTAGCCCTATTAGAAATCTGTGTGTCTGCCAAGTTTGGAGGGACACAGGTAAGATAATGTACAGGTGAACTTATTTAGATGAGTGCATTTTTCTATCAAAATGAAAGCAGAATATTCAACCTTCACTCATAAATAAGATCTGCAAGAATAAAATATGATAAAATATTGTTAAACTAAGTTTTCTTGATGTGTTTGGCAGTGAACAGTGCTATGAACAGATTTTTGCCTCAGAGCAAGGAACCTATTAAGTTGTTGGCCACTTGTCACAGCTGAAATCACAAAGGGTGCAAGAGATATTGCAGAAGATTTGGTTTACCACAGAATTCCAGTTAGGAGCTATTAATAATAATAATTATTATTATTATTATTATTGTAATTGTAAACTATATGTATTTGTTTTGAGGAGGTAATGTTATTTTAAATAAAAATGAGTGTAAGTTCAACATAAATGATACCATTACATCAATAAAGTTGCCGTACAGAAAATGAGGTTAAATTCTTATGCTTCCTTTTGTTGGTATAAGAAGAAATTTTGAAGCGTTTGTTGTAGTTTGCAACCACAGTTATATTCTGACTACTTTCTCTAATTTGTGACTCTAAGAAACTCTGATAGATTCCTTCGCAAAATGCCTGAAGGTATAATTTCTGTTTTCAAAGCAACAGAAGGAAAAAGTAATGAAACAGTTCATCAAATTCACTCTTCATAAACAAATATATCTTTCTAAAATAGATAAATAAAAGTCTTATAGGGAAACTACACAGCATAAAAAAAAAAGAAGATGAACAAAGAATGGTCGGTCTCAGAACATTTTCAGCTAAGAAGCCACACTAGCAAAAAAGAAGTGTTTCATTTGCAAGGAAAGCATAAGCCACAACCTGAACATTTCCCAGTAAGCCGCATGTATCAGAGCCTGTTCTAAATTCAGAGCAAATTCAGTGTATTTGCCGAGAGCCTTTATCACCTTAAAATCTCTCTGCATTTCACTGCATACATTTTCTGTGTAAGACACTGTTCCACACCAGACACTGCTTGCTTCCCAGCATTTTGACTCTCTCCCAAAGTTAGCAGGACTTTATAAATTTGATGATATGCATACACAACATATGTACTACACTACACTACACTACACTACACTACACTACACTTGATCTTATCCAAAAGGCCGAGAAGCCCTTCACTACACTGTGAAAGAAAGACACTGAGGTGCTGGAGCACATCCAAAGAAGGACAACAAAGCTGGTGAGGGGTCTATACCACAAGTCTTATGAGAAGCAGCTGAGGGAACTGGGGTTGTTTAGCTTAGAGAAAAGAAGGGTGAAGGGAGACCTTATCGCTCTCTACAATGACCTGAAAGGCGGTTGTAGAGAGGTGGGGGTCAGTCTCTTTTCCCAAGTAACAAGCGATAGGACAAGAGGAAATGGCCTCAAGTTGCACCAGGGGAGGTTTAGATTGGATATTAGGAAAAATTTCTTCACCGAAAGGGTTGTCAAACATTGGAACAGGCTGCCCAAGGAAGTGGTTGAGTCACCATTCCTGGAGGTATTTAAAAGATGTGTAGATGTGGCACTTGGGTTTGGTTGTGGACTTGGCAGTGTAAGGTTAACGGTTGGTTTCAAGGGTCTTTTCCAACATAAATGATCCTATAATTCTATGATATTATACTGCAGATGACTATGTTTACGGGTAAGTTGCATGTGATTCATAGAAGCGGAATGAGATTTGAGCTATTTAAATTCAACTTCCATTATACCCATTATCTATGTCTTATGTGAGTTACTGGACTTCTAATCTCTAAAATATAGATGCTAATAGTTATTTACAATTTAGACTATGAGATTTTTAAAGTTATGGACCATTTCTTTCAGTGCTCTCACACTTACTATTAATAATACACCTGTATTAGTAACAAAAATTAAAACCAAAATTGAGTTACTAAATCTTCAGTGATAACATGAAATAAAAGCCAATAAGTACATAAGTAACTGCAAGGTATCCAACTATGGGTAAGATTACATATGCATGAGGTTATTACGTGTGCTTTCAGTTAAAAATTGTTTGTGTATCTAGCTGATTCTGTTTTAGAAATACAACAAAAGCAAATCAGTCATATTTGTACCTGTTTTGCAGGATACATTATAGAGCATGAATAGTAATAATTTAATAACACACTTAACGGCAGTTCTGCTAATTTGACCCTACGGATTTTTTTTTCAAAACTTTAATAGGCTCTGAACATCTATATTTTATAAATTAATTATTTATTTATATTTAACTTTAAAGGGGAATTGAATATTTTTTTTTCCTTTCACTTTCCTTGCACCTTTAAATCAAAAAGAAAATTGCACCTATACTAACTTAAAGGGCACTAAAGCAATGATATATATATTAACTGTTTAAAACTGTACCTTTAAGTTATAAACTTCCCAAGGGCGATTCTGCAAAGGATGCTATGAGTCTGTTGCTATGCACAGCCAACCAAACTAAAAGCAGATGAAGCGGATTGCTGGCAAATACTTTCAACAATCTGTGAAGAATGAATATCAGAGCTTTTTCTTTATTGTCGAGCCTGGCTCTTTACTAATCATTCTGTTCACTTCACGTGTTAAAGGTACTAAGGAGTGGATATTATCAGAGAAAGATGGAATACAAATAGGTAAAATCCTATACACTGAAGTCAACAGGATCATTCATAATGTAAGATTTGAAAATGCACCCTGGAGCAATTTAGAGGTACAGACACACATCCAGGTGACAGCAGCTTAAAAAAAATCTTAGTATATCAACAAAGCCAAGGTATCTTCATGTAGGCTTGCTCTTTTCTTTCAGCAAATGGAAGGAAATTCATCTTAGCCTAGCCTGCAAAAAAGATGGTCATGAATGTTAGTAATCGGGCTGAAGAACGCATGAGAGCTACACCCATACTTTTAAAGATCTGATTGTGAGACTGGCTTAATCACAACTGACTTCTGACTGTCTATAATATGCATGTTTCCACACCACCTCTATTTTGTTCAGCAACAGTGCAGTCCATTCTTTAACATGAAACAATTCTTTATTACAGAAGTCAACTTTTCTTTCCAATGCGTCACTGAAGGATGCTGGCAGTTGAGAAACCATCAATATTGAATCTATACTCAGCAGGTAAAGCGCCACCCTCTCATTGAAAAGCATCCTTTGGTGCCAACAATGTTGTTATAGAGCTACATTGGGTAATAGCTATCTAGTTACAAATTAACACAGCTTGGGAGTACAAAAGAATAGCACTGCTTTGAAGAAAAAAAAAAAAAAATCAAAATACATCCAAACAAAAGTTCCTTTTGACTTATCTTTCTGTCAGTACTCTTACGGCAATTTGAAACAGACAATGTTCAGCTGATCAGTTAAAGTGAGTAATAAAGTCTATTATTCAGGCATTCATAGTGCATGATATGGCAGCTCATTAAGACCTAAATATTCCAACACACGCCTTCAAGTCTATTCTCTTCAGCAGGATAACATTTTGTTTCTCCTGTTTCTCAGTTCATTTCTGTGTACCTATCATAGTCCTTGCCAGGTCTGAGATTACATTTCTTGAAATCAAGTGGCTTCTGCAGGATGTAATTTATGAAAAGAATAGACTGGAACACCCTGCAACACAACAGAAGGTTCAAGAAAATGTAACAAAATTAACATTTCAAACTAAGATTCATAAAACATAAGAAAAAATCTATTTCTAGGCAGGCTGTAGGATGGAAACATAAAAAGGTCTAAAAACCCCCAAAGAAAATGTAAGCAAGTCCTCTCTTAGAAAAGCAATTAAGAGTGGAAATATTAATGGCTTTCACAAAACCAAGTGTGTATTTATTATCTCTGACAGCCTGCCTTTTATCATGTTCTTGGTATTAGTTTCCTCTGAGCTTTGTACACTGGATTTATTCACTTTGAACAACCTTTCAGAAAATAGATGAAGACAAATATTGTCAAAGAATTTGCGATAGACAGCAACATTTGTTTACGCCACACCTTGTTGCTCCAATTGTAGTAAGCATTTTCCATGTAACTCTCCCAAAAGCCAAAGTTGGGTTCAAGATTCAGAAGGTTAAAAAAAAAAAAAATTACTTGCGAGAGTACAGTGACAAGACCTAGGGCGAGCTACAAAGGATAAGCACATACCGCCCACCAACCACAAAATAATTCAGCATCCACTAACAGAGAAGGCACAGGGCTAACACCCTCCAGAAAAAAAACCAAACACGACATTAAACCTATTTCACAGCTAAATATAACCCCATCAGGATGAAAAAACATGCAAACCTTAGCTTTAAAACATGCTGAACTTCACAGGAGAGAGAGAATCTGGTCTTATTCTTGCTCCTATGTTTAAGATATATCCTAAGCACCTTCTGCTGAATTAAATGAACAAAAAAAAAATCAGTTAGTTAAACCTGCAAAACTCTGCTGCAGGAAACTAGGTGCAGCTCAGATGCACCTGCGCTGGTGCAGCAGCAATAAGGATGCTGAACTACCTGTGCCTCTGGATCTGATAGGTAATGCCTGCGCCAGCCCATGTTCAGTCAGAGAGGTCCAGAGGGCTGCAGTTATTCCAGATAACTTGATTATGTGTCTTTTTTTTTTTTTTTTTTAAACACAGAAGAGAACATTTATGGCTGCTGGAACTTGCTTACCTACAGTGTTAAATTGTTAGAATGGTCTCTGGGCCAAATATCAGTCTCCAAAGGAATTCCTGGATATAGTTCAGGAATTAGAAGAGGCACTAGTCTAAATACACAGTTTGCATATAGGTATAGTGTTTATAGACTAAGGGACTTAAAAATTATGGATTGCACCTGCTGTCCGGTTCCCGAGAACTGAGCGGGAAATCAATCTGTTCTAGAAATACAGCTATTTTGTGGTCTTTCACTTAACACCAAACATACTTACTGTGCATCCAAGGGCAGACAGAATCAGGTCTTGCCATCAGTACTTTCTGAAAGGTAACAGTGGCTCCCATATTCAAAACAAACAAAATTAGCAATATTTACAAAAATTAAATACACACACTTGACCACATCACAAAGTTTTGTAATATTCTAAGTGGTGAAATAATTTAAGAAAAAAAATAAAAAGAAGAAAAGGATAACACAAAAGTATTATTTTGCTAACAATAGTTTTATTTTATGTAGGATGTTTCATAAAATTTTGTTTGGACAGTGTATGCACTAGAACTGCTCAGACACAGAAATCTACTTAGATGTAAGGCCATACACATTTAAAGCCAAATTCACCCCATTTCCTTTGAGGCCTTTCAGTGGGCATCTAAAGAGTTTATTCATCCTTGGCTTTTGAGGATTTACAAAGAGGTAAGCAATGTCTGATTTACCTTTGAAGGCGACATTCTCCACTGATTCTGGAGTCACAATGCTCCATATTTAGGTGTGAAAGTTAAATTACCTAATATGAGATAGACAAATTCAGGTCGTTTTCGTAAACACCACAATATCTTTCTCAGTAAAGACAGTAAACTAAATGCTGAGTTTATACCAGCATAAATGAAGCACCTTTCACAAATTATTCTGTGTCAGACAGGCGTGAATGAAATCAGACTGCCCTTGTTCTCCTACATCACATATAACTCTCAGCATATTGTCAGCTCAAAAGATGTATAGTTTAATTTAAAACAGTATCATTTTGGTAATGCGAAACAGCACTTTCCCATTATTATTTTCTGAGACAGCACAAGATTACCCATTCACATTCTTTATGACAAGAGTGTAGATCACATATCAGCAAATTTCTCCACACTAAAGAAAATCAAAGTTCTGACATTTGAAACTGTGATTTGTACACTGTTTTGAGTATCTGTTTGTTTCTATACCTCCTTTTATGAGTTTATAAATTTATCAGTTAGCCTACAGGTAGTTTTGATTAGGGTTACAGAGCAATTTATATTTTTTACATTATTAAAATGCATTTCCTTTTTTCATCGAATAACAAGAACAGTAATCTTTCATGATCATTTGAGGTATTTGCTTCCTGTAATTTCTGCTGGTTTGGAATATTCAGACTAAGCAGATGATACTAGGTTGATGATAGTAGATTATAGTATTTTGGCCCCCTTAAAGTCAATGGTACAACACACATTTAGGTCAGCTAGGCATCATTCCGCTTATGGCCCAATTCTGAGCAGCTCACAATTTAGGGATTTGATCCATGACTTGTAGCCAATGATATTCCACACTGAAATGCAATGAAATGGAATCTGAAACGATCAGAGTCTCCAGACAGACTCCTCACTCAGAAAACAGCCCATTTATGATGAGATTAAACAAAGGTTTTAGTCTGAACCAAAGTTAAAAGGGAGTCCAGAGAAAAGAAGGAAAGCTTATGATAACTTGATCACAGAAGTGTTAAGATGCAGTACTTATCCTCTTGAATAAAATAATTTTATGTGTAATTAAAAAGAAATCATTTTGATAAATTACTTTTAACTCACCTAAACAAGTATCACAGTTTCTACTTATAAAACATTCCAACATATGGAACCCAGCATATGGGCCACTCGCAGAGGGGCTAATTTTTTGTAACTTACAGAAATATTGAGGTAACATATTTTTATCCTTGATCTTGGACTGTGTACTTCAAATGCTTTCAGCAAATGCAGTGTTATATTCCAAATTATGTATGTTCACGTTCATCAAATAAACAGTGTCTCTAAGACTAATAATGGAGATAACTGACTGTCAGGAGGAGCCAGGACTCCCCTAGCAGTCACATCATTCAGTTTCAACAGCAAGTGAAACTGTTTTTATGGTTAAAAAAAAAAAATCTGATCCATGACTGCAGCTTTACCAATCAGTTACCAATAACTTTATAAACCCTGAAGTGCATTTTTTGTTTTATTTGCATCCTAACTCTATCAGGATAGTGTTATACTGTCAAATGAATTGTGCCATATATTTTACATATAATTGAGGATCCTGTACATAAATTCAACTCTGGCTCTGGCAAATTAACTGGTCAAACATAAATCCAACAAGGACCACATGCCAACTCTGTACTAAGAGGGTGAAAGGAACCAATCTGACTGTGATACTGAGGCTCATCTCCACAGACGTCACTCCTGGAAAAAGCCTACTGGGAGCAATAGAGGCATTTAGGTATGCTCAGAGACTATAGATTCATGCAATTTGATAGAACTCTGAAAGCCAAGACCCAGGTGCATCTCCCCAGGGCCAATGTCACTTAGTTATGAAGTAAATAACTGAAATGTCTTCCTCGGCGTTTATTTTTCTTACGCTTCCAAATACAATTCAGAGATGCAAGCATTTAAATAAAGCCTGCCTTTTAAAAATATGTCAAAATCTTATCTCTCTCATGATTGGACAGTTTAAACTACAATATGGTACAATCAACTACAATATGGCATTATCAACATTTAACGAAGGGAGAAAAAGGAAGCAAAGTCAAGATAAAGTACTGAGACTAGTTTTCATGTGCATCTTTATGAAAGTGTAACTGAAAGTGCCAGAACACTCTTCAATACAATGTACCTTAACACACATGCTTTTCAAAAAGGTCTCACAATTCTCAAATTTAACTGACAGTCTTAAACATTACTATGTGGAGAAAGGGGAGGTTAATGTCTGTGTCTACGTAGCGACCATTCTTCCTCTGGATGCTAGCGACAGAAGAGAATTTTGAGGATAACTCTGCACACCCACAAAATCATTTAATATTATAAAATTGCACTCATATTCTTCATACGTGGAGCCACACTAGTCTCAATGGGAACACTTGCGTAAAAAAAAACAATCTATTTAATGACCGACTTGACTTAAGAGCAGCACAGACATAATTTTGGAATTTATCCTTTAATAGACAGAGGCAAGTTTATTTGTTTATTTTTTTTTTATTTTATACCAGGCCTCCACGGTATTGCTGCTTCTCCATACCACAACTGTCATTTTATGGATGGTGCCACTGAAATTTATTCTACAAAGTCCCAGATCTGCATCTTTTAGTGGGCATTCTTGTCAACCATATGCGTCTTTATTCAGTTTTCTGCTGTGTCTCGGGTTGCTATTCATACAGGCCAAAATCTCAACACATAGTAATTCAGCTCCATAGCTGGGATACCTCCTGTCTGGTACTAACTTTGGTCAAGTGGTCGTGTTACTTATCATCTAAAACTCAACAAAACAATTATTTGATTGAAAATTGGAGATTTGCCATACCTTAGGCTTTCCTACCCTCTTGTTTTCAAAGACACTGCTTTTCCTTTTACATATTTTTAGCATAATGACTTTAATGCATTTGCCCTCACAACAAGATCTGAAAATAGAGAACAGAGTTCTCTTCTACCTTTTTTCATCTGTATAAGGATACACAATACAATGAAATCTGAATAATAGATGATGCATTCTTTGAACCGGGAAAGTACAATACAGAAAAGAAATAGCTCCTAAATGTTGCACGTAATAATGACAGCAACAACGCTGTTATGAATGTAAGGGCATAGGATAACTTGTATTCCAAAAGCAGCACAGATGATGCTCCCAACAGATGATTCTATCCACCCTAACTCCTCAAAAAACAAACAAAAAGTTGGTTTATAGGCTATTGTGGCATTCCATGTGGCACTTTCAGGAAGGGATTTTAAGGTGTCTTTCTACTTCCACAAATACACAGTCAGTCTTAATTCTTACCTTCAGCTGCCCTAAAACATCTGACAGAGAAAAGCCTTTTTATTTGTTCTGATTCTAGAGTGTAAATCCTGGAAATCAAAGGAAAATGCTGAAACTTATTCTGTCAGGTACAGACTGTACAGACATCAATACTTCTATTTTTTCAAACATACGATCAAAAATAGCTTCAGAGAGAAGCCAATTTGAGCGAATGATACTTGGAAACCAAAGTTTCACTAACATGTCAGTGTGTATTAACTTGTTTAATATTTCCTTTAACATGGCATTCCACCTAGACAGGGGTGAGACCTAGGACTGAAGGGAAAAAAAACAACTGCTGCTAGTAAATGACAGCCAAGTTATGGTTAGTGGGACCGCAAAATATCAATAGCTTTATTGTGCTAGAGGCCTGTTTTGACATATTAATGACTGGCCAAGAAAGAGTTATTTTTATCTAGGTCATAATGAGATATCACAAGGTGCTCCAAAGAATGTGAAATGTACGTATGGGAGGGCCATGACAGCAGGGTAAGACAGGGACATAATAGTAAGATTGGAAGGAAAGGCAAAAACTCCTTTATATTGAAAACCGGCAAGGGTACCTGTAATCTGTATGAAGAAACTCACTGCACTTTTGACATTGTCTAATGCTTACACCCAAATAAACAGTAATTACACGCACATTTCAATATAAGAAGCCAAAACTCTGATCCCAGCTCCCACAAACCAACTGAAGTGTATTTCAAGACAATTCCATTTGTAATAAAAAACAGATGGTAAAGGAAACAGATGTCTCCCTGTGATCTGATTTACACATCTGCAGACATTTACAATATGTATGAATTTCCAAAGAATGCTGAGCAAGTTAAACTGGGAAATGGGATTTTTTTTTTCTTAATGGGCATGCGCAAACAAAGAGTGTGACTCAAGAAGAAAATAAGCTGTGACAAAGACACATCTATCCTTTCAAGCCTATCTGTCTCCAAACCAATATCATATTACCACACCATGTTAAAGAAACACCCATCATGATAAAAATCAGACAACTTTGTAAATAGTTTACTGCAGCGAAACATCCCTCAAATGTGAGGTAGCTAAGGGATGGCTGATTTTCAGATTTCTCCCTCTCTGAAAGAAGACCTGAGGTTAGCAATGGTTGTCCTTCAGAAATTCATTATACAGAAAAGCAAAACATCCCTCAGCAACACAAACCTGGACATTTATTTAAGATCTTCTAAATCTCAGATTGCCATTTTATGCAGACATCAACAATAAGCCATTGACAATGACATCAAATATTTGCACTGGTCTCAGTGAAATTATGCACAAGAATCAGCAGAGAAATGTGTTACAACAAAGAAGGATGGAAGAGTCTCACTCAAAAAGAGAAAATCCTTGCAGAACCTCTTAGACAAGAGGTACAGGATAAAGCAGCACACGGAGCCAAGATGTTAACAACCTTCAAAATTAAGTTAGGTGAAGGCAGGTCAAAACTACACGAAATCTTCCCCGAATTTAACAGCTCGTTTGGGAGATCTTGTTGGTTTCTTAGATTTTGTCCCATTTCTTTTTGTCTGGATAGCTTACTTCAGGCTCCCAAAGGGTACCACTTTGTCAGGCACGGAGAATTAAGTCTTCTTTTTCATCAAAGCACAAAAGCCAATTTAAGTGCCACACCTCTGAGCTGAAGGAACCATATCCCATAATGATATTCAATATCCATGTCCACTCCAGTCCTGGGCCTGTCTGCTGAGACTGTAAATAAGGAACTAGATTCACTCAAATGTTCTGACTGTCTCCTCCTGCTGAAGGGATGCTGAACAGCCTTTAAACCTCAGCTTATGTTTACTTTTTACCACTATAGCAACCAGTGAGACACAGACAGAATGCATCAGTAAACCCATCCAAGGGGTCTAATTATCACCATTGGGAACTGGGCCAGTTTAACCAGTTTAATTTCACATAAGCTGTCCTACAATCATCAGATGGTAAGTACTGTCAGGAACTAACCACTTGGGCTGGAGTCAAACCGGTGAGCTGGAGGTGAAAAGCTCCATGTTCTATTACTAATCCCCTGAGCTATAGAGTCCCCAGCTGGTAGTTCTACAAAGGTTCACACAGCTTTTTCTGAAAGGCAGCAGCAGTAGTTACAAGTTTTTTTTAAAAAATAAAACAAAACAAAAAAACCCCACACTTGCAAGAACAACTATCTTTTTCTTAAAATAATCTCTCTGAAAGTAGCAGACTGTACACATTTTACAAGAATAAACAAACTTCTGTAATATTTATCCACAAATTGGGAGTCAGAGATCATTAGTGCAAATTTCTGCTGACCGGCAGCATTTATTCTATAAACTTTGGGTATCCTAAGTGGTCCATTAAAGAATAACAGATATCTTCAATCCGTCTAATCTCTTCATTGGGCATGTTTTTTTTCCAGGCATGAATGCTACTTGGTGAGATTTCCCCTTCATAAGGAAGATAGAAAAGACTAGTGGAGGTGGCAAATAATATTTGGTTTAAGCTAGCAGGAGGAAGAGGAATACCAAGAAAGGCAAAAATTGTTTCAGCCGTCTTCTGAGGAAAGCTCACAATATCTTCAAACTTGACCAGCTGATAATTTGTTGGCTGCAAGTCCCTGTTTATTCTCAGTGCTGCTGCTGTGTTTGCTAGCCATAAATGGGACAAGACAGAGACAGCATTTGAATTAGAATTTGAAAGTTCTTTTCTTAATGATTCATATTCAATGGCATAGCCTTCATTTAAACTACATTTTCCTCTACCATTTTCCCCTTTAAACATTGCAGCCAAGTGTTGCGGAACATTTTTCAAGGAGTAAAGGCTTGGCTTATTTTTGTACAACATCGAATAGATCCACGCCCGTGGGTCCCTTACTATGTATAATGCTCTCATTGACGGTCCTAGGATTTCCTGAAAGAAGGGAAGCTTTAACGTCCAGCTCCCACTACTTAAACTAAGCACAGGTTGTGCATTAGGATAATAGACGAGGTGCCTTCTCAGTTCCCTAATATATTCAGCATCTTTATCTTGATTCCCTCTTGCCCTGCTTCTTTGCTCTGACAGAGATTCTCTCTTTTTGGATCTTTTCCTTTTGTCCTTGTTTATGGCAGAATGCTGAGCAATTTTACTTCTGCTGGCTTCATATAAATGAATGTTTTGTAAATGTAATTTTGTGTCTCGAACTAGAGACTGGAGCCACCCTTGGATAAGACGAAAATGACGATTCTGGACATCAGAAACCTTCCATTCACATGGATCTACAAAGGAATCAATTTCAAATTCAGTCTGAGGAATTTCAAGATAGGGTGTAGGTATTCTGATGTATAAGAAGTCACTGCTGTTGAAAAACAGCTGTTTTAAAATTTCTGCTCCAGAAGCGGGAAGTGAAGTAATGATCACATCTGGCAAAACAACAGGGTTTCCTTCTAATTGTTTGGCTTTATTGCCTGTATCATATTCTAGCCTTGTCATGTCACTGCTCCATTTTGCACAGATGGGCTGAGTACACATGCTCCACACATCCACCAACTCAATAAGCCACAGTGTGACAACCAGTATCAGGATCCAACGCAACATTTTACTGAAGGATATGTAAAACCGCCACTGAAAAGCCAGTATGACCAAACTAACACCCAAAATTAACCCTGCAATTATGCTCACTTTGAATCCAAATGGGAAAACCACCCTATTATTTTTTATCTGTTTTTCCACAGATTCAGTACCTAGACCAAACTTGGTCACTTTGTTTTCATGAACTACTTTGGCAAAGCCACCAAATCCCAAGTAATCGAACCTTGTCTTTAAATTCTGATATTCAGTCACAACAGAGATAGTATTTTCAGTGTTGTTGACACTGAGCGAAATCTGAAATCCAGATTTTGCATTATCTATGAGTCTGCAGTTAGAAACATTGACATATGGGCCATAGAAAAGGTAAACAATCCTCGTAAGCGTGTTTTTCATTGGAAAGGTAACATTTACAAACTGAGTCCATCGCTTTTTGAATTCAGCAGCTTGTTCTGCCTCCTGTATCCTAGCAACAGGACTACTCCCATGATGATCAAACCAAAACATCTTGTAGTGGGCATCCCACACATCCATCATAGCTCCATTGTATTTGTTCTTAAATTTATAGGGTATGTATTTAAAATCAATGTCAAGATTATGAAAAAAGGCACTGACAGAATTAACAGGAGAGTCTTCCTCCTTCTCGATATGGTCTACGACTAACAATGTCTGAGAATTTAAGAGCAGCAAAACGCGATACACGCTCTTCAATTTCATTTCTGATGTGTAAGCAGATACCGCCTCACCACTCACAAACATCATGTCTCCAGCCTGGGAGGCTGTTATAATTTCTCCAGTTGAGTCTCCAACCTCATCACCAATCCACTTCAGCCACTGGGCGCACTCACCAAGCTGCCCCTCCCAAGGCTGGTTGCACTGGCTCGTAGGAGATGGAGCAAAGACCAAGACATTGTTCAGGTGGCTGAGTTTAGGTCCATAAAGAGCCTCAGATACAAACACCTGTCCATTGGGAGCAAAAGTGAAAGAGTTCTGATCGGGATGTTCATGTCCCGGATTGAAACTTCTCCACCCGTCAATCCAGGCATACGGCTGAAAGTGAACAATATCGTAGACAGCACGTCCACCAAGTTTTCCAGACTTAAAGGACACAAAGGTGTTTGTCTGACTGTTTGGCAATCCAGCCCCGTAAGTAACAACTCCCCAGTTAGGAAACACATGCATTTTAGCAGTACCATAATCAGGAGGCGGCTGAGGAGTGATTTCGGCAGCGTACCAAATAAATTCAGTGTGTAGTGTACTCCACCTCTGTGCAGTGGATGGCACCATTGGCCCGTCCTTGGGTCTGTGTTTTCTAATCTGCTGTGCCAGCCAGTTGCCAGCTCCATTCTTCATGATAAACTTATCCAAGAACACCAGCTGGCTCTCAGGACCATAAAACCAGTTGTAATTAGAATCCGCTATGCCCACAGTCCTCTGAAAGCCTGGTAACAGGGTGGCATAGTAAAACCAAAAGTGCATTTTGAGCCAGTTATTCTCCAAGTTGTTAATACCAAAGTGGCGCTGGGCCAGGAAAACATACTGGGTTACTGACTTGGCTGTGTAACTCCCATAAGCTACTCCCTCATCCAGAGACCCATCTACAATATGATTGAGCAGAAACATTGTTTTCTCCATCACATCAACAACAGTGTGTTTCCAAATATTTGCCTGAGATCCTTTGTCCACCCCTGCAACTAAAGCCCCAATAAGCAAAGCAAGCATATTGGTTGCTTGATGATTATGGAGAAGCTGCTTTCCCCAGGAACGAACCTTTGAGTACTCATACATTTCCTCGCTTACAGACCATATCTTCTCCAGGTATTTTTGCCTTCTCTCGTTTCCCAGTGAATTATACAAGAAGTCAAAAGCAGTGGCAAATCCTGTTAGGGAGTGACCGAGTGGCACTTCATCTCCAGGTGCATTCTCAACCAACCAGTTTTTGTAGCCAGCCATTCTATCCATATACTCCAGGGCAAAATCGAAGGCAGCTTTATCTTCGGGGCACAGCAAACAATAAAATGCTAGAGGTGGCAGATTGTTACCGTAAATCTCATTCCACTTTGCAGCAAAATCAACGTGCTTGGGTGGAGGTAGGTAGTATGATGGGTTGGATAGCATAACCGTCACCGCACTTCTGATGGCTCTGAACAGATGCGAATGGCTTGTATGAGCCTTCTGCCTCAGTGCCTGCACATCTTCAGCGTCGAAATACAAGCTTGGATGAAGAACTGGCTTTTTCAGGTTCTGCTCAGCACTAAGACCTTCAAGTTGCTGTTTTTCATATCGATCTACATTTTCTGTGAAAGTCACCCAATCAGAGTAATTGCCTACAGATTCTTCAAAAGTGAAGACAGCAAACATCATTAATGCTAGAAATAAAGTATGTCCCATGAACATCAGAGCCATGATCCATTAGGCAGCTCCTCTTCCCCAGGCATGCATTTCCTAACAAAACGCAACGTTCAGATATCAAACTTTGACCCAGTTAGTACAAAAATTAACATCTTAAGGCATATTTTTAGGAGAAAAGACTTAGTGCGTACCATGCATTCTAACAGATAGTCAGATTACTCGTAATCTGAGCTACAACACTGAAGCAACAAGGCTGTCGAAAACTTAAATCTCAGGTGTCTTGTCTGTTCACACTTTTCTCAAACACAACACTACAGCATAAATACCAAAATAAGGGAAAAATTACACTCTAAGATATGCATATAAAACACAGGCTGGCAATGCACAGTAAGAGACTGAAACACTGTCTCTTGATAACTTGAAAAACTTGACCTGAAAAAAGGAATTGGAGTGATGCATTTACTTTTTTAAAAAGCTTTCAATCAGGTCAAATTCCACTTCTCCAACTGACAAAAACTCCACTGATCACAAAATGATATAATTTATTCAAAACAATGTGTTGTATTTCATGAAATAGGGAATTTACAGCACTTGGAAAACAGACTTCAAAAGTGAAGTTATTCTCTTCAGCCTTCCCCTTATCTCAATTTCCATACACACTCTTTCCATCTTTCTCTTTTGGGACTCATGGGAAAGTGGAAAGGAAAAAAAATTAATTAAAAAAAAATAAAATCAACATAGGTCCTCCGTTAGCTCCTTTTGATGAAACTGCAGTGCTTTTAACCACTATTCCCCTCTGTTTGTGAAAGGTGCGTCTGAACTAATAGTCATAGAGTATCGACATACTTTCAAGTCTTCTTTCATCTTATCTTCAGCCAATGATGCCCAAATTTGGCCTCAGTGATTCAGATAATCCTGCTCCTTCCATTATAAAGCAAAAGGAAAACACGTGAAAGAGGCGGAAAGCCAATACTTTTTCGTAAAAAGAGCACTTTCGGGTTTCCTTCCACTTTGCATGTTGGTTCTTTCTGTGGAAACAGAAATAAAAGTTCTCTGAAGCTGTACAGGTGTCAGAAAATATTTAAAGTACTTAACATAACAAAGTATTGCTAACTTCCTAGGAAAGAGGAGTTTAATACACCTTTTCTTTTACAGAAATTAAATAAAAAGGAGCATTTTCAATGTTCCGCAAAATTTATCTCTGGCAAAACAGAAATTCAGATCAGCTACTTAAGATCGCTTTATTTCACCTTCTCCCGCGTGACTACGAGGTCTCAGGGCGCACTTTCCCATCACGCTCTCAGGAGCTACCCCACAAAATAAATCGGAAACACCCCACCCAAATCAAACGGAGCCCGAAACCACTAAATAAAACCCAATAAACGTTAGGGTACGCCTCTACAAACCGCACGCCGCGGCTCCGCCGGCGACACGGAGGCGTGAGGAGGGGAAGCAGACGGACCGACCGGCGGCGGCGGGGGCCCCGCCGGCCCCGGGACGAAGCCCGACACCCCCCGCCGCGCCAGCATCGCCCCCCCCAACCTCCCCCCGCCGCCGCCGCCGCCGCCCGCGGCCAGCAGAGGGCGCCCGCCGCCGCCGCCGCCGCCCCTCCCCGCCCGCCCCGGGGCCGCACAACTTGAACAAGTTTCGGCGGCGACCTCCCCCGCCGCGGCCGCCTCCCCGACGCTCCCCCCTTCCCCCCCCCTCAAAACCTCCACATCCCCATCCTCGGCCGCGGCTGGCAGCCCCCGTCTCCTCACGCTCGGCGTCCCCGAGTGTCACCCCGGCTTACCGCAGCGGGTCGGGCGGGGGTCGGCCGGCAGCCGCCGCGGGGCCGCGTCGCTCTGCCCCGGCCAGCCCCCGGGGGCGGAGGGGGGGAATTGGGGGAGCTGCGGGTGGTGCCGCTCTGCGGCGGCCCCGCTCGGCCGGGCCGGGCCGGGCTGCGCGGTGCTGGGCTCCGGCCCCTCCCGCGTCGCCGCTACTTTTGACCCGGGCTGGCCGCAACTTCGGGTCCCCCCCGCCTGCCCTCCGCCGGCGGCTGCACGGAGTTGATGGCGGGGGAGATGCGGCGGCGGGCGACGGGCGCGGGCAGCGGAGCAAACTCGCAGGGATGTCGCTCTGGAGGGGCGGGGAGGGNTTGGCAGAGCCGCCCCCGGCGGAACAGGGATGTGCCGATCCTCCGCGCCGTGCTCCGGCGGCGGGGCGGGCTCGGCTGCCCGGCCGCTCCTCTTCCCTGCGACTGCGTGAGCCCAGCCCCGCTCCCGCCGGCGGATGCCACCGCCGCCCCTGCGCCTCGGCGGCGGGCGCCCGGCGGAACGCAGAGGAGCGCGGCGGGCGCGCCCGGGGGCAGGGCCGGGGCCGGGGCCGGGGGCCGGGGGGCGGCTGCGGCCGCCAGATGGTACAAGAAGTTGGCGTGGACCACGNAGGCGGTGGAGGATGGGGGGCGGGAGGGGGGTAGCGGGTGAGGCGGGGCCGCGCCGCCCGGGCGGCTGCGGCGGCGGCGGCTGCCCCGAGAGCGCGGTGGGGGGCGGCGAGGGAGGGGTGTAGCGGGTCCCGGTGCGGGGAGCGGAGAGCAGGCAGGTGTGAGAGGGCTCCGTGGAAGAAGCGGTGTCGCGGGGTGGGGGGGTCGTCTCCGTGACCGGTCGGCTCCCGGCAGGGCACGGCGGCGGCCCGGGGTCGGGGCGGGCAGGGCAGGGCGGCGGGAGCCGCCTCTCCTGTGGGTATCAACTTTGTGAGAGCGGAATAAATCCGTCACAGTGCCCATAGCTCAGAAACGGCGGGGATAAGGCGGCATCTATCTGCTTGTTGGAGCCGTCCCGCTTTTTATAACTACCTGCCTTGCGCAGGCACTTCGTTTTATGCCATGCATTAAAATGGTTCTCATTCAGCTTTAGCTGAAGGCGTCTGAAGTAAGATATAAAACCGCAATGAGGTGTGAAAACCTCTGCCCCTCGGCTCGTTCACGGTCGGTGAGGCGGTGAAGGGCCAGTAGAAAATGCTTGCTAGCCCGCCTGGTGCCTGCGGTCCACCCACGAAATTCAAGAGGTATAACCCCATTCTCGGTTTTGAATCGCGGTTTGGATTGCCGGCGGTGACTTTCCGAGCCTGATTTTATAACCTGCCTGATGTGATACCAAGCTATTCTTTGGGAGTAAGTGCACTCCAGGAAAAGAAAGGGGGTGAGATTTTATTTGTATGTGTTACCTATTGCTGTGTTTATAAACCGTACCTTAAAGGGTACGTGGGTTTTAATCAGCCCGATAGCAAAAGTCACCACTTTTTCCCAGGCGTAACCTATATTCTTCTTAACGTTTCTTCCCCCCACCCCCCAATATCTTAGAAAATACAGTTGCATATTTAAGTATTTCTTAAGCTACTCCATGTATTACTATCTTGAAATGAATATATGAATATATAATGGCCATACATTATGGATACTGATTCTGTTTCTTTGTACTATGGAGAGCACCTTAGAAGGATTAAAATATTAAATTATGCACATTTCCATCAATGATGAACTATGTCTGGAACCATGCTAATCTTTCAGATGTGCCTTATGGACTTGGCTTAAGAGGGGAAAAAATACTGATTATTTCCTAGATCATATCTTCCCATCAGAAGAAATTTGCATAATGACCAAAGATCAGCACATAGTTCCCTGACCTTGAATGTGTTATAATTCTGCCTTTTCATGCTACTGAGGAAGTTATTCCAGGAGGAGGAGAGCAAAGGGAAATGTAAAGCAACAATAGAGGCCACATTCCTCTTTAAGTCAGTAGAAACTGAGTGGAATACATGACAAATTAAAACCTCCTAAATCTTTTTCCCTCTATTCCCATTGTACCCTGCATTGTACCCATTACGTTTTTCCCATTCTGGAACGTATTGAAGTCTTGGAGAATGACTTCTCCCATAAACTGTCAGACAATTCTGAATGAACAGAACATGCGGAGGAATTGTGTTAGGTTAAAAGCAAGAGTAAAGCCCTTCTTACTCTCTGGGACCTGTGGTGAAATCATTACATATACAGTGTTCAATTGCAATGTGATATTTGTGGAGAAGCATGAAAATGAATTATTGACTGGACCCATATATTCACAAATGATACCATTTTGACAAAGTCTTATTTATAAGGCAGTGAAGGCATTTGTAAGGCATTTTGCTTTTTCTGCAGACGCTCTTTCACATCAAAGATGCACGGCCAGAGTACTTTAGGCTGATTTTCTGCGAAGCCAATTGCAAAGCTAGAGGATCCTTAGCCATGTATGATTTCAGCTACTTTAGGCTACTTTTTGCCATTTTCAAATCAAAAGAAGCATGGCCAGCAGGTCAAGGGAGGTGATTCTGCCCCTCTGCTCCGCTCTGGTAAGAACCCACCTGGAATATTGTGTCCACATCTGGAGCCCTCAACATAAGACCTGTTGGAGCAGGTCCAGTGGAGGGCCACGAAGATGATCAGAGGGCTGGAGCACCTCTCCTGTGAAGACAGCCTGAAAGAGTTGGGGTTGTTCAGCCTGGAGAAAAGAAGGCTCTGGGAAGATGTTGTAGCAACTTTCCAGTATCTGAAGGGTGCCTTTAAGACAGCTGGAGAGGGACTTTTTATAAGGGCATGTAGTGATAGGATGAAGGGTAATAACTTCGAACTGGAAGAGGAGAGATTTAGATTAGATATTAGGAAGAATTTTTTCACTCTGAGGGTGGTGAGGCACTGGAACAGGTTGCCCAGGGAAGTTGTGGGTGTCCCATCCCTGGAAGTGTTCAAGGTCAGGTTGGACGGGGCTTTGAGCAACCTGGTCTAGTGAAAGGTGTCCCTGCCCATGGCAGGGGGGTTGGAACTAGATGATCTTTAAGGTCCCTTCCAAACTAAACCATTCTACGATGTGATCCTATGATTATACTTAAAAAAAAAAGCCACAAAACCCCACCCCAATAACAATAGTGATAGTAGTAGTATTCAATTTTTTTTCTATTAGGTTTTCAATAGTCAGCAGAGACCCATAGTTACTATACAACAACTGAAACACAGAACTGAAAACTCATGGATTCAACTGGTATCCAGGAGAAACAATTAAGTGAAGCAAACTTGAAAGGAGTTGGATTAAGGTAATTAGAAATAGTGACCCTGGGTTGTAACCAGCTCTTTTGCATAAAATGAGCCTGAATTGCATTGGCATTCTGCCTTACTCGATTGCATAATGCTGTTTAAAGAGTGGTCAGTAAAATCAAGGTCACTTTCAGAACAACTGCTAATTGTGAAAGTACCTGTTAAAAGTTAGCATTTACATTTTTATTTGTAGAAACACTGACCATCTGGCACCAAATTGCATTATATTGTTGCATTTTCAAATATTCTTCATAACTATGAATAGCTGAAAAGCAAGGCTAATGGGCTATCAGCAGGAAAAAGATGCTGTAAAATATCTACCAAGAAAAAGAGTTTTGACTCATGGGATAGTGAACTTGTTGTCAATACAAGTTCTTAGTATAAGAAATCATGGTTTGATGGTGGTGACATGCTCTGGTGTACCGCTTCAGGGACAGCATTCTGCATTGATACCAAAATCAGCCGTCTGAATGATCTTGAAAATGCTTGCAGCGTTATCCTGCTTGAGTACAGGCCAAGTGCTAACAGATGGAAGTGAAGAGTAGGATAATCAGCTGGACTGCAAAAAATTATTTTCCAGTGTCAAAGAGGATAATAATTCAATACACAAAAAGAGCCAGGTATTTTTAGGTAGGATCTGGACTGAGATAACTAGGTGTTCAGAAGTGGTGGACTCTTGAAATTTCTGCCTAACTCCTCAAGTAGCAAAAGTACATAAACTCCTAAGTTTAAAGTACAGGTTTGATTTCAGAGGCATCACAAGTTTGGGGGAGAGTTCTTGACCACGCAGAAATCTCTCCATATTGGCAGGGCTTGGTGGTTATTTCATGACTAAACCTAACTGTGGCCTGAAAGGGAGACTTTTCATAACCTAAATCCACTCATAGATCTAATTAATTGTGAATTCATTAAATATGCCTCATGCACAGCTCCTTCGTTTACAACAGACAAACAAAAAAACATTGGAGGAGAACGCAGTGGGCATGAGGATCCTCTTCCGTGCAATAATCTGTTGGTCAGAAGCACCCAGCTTTCGCAGAGAAGACATGGGTGCAATGGTCTTTTCTCCTTTAAAGGATTCTAACCAAAATCTCAACTCTTAAATGACCTAACCTCTTGTCTGTTTCAGCGTACAACATCTTTCTGTTCCAGACTAGGGGCATCCTGTGAAATCATAATACTTTTCATTAATATAATCACACACAGAAGTGTACACACACAAAATGATTTGTACCAGAAGGAAGGAATTAGACCCTCTGCCATCCAAGAATACCTCACACACTTTACAACAAATGGGTACTGGAACGAAGTGTGGGTACTGGAACGAAGTGTATACAGCGTTCTCAGAGCAGGGATCATTCCTTCAAATCGACCCTCCTGCTCTGGCTGTGACACCGACTTTTGCAATATCCGAGTCCACTTCCTCTCTGTGTAGCCCCACACGACAGGAACACAAACAAAACCCACACTGTTAGCTAGTCAGCTCATTCTGGAGGGAGAAATCTGATGTTACTGATGAACATTTGACAGATAAAGGAGGTAAAACATAAAGTATATACACAATTGATATCTAAGTTCCTATCTTTTACAGGTCAAGTGAATGCAGGGCAACCGGATTGTAGAGTATGCAGGAAAGAGCAAAACAGTTCTTACTTTGTATTTTTTAATTTATTTTTATTTATTTATTTTGGAATGGTAACTTAATAAAAGCAACAGCAGGAAAACACAAACAAGCAAACAAGAATATCCTGGTTTTATAAAAACAAAAATTTAACCTGATTAAGTTTATCACGCAGCACAAGGGAAGTTGAAAAGAAGTGACATTGTTTTGCCGTATTACAAAGGCTTCTTTTTGGTGGAGTTCTCCAACACTGCGAGACTGGAGTACTCAGAGGCTGAGAAGTGCCTGGTGTCACTGTCAGCAGAGAGAGGTAGGATGGAGCAACTGCCAAAGGCTGCAGTGCTGCCCTCTTTTTCTGTCCCAGCTGTGTATTCCTGCCAGCCCCTTTGTGTCGGAGCAGTTGGCAGTCTTGTTGCTATATAATTGCTCGTGCAGACACAACAGGGCAGCACAGTTTTAGGCCAGCTTAAGTAGATTGCAAAACTGCACCTTAAAAATGCCAGCTGCATGCAGGGGTAATTTTAAGTCCATTCATGACTATTTCAGACACCACATATGAAGCAAATGGGACTATTCATACGCACTTTGGTAGCATTTGTATCAGACAATCTTCAGTGGAAGTGGTTTAAAAACATCAAGGATGACATTGTGTACAGCAGTGGGACTTCAGGAAGATTCTCAGCAGTTGGTCGGAATAGCGCAGTGCCAAATTCTTAGGATATCAAATTCACTGGAATAACATCTGTGCAGATCTACATCGGTGCACATTTTTCACCATGGAAACTCAGCACCAATTGTAGAAAGAAGATTAATGCTAAAAATGTTGTATTTATAGAAGCATTTAAGTATTCAAGGCTTGCTGATTGTATTTAGGCTATTTTGTGACCTCTCCCTAGATGTTGGCATATTAAATACAATATTTTGGCAAATTAATCATAACATAAATCCAAAGAGTGGAAGAGTATGGATTCTTCTTTTCCTTGCCCTAGTGTCTTGGCAGTCTAAGAAACTCTTGAAATTAAACTCCCATGCCCACCCAAAAAAACCCACTAAGCTCATCAGGCATTAAGTTTTGAGGCAGGACATGATACATTTACTGGACATATGAGTGATCAAATACATGCTACAGTTTGGGCCAGAGAAGAACTTAACATCAGAATCTTGTGAGGTAGATAAGCTTTATATAATATTGCTATAAATGGGGTTTCACCCTTGGATTGCAAATAAAGGTCACACATGAAGAATCAATGCATGGAGGCCCACCCATCCTTTGGTTTTGGTATGAAAAAATCCCATGTTTCTTCATTTTAGCAGAGGTATATCGGCTGTAGCTTTGCAATCCTAATGTAAGCTCACTGTTGTGATTTCCAGGAAGTACGTGCCTTTTTGTTGGCTTCGTAAGCTTTGGATCTGGGCCTAAATCCCAGTACACCCCATCACTGGTGACCTTCCACCAGCAGTTATTAATACAGTTTTCTTGTTTGCTAGCAACCATAAATTAGGATTATCTTAAAGAGATTTTTAAATATATCGTCCAGCCCATGAGGAATATGTATGAAAAATGTTCTTGCTGGACAAGCAGAACCTACAGAGGTAGCAACTAAATCATGAGACTGAAAATAAAAACTGTTATGATCTACACCATTGTCTCCAAATTATATGATTAAGGAGATAATAAATTAGACATTATAGTGAAAGAGTACAGCTACAAATCTTAACTAAGCATATTTTCTGTGGTTCTATTCATTATGCTCTGTACAGGCTTATATTTAGCAGCTTTAGAAGCATTAGAAAACTGGAAAGCTACAGATTACAACCCATATGGGTATGCTCAGGTTGGCAGCAGTGATTAACAGTATCTCCTGGTTTTACTTTTTATAAACCAAACAATATTTAAGACAGATATTAAGATGATTTACATCACAAAGAATTCAAACACTGTACTTAACTTGAACAAAGAATACTGCATTAAAAAGAGTGTGGGCCGGAGTAACATGTATTCGTTCACTCATTATCACAGGGAAACAGGCAAATTCTCGGGTAAAAACAGAATATCTCAGTTTGCAGTACAGTATTCTGAATTTACATAATACTTAACCCACTGTACCTAAATATGCTAAGTGATTTGCTGTCAATGAAGGCCACATTCATCCACCTTAGTGGGATATCTCACTTTGCACAGTCCTATTAGATTTAATAAAGCCACTGTGAAGTACTAGTTAATGGAAAGGTGTGGTTCTACAAGTACTTTAACCTTAATGAGGGCTCCTTGGAAAGGAGTGATCTACCACTCTTGTCATATCTGGTTGCCTATTCCCATCTCCTCCTTTTTCAAGAACTATATAGCTGTGATGAACGAGGTAAGGGGACTGATTTTGCAAAAAAACCTGACAAAATAAAGATTAGTTTCCAGCTAGATAATTTCCCTCAGTTTAGTTCACCTGGCACAAGACAACAATATAAATCTGGAGGTGGGGAGAGGTAAAAAACACTTATTTGGAGACTACTGTAAGGTAAACAGCCTTTGTAAAGCTGGATGAATCCTTCCACACCTAATTCTTATTTGTTATTCCGCAGGAGGAGAGGTCTAGAACGCCAACTATTTTTAAACATCTAAGTAAGCCTTAACAATTTGAGTTAGGCATCTAAAATTGTTGAAAGTATAGACAATCAAGCCTTTTCAAGTAAGAGCTCATTGTTGCAAATATTTTTCAATGTTATTGTAACAAATGCACTCCCAAGCGCTTACGGTTACTGGTCAATTTTAACATTGACTTTGCTAAATGTTAACTAGATTTCTATGGGCCTCCTTTAATTCATGTGAGGAAAGTGGTTCAGAAATACTAAGGTCATAACAATATACCAGTAAGTTGCTATTGACTTAGACTGGGTTATAGACAGCTCAGCGACCTGTGTTCTCTCACAACCTAGAATACAAGGGGTTTTTTCAATTCTTCTGGATTTAACCCAGATTTTTCAAAGGCCAAATTTTGGAAAGATTCCACTTCTGTTACAGTTTTTTTCTGCTAATGTACTTCGGCCTGCAGGTTTCTTTTAAAGTATCTTCTCCGTCTGTACTCTGTTATTCTGAATGCCTTTGTTGTCATTATTTTTAAGTTGTAAATGCTGCCAGAGAGATTGGTTATGTCTATATAACACAGTGTAGCTCTGCACACAGGTACCCAAGCTAGTTGTAACAAGCTTAGCTAACTGGAATAGATAACATGCTCTATTAATGAAGCTGTTCCTTCTGGGATCTAAGATGATATACATTAAAAATTAGCCTGAATATTACTTCAGGGCAGTGAATGGTTCTTAGCTAACACATATTAAAGAGAAGACTGACTCTATTTAAATTTTGGAGGATAAAGTTAGGATGCAAGTTGACCGGTCTATAGATCATTACACAGAGAGGTCACACTGGAGGGTTCATAAATTAACATCCGGAGGTATGAAATGATCAAATAGCTGGAACCTGAAGCTCAAACTTTAATGATGTATAAGTTGTACATTATTAACAGTGGTTGTAATTAAGACTGGAAGAGCTTTTCAAAGAATATGATGGATTATCTGTAATTTGAAGTCTTTAATTAAGACCGGATGTACCTCTCAAAAGATATTGTCAAATTTGATAGTAAAAGAACTATCAGGAGAAATTCAAAGGTCTTAAACTCTATGAATTTTTCATCACATCAGACTTTCTTTTATGGCATCATTCATCTAGAAAAGTGGAAAAATACAATGAACATTTATAAAGGTCATATAAATAGGTTTCTTATAATGGCAATTGAATTGCTTTCTGTTCTGCTAACATAACTGCTTTTGGAAGCAGCTCAAGACCTCTCAGCAACATAGACAAAAATGAATTTTGCCACTCTAAGCATGGGGAGGTAAGGCTGGTCCTTCAGCAGTAAAGGAAGACATAAGGAGAAGAAGTAGAGCTGAAATGGGATGCCAGAATTTCACGTCACGCTGCCTCTTTTCCGCCGCCCTGGTTCTGCATAGCAGTAACCTGCATAGTGCACACATCCTAACTTTTCTGGGAATATTAGCCAACCAGAGTGACTTTCCAGACATATAGCATATCTAGGGGAAGATAATTAAGCTATGGATGTTTTCCTGTCCGTTCCTGTTTGCTGCCTAGGCAACTGTCTCTTCTGACAATGCCTGAAGTTGGCCCTGATTGCACTAATGACTCATTAAACTATTGTGGACTCATTCAGAATTCCACCTTAGTAACCATTGCAAGGCCGTCTATAATAGTCTGCAGTACAACTTATAAATCAACAAGTCATATATTGTATAAAAGATGTTGTTTTGCTTATGAGGCTTTAAGAAGTTACAGGCATCTATACAGAGGTGTTATATATCAACTGATAAAAATTTTTTTCATATACACATGCATACAATAGATATCCTTGGCACATGTGAATAGTATTATTTTGACTCATACGAATTATCTATTCACAGAAAGATAAATTCACTCAAGTGTGCTTTCTAAATAGTACTACTGAAAGGCAATAGATGTAAGAACAAAAATACTAATCCATTTAACATGAGATGCTTGCCATTGCAAATGCTTCAAAGAACACTTAAGCAGTTAGCATATTTCTGACATTTTTTCATTTCCAGAAAACATGGCAATTGGTAGATTTCTTTTCTATCTAATTGTCAACAAACGTGGAGCTTTCTGTTTCAAATATTTTTCCCCTTTGCTTTTCTACCACACAAAAAAATGAATCTATCTCCATCTCTAGATCCTTTGTAATATATTTACAACCACAACAGCAGCAAGCAAACAAATACATAAACAAAGCTCATCAAAACCAAGATGATTTCAGTTGTCTGTGCTGAACCATGCCTTTCCCACAAATATGGGATTACCTCTGGCAGCCAGGAAGGCAGCAAAATATCCCTAGTAAGCTCTGTACCTTTCCTTCTTCCTCCAAAATCCATGTGGTTTTGTGGTATGCCCAGAAAACTATCCAAGTTCCGGCTATTTTATCCCAGAGCTCATTAGAATTGTGACAGACATGCACTGCTGCTGCCTAGAGTTGCAAAGAAATTACAGGCAATTATTCAGAATTTTCCTGACAGTTCTCTGTAAAAGTAAATGATTTATTGATATTGCTGATGGATGGAATCAAAACATTCTAGACAAACACATGAAATCTCTTGAAATTATGGCAATAACTGAGCAACTTTCTAGTTGTCTTACCCACTTACATCTCTATGGTCCTCATTCCCTTGGCAGCTCACTTGTCAGGGGCAAGGTGCCCAACTTTCTCTTGACCTCTAAGACCCTAGCAACCTAATGAATGAGAAAATAAGAACTTTCAGTCTGCTGCTAAATTAGCAAGAGTGTTTTGAATCTAGTAGAAAATAGCACAAACCTGTTCAAGCAGTTGTTCTGTCTTTGTTCTGCCAGAGTGAAACTTTTCTTTAGGCGAAGCTACAACACATTAGGTTGCCTGAGAACATCAAATGGGACAAATGAAATAAAAAGGTGTTTTATCTTTATAGTTAGAACACCTATTATTAAGAATATTAAAAATCAAAAGAATTGCCTTCTAAACATAAAACAGAGAACCACGGTCAGAAAAAGAAAGTTTAAATTACCAGCAGTCACAAATTTAAATATTTTAAAGCAATTCAGCTTTTGTTTTAAACTGGACTAGTTTCACCAAACCCTAATATTTTAAAATTTTCTTCCAGGTCTGATGGCCTGCAAAGGAGATTTGGACTGTCCTAAAAAAAAAAAAATACAGGAAAAGCAGAAAGAAAAGCAAATAGGAAGCCAAGCATTGGCAAGGCATGCTCAGAGGCCATTCATCTGGCCTTCTCATCTAAAGTTAGGTATGTGTCCTAAGTCACCTATCTTAGAATATGTTAAACAGTGTACAATAAGCACAAGCCACTCCAAGCTGTGGAAGAAGTCTAGATAACAAGTCAAGATACATGAGATTGGTTTAAATATGGCAGTGTAGGTGGAGGTGAATCCAAGGTCTGGTATCCAGTCCAGCACGATCTGAAGTCAAGAAGAATCTATTGTCTACTTAGACATTAAATTAACCTCTTGTTCATTAACAGTAAAGCAAATCAATGCCTGTTTCAATCTTGTGATATTACAGTTTGAGACACACAACTTATCCTTTAAGAAAATCCATGTAAAAGATACACCGTAGCCCACAGCAGTGAGGCTTAAACAGCATCAGAGATTTGATGAAATAATGCAGTACATGTCATACGCTGTGCAATGTTTTAAAGGTTTTCTTGAGAAGCTGCAGCAAATTTATTTTAAAAATGGAACATTAAAAGAAATATCCTGCTATAAAAGCTGTTTGTTTTCATCTCAACAATAACATGGGACTGCAGTTTAAAGAGTAAATATTGTAATGAGGTAATGTATGACTATCATCACCATTATTTTCAAATGCAGCTTTATTTGGGACTGTGAAATTTGCTATGTACCTTTCATTGGCAACTCTATGAACATGAGGAAGAGGCAGGAAGAGGAGGAAGGAAAGAGAAAAATGTTGAAAAGGATTCTTTAATTAATAAAAAATGCTGAGATGTAGGAGGGAATACATTAAAAATCAGTTAAAACTTCTACAACAACAAAGCTGTATGCAGTTAAATTTATCAGTTGATTGCTTTAAATATAGGACACTGTTCATGATTGTGTAGGTGGCAAATCTGCATTAGCTGTGGATTTGTTTTTGACTCAAATTGAGGAGCAAGGATAAATCTTAGTTCTATCAGCATAAATAGAAAAAAACTCCTTCTTCATAGGTAGTTTTTGGTTAGGATTGCTTTTCATGTCGAGTGCCACTGAGTGAAGGAAAAGTAAGGTAGCATATTCTTCTGGAATGGGAAGCAGCTGAACCTCAAATACTCAACAAAATACTGTTATAAATTACATTGACTTTTCCAATCATCTATCTGAAGAGCAGCTCGCTTTTCCATTTTTTATTCTAAAATTCTAACCAAAAAGCAAAAGCAGACAGTGTTTGCGATAACATTATAAAAGTAAATTGTAATGGCTTTCCTGAAGAGGAGCTTGTGTCCACTTATGATCTCCACTTACGTGAAGGCCTTGGTATCACAGGAACTTTGTCTCAGTAAGCATTTACTAACTATACTGCAGTTGTATAATGGAACTTGAAGCTTACTAATTTAACACAGAAATTAATCAAATCCAGTCTGTTATTGAAACCATGAGTGGATTTCCAGAGGGCTTGTACTGTGCGGAAATCAGGGCACAAAGCCAAGTTCCTTTCTGTCTGAAGATGGACACTGTTGAGAGATAGCCTTTCTCTGTCCTTCATAGCAAAACCAACAACAGGTATATTGAAGCAATTTGCAGCAGTTTTGTAATTATTTTTGTGCACGGCTGTTTCCTGCCATTCCGATCAGAATATTGAAGGATACGTCTAAATATGTATATCAAATTCAGGATTTTTTTTATGTCTTTTTTTTTTTTTTTAAATCAAAGTTTTGTTTTCCTCCCCTACATTTTACTTTTAGACCCAAATGTGCCCTGCTGTTCCAAACTGACATTTGAAATATCCCAGATAAGGTATGGTCATACACCAACATGAAGAGACTATAATAATAATTTCCAGGAAAAGAACATCAACAATAAAAGAGAGGTCACAATATTTTTTTTTGTGAATGCTTACCTCACCAAAATATAAACCACCATAGATAGATTTTCATACCTTTTTCTTTTCATATAATTTCTCTGTCAGACTGATTACTGTAAGTTGCTCACTTAGAAATTTTGCTATCCAGTTTACGTATTTTGTAATAGATGTCTGAAATATTCTCTATAATGCTGTACTCTTGAGAGAGGGTACCTCAGAGCTGCCAGTCTAACAGGTAGGGTCTGCCTTCAAACAAAAGTAAGCACAAAAGCAAACGAATGGCATTAGCAAGCATAAATAAAATGCTATGAGATGCTGACAACTAAAATATTCCATTTTAAAAAGAACGTATTTTAAGATTTCCTCTAGCATGGGAAGTTCTTCTCCTGCACACCCCCCCTCCCTTTCCTCCCCTGACACTAGAGGGAAAAAACTGCTGTGGCATGGTGAGGAGATAAAGTAGTTTTTATTCCAATTTCATAGCTCTTGCCTAACCTTCTTGTCTCCCATTCCTCAAGGGTCCTATTTTCCAACATCATAATGTCTGCTTTTTGTTTCTTGACCTTGCACTTTCCATCTTTCCCTCTATCCCTCCAGACTATTCACTTATTTCCATTCCACTTCCTCTTCCTCACCGGGACATCGGCAGGGGGAAGTGCAGGTTAAGCAGAAGACAGAAACTCCCTGTTCATAGTCTTGATTTTTACTTGGTATTACAGCCAAACTTCAGCCTTCCCTTCTCTCCCCAGAAACAGCAAGTTACAACAAGCTTCCCACAGAAGCCAAGTGCTATGCAATTACAACTCAATATGTGAAAAATGCTTTTTCTGACAGTGTTTCTTTTGCTCTTTTGTCCCCCTCACCCCCTGCAGCCTTGGTACAACCTTATAATTCCCATGTGAAATGACACACTTTTGATAGTAGCCGGATAGCACCATGTCAGCCCTAATGAGTTCCTTTTCTTTCCTCAAAAGAAAGGAAATGCCATAGTTTTGCAATGGACTTTTTCAGCATCAACTTTTGGGGTTTTGTTTGTTTTAAGAAAAGATACTATTTTAGCCTAAAATTCACCCAAAATTCTCAGCCTGAGGCAGACACCTGACACAGACACCTGTCAGAGCTGCAGTTTAAGTTCAGCAGTTATAAACAAGTGCAGATAGAGTTTTATAGAGGCTGTAACCTCACAACAAATAAATACAATGGAGATGTAACTGTATTAGTTTAATGAATTAATTTCAACTTTTCTCCACTATTCTTTTTCCACAGATTAAATTACACGTTAGTTTAGCGCCCTCGGACTTCAATAGTTGTAATGATAAAGCTAGGACCTGGTTGATTTTTTTTTGGTTTTGTTTTCATTTGCTTTTTAAAATGTGGATGCAAGACAATAAAAGCTGTTTGGTCATCTACAGGGAAAATACAAATTTACAGGAAAGTCATTGCAAGAAACTCCCATTTTCTTTCAAGAGACAAAAACCAGAAAACAAAGTGTTTCCAATCAATTATAGACCAACTTCTATTCATTTTAATGTGATTGCCTTCTACATTACAACACCTAATGGAAGAATAAATGTAATTTATTTCAGCTTGTTGTGCAGGGTATAGGTATTAGTGACAATAATCTATGTTCTGGTGGTCTTGTTTTGCAATATCAAGTTCCTATCTAATTTTTGCTCCTTTGAGTGCAAATAACAGGAATGTATTTAATACATTATTTAGTAAACAGGCAGAATAAGGCAGAAAATTTCAAGATAGATCACATCAAGGCAAAAAGTAAACATTTAATTAGCTTTCTCCCTTCTCTTCCATTAACCTTGCTGAATATTTTGTCCCTTGTTCTGAGGGAAATACTTATCTGACAAAGGAATATTTTCAGAATATCTGTTTAAATTTGTATTTCTAAATGAAAGGAAGTTAATAAACATAAATTAAATTGACAATCAATGCTTTTTATGGCAAGAAGTTTTTTTTTTCTAATAGTTTGGGAACTGCTTAGAAGTCCTTTTCTGGATAGGAAGAAAATAATTCCTAGCTGAGAATTTATGTCTCAAGCTGTGATTTGTGTATATTTTTATTTATTTATACATGGGAAAGAGGAAGCTTTTACTTAATACTTAGTAGTAGTTAAAATTGGAATAGTCTATAGGAAGATAGTGCATCATATTTATATTTAAAGATGTATATTTATACTTTGAGAGGCAGATGGATGCTCAAAATGCAGTCTAGTTATTAATCTGAAAGCTATGAGAGTATCTCAACACAAATACAAAAAATACTTTAAAAATACAAACTTTTACCTTCCCCCTTTAAGAACATAAATATTGGTTTAATAGTCATCTAGAAATGAAGTATCTTTAGCCGTCTATTGAGTAATACAATTTAATTGGTCAAAATAAAATTTTCAAAATCTAACTAATTAGGCAATTGGGAACTCCTTAATTGAAAGTGAATGTCTACAACCCCTAATCAGCTTTAGAAATTGCAAGACCAGGTTTACGTTCCAAAAAAGTTTAAATTATGACCACTGGCACTGCATGATGTTGGCAATGCTGAGAGGAAATTATTGTTTATGATAGTTTTGGTTAACTGTATATTTCAGTTTCCTTAAGAGCTCTGGAAAGCCAGCCTTGCTCCTGCTGTTGTAATTGAGGAATCTAGTGTCCTAGCACGTAAGAAGCATCTGCTGTAGTCAGGCAACCATACCAGTAGCAGCGTTCACCACTCATATGACAATCATTTGCAATATCCATGACAGCATCCCTAGAAATCCACTGTCAATGGCTACAGGAAAAGTAAGCTTGAGGCTCCAAGGATCTTTCCCCAGATCTATCGTCTTGGCTCTGCCCTTATCCTCTGCCTTTTAGCTTCCCTGTGGCAGAAGAAGCAAAATTCAATTTTGCCTGCCCTGCTGAGAATTCATAGACTGCTCTGTCTGAGTGCTAAATGCATTCATGAAGAATAACACCAAAATATTGAACCAGTACATAATGAGTCTTTCTAATCATGCCCTTGCTCTTCATTTCCAATAGTCAACAGCTGTCAGAAGTGTGAAATGTGCAAACACATGAAGAGCTTTCCATAATTTATTTGTTTACTGTGAATAAAAGAAATAATGTGGCATCTCCCTGGCAAACTTATATTACCTTTCTCCATTAATAAAATATTCCCAAAAGGTTAATTATACAAAAAGAAAATTCAGTTCAGCATTCAGACACTCTATTAATACATTAATTAAGCCTTAATGATCAAGGTCTGTAGCTCTTCTGGGGGATTAATGACCAGCTGGGAGAGTTGGTGGCCCAAGGCTTTTCCACAGGTCATTTATTCCATCTATTTATTCATTTTCTAAGACATGTTCCTGAGTCAAGGTCATTTCCAATAGGTCACTTGTATAAAAATAAATTGTAGAAACAACAAACCTCACCTTGTTATGCTTTTATTATTCTATAACTATTATTTGTTATATCATTTATTACATTTATCCAAAGCATAACATGCACTGTCTTTTTAAGCCATGCTACTTCTTGTGACAGCCAATATTTAAAATGGTAGGAAAACAATTACATAGATATATTTTTACATTCGTTTTTGTTGTCACAAGCAGAAGTTTACACAACTTTCTTCTTCCTGCTAACTCAGAAAGAGTGGGAAAAAAAGTCAAAATCTACTTTTTCATTTTTTGCAATAAACTATCTTGACTTTTTTATATGTAGTAATTATTTGAAAAGCTAAAAATTCATAGACTGATTAACAAAATTATGTCACCTGTGAAAGCAAGCAAGAAAAATCCACCAACAGATCTCTCAAATTATTTTTTTTCCATTTGCCTGTCCTGCAAACTCATCCTGTGATATGAAAATCAATGAGAGTTTTCTATAGTGAATGAATGAATATCAAGCTGCAGCCTTTACTGAGACCTCTGTCCTCCTAGGGTCACAAAGCCCACTATCAGGAAGTTATATCGAATGGAGAGAAAGGCAAAGCAGCATACATCATCTAAGAATCACTGGTCTGAGAAACATATGTCCAAGACACCACTTCCTACATCTAGTGATCTTTCCAGTTTGCATTTTCAGATCCTTTCTTAGGTAAAAAGCTAACATGACTCTTTTTCCAAAATTTCAGTTCTTCTAATCATCTCAAACCAAAAGTTTTGGGGTTTTTTTTTTTTTTTTTNGTAATAGTATAGAGACTACATTTATTTGCAGATCTAGAATTTAACGTGAAATGGACTTTTAGGAGCACCATTTCATAATATTTTGCTGCCCTTTTTTTTAAATTTGTTTGTTTTTATTTTAGCCTTATGGAGTCCTAATTGTTACATGGAGCTTTATATTCTTACTTTCCAGAGAAGGTTCTAACTTCCCATTCATTTCTGAATGTAAATCTATGCAATTGTTTTCCTCTGAAGCTATATGTGACTTGGGACCTGTCTTTTCTCCTTCTGCCATGTTTTTGAGGTTATGTCTACACCACGACAGCAGGGGTTTCTCAGCCTTTCTGTGCTAACTGCAAAAATGGAAGCTTGGAGTAGCAAGATGATGGGATTTGCAAGCCAGCATTTATTTGCCCAGGCATAGGACCATGAAACAAGGCTTTCTGAACTTTCACAACTGAGCTGTCTGTCTTCACAGACCCTGTGGTATTCTGCATGGACATACCAGCTGGGGCGGTCATAATCTGGGAACCTCTGCACCGTGTACTGTTCCCTAATGCAGACTTGTCAATAGCCATTCCTGCTAGGTAAGAAGATTCAGCGTTATTTAGATTTATGTGTAGATTCTGCTGATAACAGTGGCTTCAGAAATGTCCAGATACTTAATATTTGTTTGACTAATGTTTTTTTTCCAATATTTGTGCATATCCAATAATTGATCAGCTAGCAGACAATCTCAGCAAAANGTTCAAAAATGTCCAGATACTTAATATTTGATTGACTAATAGTTTTTCCGATATTTATGCATATCCAATAATTGATCAGCTAGCAGACAATCTCAGCAAAAAGAATAATATGTGAACAACAGTGGAAAGTGGACAATGCCTCTTGACTGTAGTCAGTGTTAGGGCCTTTGACAGTGCTAAAATGCATGCTTATTCTCTTTATGTGTTATCCTTTGTGTTTGTCAAAAGGCTTTCCAAGAATACGAAATCAGCTCCCTTCATATCTGCCTGAAAATGTTTAAAAAAATGAGCTGGCACAGCTCAGATCTCCTCAGAGGCTGAACTATTTTGGCTTCAGAGAGATACTAGTAATGGAGCTTGAAATTCAAACACTACATTAAAATATTGTGGAGAGTCTCCCACCTTTGCTAAGTTTTCTTCATCTCTGTTTTACACACAAGCTTCCTCTGCTGTGATTCCAGGTCTCTTTGCGGGCAAGGCTTTGTTTCTGTAAGCTGCTATTATGCTCTGACAAGCTAAGGGAAGCTGTCAGATATTCTACTTTGATGTCATCCAGATCCAAACAGAGAAGCTTTTTGTACAAACAAATCATTATCATTTCCTTGCTGCCCTTTGCCAGTGATCGGTACATATATTAGTGGAACTATACAATCAGAATCTCATCTTTTTTATTTTCTCTGCTTGTTTTGCTTTGTTTTGCTTTTTCTTTATCCCACAATAGATGAGAATATAGTATCTATTTACTGTTTTGGTCATAAAATTGTTCCATTATTTTACATATTTGGCCT
>RSEF01000002.1:105808902-105820487 GCA_003993805.1 Himantopus leucocephalus | reverse complement strand
ACCTTCTCATTTGTCAGGCTACCAGAAAAGAGAGAGAGAGAGAGCAATAGTTGGATTTAATATATCTGCAAAGCATAGATAAATCTGCTTGTACATGTATTAATGATATGTCAGTATCAGAATGTGAGGAGGATAACAAAACACAACATGTTTTAGCATTGCTATGTAGAATACAGCTGTTTGATAGTATTCTATAGCTAAGACATTTCATTATTGCCAGTTTAAGGTGATTACATTTTATTTAATGTGAATGCAAAGAATATAGTGTTGAATGGGTTTAATGCACTCATATAACTTTGATCCCACAAAGCAATCTATTGCAACACAGATTTAAGAATCTTTTCAGTAGCAGAGCTAGTTTAAGCAGCTGAATGAGAAACTGGAGAAGTACAGAAATTCAACTTTAAAATACCATTTTGAGTGACATCAAATCTGACTTTGGCTTCTATGTCATTTTGTTATGTCATAATGAAATTCTCATTAAAAATTATCTTCTGAGAGGGACAATTAATGTCCGTAAATTAAACAGTGCAGAAAATGCAACACTTAGTAGAAATCAACTGTGCATTTATTAAAGAAAGCTATAATAGTTCATGATTTTATACTCTGCTATAGGTCTGTCCTTTTTGTTACAAAGGTATCATAACACAAAAGCCTAGTAAAATCAGTATTCTCTTGGATATGCCCAAATGGTTGAAGAAAATATACTCATCCTACCCCTTCCCCTACAGTTCTCAGTTTCTTTGCATTGTTATATCTACATCTGTCCTTTCTCCAGATATGCAGCAAAATGTATAGGCCGTAAAGTTAGTGCAGCCCAAACAGAATGGGTTCAACAGCCTGTCTCCCAATGGGAACAATTATTTTAAAGAAAAGCAGTGGGAAACGGGAAAGGTAGAAATTCCCCAGATGTACACAAGAACTTTGTTGCCATATGTAGTACGACATTTCAAGGACTGACAACTGAGACACATTTTCTGTTTGAACAGAGCCCAAAATTAAACACTGTTCTTGCAAAAAATGTTAACCCTTGGAATGCTTTCCTTTTTCATTTAATGAAAGAAAAGGATAGGCAGCAGTGAAGAAAAAGGCAGATTCTCTGTTGGTTCCAATTTTTGTCAGGAAGAAATCCATACCACAGCATAAATCAGCATTAACTTCAGCAACAGACCCCGGTTCCCTGAGAATAAACAGAATATCTCTGTTCCCCTGCTCTCTCACATTGATTACAGATCAGTCAATGGCATAGCCCTTTAACTTGTGGACTGAGAAGGTCTAGACATAGGCTAACCAGCTCCATCCATTCTTATAACTAGCAGTTCCCTAGAAGCAGACTTCCTGCCCTTCCCCTCCATACAACCAAAAAATACTGCTTTCATTATCAGTCCTTGAAAAAGGACAGAAGAAAGAAAAAAAAAAAGGTTGTCAAGATTTCCAAAGTGATTTTATCTCATTTAAAATGTACTGCCTTCAAGGTTTCTATGTGCAAATATAATTTCTATTAGCTTTTACTTAATCCATTTATAAACCAATAGTAATAATGGGAAGAATTAAGTCAGACAGTGGGGGGAAGTCTCTATGTATTATTCAACCCCACCTACCACTTCAAACATATGATAGACCATATGTTTTCCAATACTTCTGCATTTACTTTTATTATTTTATTACAGATTTTATCTTTATGTATTCTTTTTGTAGGATGAAAATACACCCTTCCTGCCATTAACTGCTCATAGACCTATCATACCATAGGCTATGGTGTTTCCTCAAAAAAGACATCTTTCCTCAAAAAAGTCATCCATCTTATCAGTTGATACTCTGGCAAACAGTATGGAGCTTACATAATAGCACATACGGTCTCCAAGGATAGATTTTACTTGTTTCACTACAGTAAAAAAAAAAANAAAAAAAAAGAACAGTCCAATAGTGAAATTCAAGAAGCAAAGTCTTCTACAGTTTTAATGTTATTTCTCCCATTGTTATAAAAAACGTTACTTTCTCGTTACTGTATCGTATGAGAATACAGGGTTTGGTTTAGGGAATAGTATTTGATTTTTTTTCAATATTTAATTGAAAACAATAACATGAAACAGATTTAAAATCAAATTTCTTTTCTTTATGCATGCAAATGAGACAGGGTACTATGCTGGGTTCTCAAAATAGACCTGACAGTTACTGTTTGTCTCCCTAGCTCTAACACTTCAATATTGGACGTAATTTTCATTGCAGGCAAGAAGTTTGCAAGCCTTATGATTTTCATCATTTGAGAACTGTATCTGCTAGAGTTTTGGGAAACAGGTTGCAAACAGAGCTGTTGAAGACACTTATGTGACTTTTGATCTGGGAATGTGTGTGATGCAAAAAATGAGTCTTAGTACTTAAATCACCATGTGTACTTACTAAAGAAAACTTCTACGTAGAGTGTTTCTCCTTTAGAGAGGAACACGCAACCGACTTTCAGGTAAACTTGCAAAAAAAGAAAGTGGCATTAAAGAGATAATATAGACATTTACTGAAAAAAATCCAAGAGTAGGTATTTTTATGTCCTGATTTAAATAAATAGACCATCTTTTGAATATGTCTACTTACCAGTAACTGAGGATTAATCATTGTTACCCAAGTGATTTATGTTAGCTGTGGAGACACTTCAGACAATTTAGATGAACAGCAAATCTGTGAAATGCATGAAAGCTAAATGTAAAGCTGACTTTCGTGTCAAGATTTGGAGTTAATTGGTAATTTGGTAATTTCAGTTACCAAAATTGTAAAAATTGAAAATAAAGAAGTTTGAATGGTATGTTAGAACAAAAATTAAGCAGGTAATCAAAATAAATATGGTAAACCCCAAAACATTTATTGCCTAGCAGGTCTTGATCAACAGTTTAAGGTGTTGGAATGCTTTATATGATGGAAAATTAGTTGATCATGAGTTAAATGTTTACTGAGGAGGTTCACAGTAACTGAAGTGAATTGTAAATTATTGTGTCATTAAAGTGTATGATTAGTCTTTACTGATTTTAAAACTATTTTGGGGGTTACTTTGTCTTAAACTTTAGCTAAGCACAGAAAAAAGTGAGTGTAGAATAATTATACATAGGACTGCCTTAGGATTCTCAAAGACAGAAGCCTTTTCTATGGCTGGTCATCTGATTGAACTCTTTCCTAGGTATCTCACATGGTAGCCTAGTACTCCAGCTGTCAAGCAAACTGTATAAACTGTATCATATTTGGAAACAAATGACCAACATGGAAAAAAGAAAACATTGTCTATGTACTGTTTAAAAAATAAATAACAAACAGCAACACAAATTGCTTGGCTTATTCAAATATATAAACACAGACTGACCCTTACAGGTCAGTGGTTCTTCTTTCAAAGCAGTTGAACATCATGCAGTCTTGAAATAATGGTACAGCATAGCTACCGTATAGGAAATAAATTTGCTTCTGGGTCATTATGAGAGAGAAAGCAGCCTTTGCATTGCTGCTGTATTATTTTATGAGTACAAATTTTCATGAAATACGCTCTTTTTTTTTCTGTTCAAGAGGGAAGGGACATTGAAAGCCAAAATTTGTAAGACAATTTTGTCAGATTATAAAGTGGACAGCAATTGTCCTCTTGTAAATTATGTTACAGATAGAAAGTGTATTCTTTCAGACTGTCCAATTGCCATCTGAAATAGTAGTTGCCGTATTTATTAAAGAAAGTAATCTGTAGCTTTTGACCAAGAAACCAGATTAGTTGGAAGAGTCAACTCTAAGCCAACAAATTAAACAAGAATGAGTTTATGAAAGGTCTGTGTCTCCATGGGTCATTAGAAGGGAACAGAGATATTACTTGGAGACTTGAGCTTTCTGTGATGATACATGAAGGCAGTGAACCACAAACTCAACATAAATACAATTGTCTATCCTAGCATTTGGTAAGTTATGTTAACTAAAAATTATGCAACATATATATGTCTAGACAAAATTTAATTGGAAATACTTAGAGTATGCACACAGAAACTGAAGAAGGAAAAATAAGGCTTAAAAGACCATTGCACTTTAAACCAAACAAAAGCTTTATAAAACCAGAAAAATTACTATTTGCATTAAACTTGGAAATAACCTAGAGTTTTGACTTATAGCTATATAACACTTTAATTATGCCCTCATAGACATACCAGTTTTGAAGCCGTTCTTTTTTTCTCCTAATTTTTAATTTTGTAAAACTCTTTTGCAGTAGGATGAAGGAGTTTTTCTATTGGTTTAAAGAACTCTATAACCCTAACCTGATTGTTTCAAACCTGCAGTTGCAAGTGCAGAGTCACTACAACACACAATACTCCCAACTTCTTTTGATCCTGTTCAGAGACAGTTTATTATTTTAAGGTGGCATATTTAGCTGTTTCTGGGGTAGAAACAAAGCAAAACAAAATCCGGAAGCTGCACCATAAATATAATGCACCGACATTTATAGATATAATGCAGGGCTTTTACACTGTCATTAATTCTAGTCAGTATATTACTGTCCTGTCTAAACAGTTCAATCACCATTATATTAACAATTTATGATTTATATGACAAAAAAATTTACAGCTTATAGCATTTACCATTACTTTTTCAGTTTGAGGGTGTAACAGAAGAGAATAGGTACAAGCATTCACCAACAGAATCATCAGGATACTCCCTAACTGCTATGTGGTCCATCAGGATGACTTCTTCAAGTGTTGGACTCCTTGGGTATGGAGTCAATGACCAGTGATAGACCTATTTGACATACGCTACTACTTGGCAGTTCCATACGATGAATGCAAAAGGAGAAGTACTTGTAAGTATACTCTTCCTGACCCACCAGGTCTGTTTGATGGGTATGTCTGGCCCATGTACTTAAAACACAGGAAAGAAACGGAGGATAGTGGTGTTGAAGTTGTTTATTTAGATGCACATTGTTGCCAATTGTTGCTTGCAACAACCTGAAGGGCAGGAAAGCTTTGTCCAGGCTGGTAGTGAAAAGAAAAAATTCTAGCTGTTGTGCAAAAGCCTTTTCTTGATCTCTCTGCATCCTTTTAAAATTCAAGAGGTGGACAATGATAACCAACTAGAAAAAAACCCCAAAATGCTGGGTTGGTTACCCAAAGTGCCAAAATAGGACATGATGTTTTCATGTCCCTTTTTTATCTATCTTTCCCCAGACTATATGTATAAAGTGTAGATTAGGGATGTTTCTGTATGCTGGTCATTTCCACAAGAAAATAAACAATATTCTTGACCTGGAAAAATGGCTTAGTAATTTTTTTCATCTTTTCCCTGAGAAGGTAATCATTCAGTAGAGTATCAATTTATTGGAATGACAATCAAGCACACCTCCAGAAGTAGTATGGCAGAAATAACAATATTTATAGATGAATCAAAAAGGCTGTATTAGCAATGGTTTGGGTTCAACAGCTTTCTTCCTCCTAAAAATTAACAAGCTGGAAGACCGATAAAAGACATGTTGTGTTTTGTCATGAATTTTGCTGCAGGGTCACATATCACCAGAATGTTAGAGTTCAACTGGTTCAGCAAAGTTGCCAGCAACTGGATTTCACCTCTTTGTAGTTAGTTCAGTAATGAATAGTCATAAAGAGGAATGGAAACTTGTGGTAACTTCGGGCAGCAGTTGTTCTACAAGGGTAGTGAAAACATTCCCTCTTTCATACTACCACTTACTTTCCAATCTCCTTTCCAGGCTATTTTAGGGATCCAGTCTGAAAATATTTCCAATATAGAATTTCAAGAGGTTGATAAGAAAAGTTTGGGTCAGTAAATATCAACCTTTCATTTGAGCCTAGCTTTTGACATTTCTCTTGTTTTCATTTCAGAGAAAGCTATGAACTGTTGACATGATGTAGTGAACACATTGCATTTAATCACATCACTAACACTGCCTGGCACAACTTAATGTGCATTCTTTTTAAATTTTAGAATTCCATTTTTTTAGTCATTTAAAAAAATAAACATTACTGTCAACAAACTCTGTCTCACTCTATTTAGAGGAAGTTGTATACATGAACACCTCTAGTGGTTCATATACAACAATTTGTGACCTCAGTTGTGCTCAGCCTTATACAAACTATACTAATCTGAAAAGAAGGAGTTTGTTCTATTGGTCAGCTGCCTAATATCTTGAACTTCACCATGATAGATTTTAACTTGATTTAGATTTGATTCTATGATCTTTCAGTGTTCATCCTGTCACAAGTAACAATGTAAAGGACAAGCAACTTAAAATTCAATGTCTGTTGTCTATGTATTTGCTTTTATTGATTATTCTATCAAACTACTCTGTACATACGAAATTTATCTAAAGGGCAATGTGCTGATTTTTTTATACAGAGAGCTGTGAGACAGTTTCACTTGGTCCCTAAGGTCTCATGTATGAGAATGTGAGATCCTAGTTTAAGACATGTCTAAAATTAATTTCAAGTGGCATTGACATGCCAGCTCTTCTTTATTCTCTTGAAAAATATCTGCAACAGAAACAGTATGAGGGATTTTGCACTCTTAGTAAATGCGAGAGCATCAAGCTCGAACAAGATTTTTATGTTAGGGAAGATGTACAGTTTACACCATCCATTGTTTTAATATCATTAGTTAAATTCACTTAAGCAGGATATGTGAGACTACACACCATAGCCACATAACTTGCATGGTATAATAATAATTGGTAGTATTTCCGCAGTAAAAAAAAAGGAAAAAAGTTTGTGCAAATGGCGAAGATAATTGTAGTTACTAATAACATTTTATAAATCATATTTCATATCTTGAATTCTAATTTTCTGTATCAGGACACAGAAAAAAGATGAAAGGAGATTTTAAGTAAAAAGTCAGTCTATGGCTGGACCATAAGACAAATGCCCTAAATATTAAGGAAACCCAAGTAAGAGGCCTCTATTTAGGGTTCAAAAAGAAGGACAAGCCAAAAGAAAATCATAACAGAAAATCGTAAAATTCTATTTTAAGAAAAGAACAAAGGCCATAGCTATCAAGCCCTCCTTCTGCATCACCTTTATGTCATTGCACTTACAAATAGTCCTTTACTACTTTTAATGTTTGTTTTTTATTTGTCCACTTGCCAAGCTTAGATTATAATTACCTAGGTATAAACATATCACTACATTTTGAATAAATAGCAAGGTTATTCTTCAAAATGAATTACCTCAACATGCAGTTAAAAATCATCTATAGAGGTGGACTTCAGTGAGAGGCCCTAACTAAAATAATTTCAATACCAGAGTGAATATTTAGCCCATGTATTTCTTTCACATCATGTTTATAGTTTCAGTGCTGTAGTGGGGAGCTCTCACTACCTACTCAGTAAATCACTGCCGATATCCCAAAAGAGTCCCAGCCCTTCCTCTTGCTTTCCTCAATTCTCTCTTGTTCACTTCACCTAGGATAAACAAATTACCAAGGGAGATCTCAGGCTGCAAACTCATTATCTCTTCTCTAATTATAGACACACACACACACACATAACTACCAGGCATTCGTTCTCCCTTATGTGATTTATCTGCATAAGTTCCTGAAAGAGGTGACCTAGCAGACCTAGCACAGTCCTGACAGGATCAATTCCTATAAGAAGGAAAAACATGATACCTGTCTAGCAAGATTCACAAGACTTGAATGTTTTTAAAGTATCAGAGACTGTTTCAGTAGGTATCACTACACAAAGACAACCAGCTGAGATCCCAGCCAGCCTCTTCCAAAGGCAAAATGAACAAAACAAAGAAACGGCAACTATTTAACAACAAGTTCCAAAGAAGTTTAAATTTCAGATTTTCCATACTGCAAACTCAGGTACAGAATATTGCTCAACTATCATGAAAATTAACTGTTACTGAAAAAATGAAAGATGGTATGTGAGTTAACAGTTATCAAAAAGGGATTCAGGAAGAATTCAAGCAGCCACAAACTTGGGGGTCAGATTTCAGTATCAAGACAATTAGTGGAAAATACAATTAAAAAGGAAAGAGGCAAGAATAAAAAAAAGTAGACATAGACATATATTATCTAATGGGGAAGTGTCTATTTTGGTCTTGTAAAGGATAATAATTCCGCGCCAACATAGTAGCAGTCTTTGACATGAACAGTCACTTAAGTAGCTAAAGGTAGCTGCAAGTGTATTTGTATTTTTAAATAACTTTTAATAAGCTTTCCAATCAATTTTTTTTAATATATCCTTAGCTTTCCTAGGAAGATTCTTTTGTGGATTGCAAACTAATTAAGAAATAAGAAATCTAGTATACGTCTTTATGTATACTGTATAAATGGTCAACATATGTTACCAATGGAGTCCCAAAGAGATCTATGCTGAGACCTATGGTTTTCAACACAAATCTATAAAAAAGGATAACTAGTGACATTTTTTTCCCTCATACAAATGTTGAATTCGGGATGATGAAAGCAAAATGTTACTGTAAAGAGTTAAAATATCTCTGACACCAAGGCTCTAAAGACTGAATAAACTATCCTAAAGCTAAAGTCACGGGATACAATCGCAACCCGAAAATGCATCTGGGACACTGGTGATTGGCTGTCAAGTATCTTTTGCATATTCAGTCAGCAGAATATCTGCAATTTAAATACCTTGTTAGAGTTAATAACAGTTGTCAAAAAAGCACATTAACATGCCTAGGGGATTAATTCCCAACTTCCTTAACTGCATCTATGTGAGTAAGGCAAGGTTCAACATGTGCTGTATCGTCCCAGGTGAATATATTTCCATGTTTTATGTGATGATAGTTCAAACTAGCTGAAATCTTGTAAAAACATTATTTAATTAAAAGACATACTTCAAATATAGACAAGTGAAAATTTTGTAAGTGAGATTCGTTCACACAACAATCTGCAAATGTACCAAATCATAACCTTGTTTAATCAAGCTCAGCCAACAAACTTCTACTTCACTGAAGTTTCCCCTAAGTTTCCATAACATCCTCATAGATAGGTTGATGAAGTATGGGCTGAATGAGAAGACATTGAGGTGGACTGAAAACTGAATGACTCAGCTCAGAGGGTGATCAGTTGTATGAAGTCTAGTTGGGGGCCAGTAACTAGTGGCGTACCCCAGGGGTCAATACCAGCTCCAGTCCTGCTCAACATCTTCATTAATGATTGGAGTGATGGGACAGAGTGTACCCCCAAGAAGTTTGCAGATGGCACAAAACTGGGAGGAGTGGCTGATATGGCAGAGGATGGTGCTGCCCTTGAGAGGGATCTCAAGAGGCTGGAGAAACGGTCTGACAGAAACACCATGAAGTTCAACAAGGGAAAGTGCAAAGTCCTGCACATGGGGAGGAACAGCCCCAGACACCAGTATATGCTGGGGCTCACCAAGCTGGAAAGTAGCTTTTCAGGAAAGGACCTGGGGGTCCTGGTGAACATATGCCCTTGCAGCTAAAAAGGCTAACAGTATCCTGGGCTGCTCCCCTCTGCTCATTACTGGTGAGGCCACCCCTGGACTGCTGGATCCAGTTCTGGGCTCCTCAGTACAAAAGAGACATAGACATACTGGAAAGAGTCCAACAAAGTGCCACTAAGATGATGAAGGGACTAGAGTATCTGTCTCCTATGAGGAAAGCCTCAGACATCTGGAACTGTCCAGCCTGGAGAAGGCAAGGCTTGGGGGCGATCTTAGCAATGTAAATACCTGAAGGAAGGCTATATAGAAGATGGAGTCAGGCTCTTTTCAGTGGTACCCAGTGAAAGGACAAGAGGCCACGGGCACATACTGAAACACAGGAGGTTCCCTCTGAAAATCTGGAAACACTTTTTTGCTGTGATGATGACTGAGCACTGGCACAGGTTTCCCAGAGAGGTCATATAGTCTCCATCCTTGGAGATATTCAAAAGCTAACTGGACATGGTCTTGGGCAACCAGTTCTAGGTGTCCCTGCTTGAGCAGTGGGGTTGGACCAGATGACTTCCAGATCCCCCTTCCAACCTTGACCATTCTGCGATTCTATGATTCTGTGACTGAACTTTTATCGTCTCCCTCATTTTTCAAACCCCCACACAAGATGTGGTGCATGTGACCATGAAAGATACCTCTTTCCTATTTTGCTTCTAATTTCTAAATTTTTGGGAGACAGCTTAAAGTACAGTAGATTTGTCTTATTGCACAGTAGCCTGAAAGAACAACATAATCTTAGGACAAATAATAAGATATTCTCATTGGTCCAGACTGTAAACCATGCAAGTTATACTGAAGTCCATTCATATCAGTAGAAGCATCTGTCCTTTTAATACTCTTCATTTTTTTAAAGGCTAAGTAAATAAAAATCACTCAGGATGAAAATGTATGGTTGTTCTTATACCCAACTGTGTAACAGTGCAGCACATGACAGACACCGGTCACTAAAGGAAGATGACATAATGGGTCATAAGGGTATGCAGAGCAAGGTTCAACATAACAAAACTTGGACAAAAGCCTGTAGTACACGAAAAGAAGAAAAAAGAAGCACCAGAATTTCAAGCACTGATAGTAAGAGTGTTATTTTAAATGCTTGGATAGCACTATTTTCTAGACTAGCTTACAAAAATACAGTTTCAAAGAAGTACTTAAAAGCCATAGAAAATTGTCTGAAAACAAACTATCGACTTAAAGACTAAGTTTTCATTTAAAACAAATCAAAACCCCACAAAGATATAAACTGAAAATAATTTGGTTTCTACCCAGATCAAAGGTAGTACAAAGCACACCCTGCTATTTTTTGGTGAGGTGTTCATGGCATTGTCCCCTCTGTCATAGAATCATAGAATCATAGTCATAGCATGGTTTGGGTTGGAGTGGACTTTAAAGACCATCTAGTTCCAACCCCCCTGCCATAGGTAGGGACACCTTCCACTAGATCAGGTGGCTCAAAGCCTCATCCAACCTGGCCTTGAACACTTCCAGGGAGAGGGCATCCACAGCTGCTTCTTTTATGGTTTCTTCAGTCAATAAATATAGGTCCACAAAAATAGAGGTAACTAATACATGTCATGCCCTTAAATATTTCATTCTCTTTCAGAAGCTCCTTCTCATATGGATCAGTCCTTTGCTCTAATAGTCATAAATCTCTTAATCCCTGTCTTAAATAACTGCAAGATGGTTCATATGGGTGAGGGAAAGGCTGTAGATGTCTACCCAGACTTCAGTAAAGCTTTTGACACCATTACCCACAACATTCTCCTGGAGAAACTGGCTGGTCATGGCTGGGACGGGCATACTCTTCACTGGTTAAAAAACTGTCTGGATGGCTGGGCCCAAAGAGTGGTGATGAACCGAGTTATTTCCAGCTGATCACAAGTGGTGTTCCCCAAGGCTCAGTACTGGGGCTGGTTTTGTTTAATATCTTTATCAATGATCTGGATGAGGCAATCTAGTGCACCCTCAGCAAGTTTGTAAACACTACCAAGTTGGACAGAAGCGATGATCTGCTTGAGGGAAGGAGGGCTCTACAGAGGGATCTGGACAGGCTGCATGAATGGGTTCAGGCCAATTCTATGAGATTCAACAAGGCTGAGTGACAGGGTTACAACAACCTCATGCAGCGCTACAGGCTTGGGGAAGAGTGGCT
>RSEF01000002.1:105795096-105807902 GCA_003993805.1 Himantopus leucocephalus | reverse complement strand
CGGAATTCAGATGATATGATATGATTCAGATAATATGATTACTTGGATAACGGTTCTCCCGGCATGCCTCGGGCATCACGTGATAAATTCTATTACTAATTGCACTTTCAGTTTTACCTGAGGAAGGTTTACTTCGCCCTTTAATGCATATGCCAAAGTGACACCATCAGAGCCAGGGGATGGAAACCTTTTGGGCTGTTTCGAAAAAGAATGTTACTTTCTTAAAATCATTATTTTGTTGTTAGTTTTCCTGAACGTGTTGCAGGGGTGTTTTTTTATGAAACATCAGTTCAGGAGTAGCTATATGTGATGCTGCTGCCGCTCAAACCCCAGAAGCTACTCCGCAGCCCGTATCAGCAGAAACCTCTCCCCCACTGCCCGTCCCAGTGGAAGCCATGCCCTCGCCTGCACCAGCAAAACCATGACTGTATGGACACATTTTTTTTTACTTTCATTCTGTTAATTTTTGTGCCTGTTACTTCTTTCCCTATCCCTACAAGCATTCATGCACATATGTTTTCCCTCTTTCTTTCATAATAACCCCTCAACAATTTCAAACAGAATATATTCAGGTACTTGATAATCTGTTATGCATGCAAATGCAATAATGTTGTGATTGTATTGCTAATAACGGTAGCACTTTTCTGATCTGTCTATGGAGCGACTGTTACACAAATTCAACTTGTATTTATCTAGCAAGCTTAATGTGTATATGGTGTCTCAGGATTCTTCAGCTGTATCTTGTAGTTACTGCACATTTGTTTGATACAATTTTACCGAATTCTGAATTTTTATTGATTCAGGGCACCATCTGAAAAGGTTTTTAAGCAGATGTTTAGTCAAGTCCTGGGGGTAAGAGAGAGTTCAATACAGTGAGTATTGAGGAGAGTGAACAGATGTAGGGCAACTTCCATTGCACCTGAGAAGAATTTCCACTACTGTGCTGTTTGGTTACATTAAATGGATTAAAAAGAGTATAAAAATAAGCTGCGTTCCATGAGACACTGAAACATTGTATCCACCTAGAAGACACAACAGTTGGTTTGCCCCCACAAATTGGGGCTTGCAATCAGAAACAAATGTATTAGCATTAAAAATTGGGCTTTCAAATGCCAGCCACATGCCCAGGAAATAACTGAGAATTTGCCGCCAGTGAGAAGAGAACTGTAGTGATTTTATTGTGAAGAGAAAAAACCCCACAGTTAATAACAACAAAAAAATCATAAATAAAGCTCAGAAAGCATCATTTCTCACTGTTCTCAGGAGTTAGCAATAATAGTCATGGAAAGCTGAGTATGACCTCAGAACTAAGATGATTCCAGCGACAGCAGAGAAACAGATCCTCACAACACATTTAGAGGAAGAGCATGAGAACTGGGTGTTTTGACTTCACCAATGCCGGTGCCTCCCTGTACACTTGCCAAGCTGCTTACATTGGAAGGCTCTAGGACTGTCACAACCTACAGAAAATATGTCTTTACAGGGCCATGCATGTCATTTTTTTTCCCTTCTAACCCAGGGAAATCTAAGTCAGTCTTTGTATCAATTTTCTTAGTCAGATATATACTTACGACTAGAATCTCATGGATTTTAGTTGCTGTCTTATTCTGCTTGGACCTTCTCATTGATATTGTGTGATTTGCTGAATTTGCTTCAGCCTTTGTATCTCAGGACTTGCAAACTACATTCTTGTATAGCTCAGGTCATCAAGTGACATATATTTTCCCTGGCATTTGTCCTGATATTATACAATGAAAGTGTGTTCCAGAAAGATATCACTCTTGCTTTGAAGAAATTTTGTTTTAAAAAATGAATTTCATAGTACTTCCCCAGTAGTTTTCTTTCTAAAGACAAATTACTCAGTTTAAAAGAAATGTACATTTATTTCCTATTTGAGCTTGCCTAGTTTTATCTTCCTGCCATTGGTCCTTGCTATGCCTTATTCTGCTAGGCTAAAGAGCTCTCTGCTGTTTGCTATTTTCTCCTCAGGAAGGCACTTAAAGCTGTGATGAAGTCACCTCTCACTCCTCTTTTTTCATAAACTGAGAGTACTGAGCACTCATGAAAAGAAAAAGAAAGAATCCTAAAGCAGAGATTCAAGCTGGTATATTTCAGGTTTGATGTTACTGGCAATCTAAAACAGCTTCTTCTAATAGGAAGTGTCAAACTACCTTATCAGTTCTGCTTATAATTTGACAAATAGCAAAGTACAATTGATGTCCTCTAGAAATCACTTTTCTATGATCACAAGTGAATTGGGTTAATACTGAACTTGAACACTGGGAATTTAATTTCCTGACTTTCATGCATTTAATTTCCGAAACAATTATGGTTGGTTATATACTTCTTTTTGTACTTGCCTTTCCATTCTAGCACCAAAGAATAAATTTTATAACAAAATATAAACAAAACTACGAATGCTGGAGTAGCAATATATATTCATTGTGTCCACTTGAATGGTTAGTAATAAAATGAGGGGAGGATTATAATTCTTATCACAGACCCAGAAATGCAGCAATACAGTGTTTCTGTAACGGAAGTAACTGAATGCCTGAGGTGTATTCAGATAACTTATAGTGATAAAAATAAGGCATTTTGCAGAGGTGGTTGCAATCACAGCATAAATAATGGTAAGAAAGGAATGGATTATTACTGCAGCATGTGGTCAGGTGAATGCTTTTCAGTATTTCTAGAGGTAAGTCAGAAATGTTTTGGGTCTCTGTTCTGATAACTTCAAACCTCCATTTCCTACCAAAAAGTAGCATATGAATGTTAGCGCCCGGAGTAATTTGATCCCTTGTCCTGCAATTATTTATGGATGTATTCCACTTTACTCTATAAAACTAAATGTATTCAAAGGTAATTCTCATGTTGACCATTAAAAAAAAACCCGACCACAATGTATTCTTTTTGCATGTCATTAAGTCATCATTTAATAATGATTACTACTGATCTCAAACTGAAGGTTGTTTCCACATTGTTTTGTTTTGTTTTATTTTCAGTTGTGATACTTGTACCTATGCAAGAAGCTAGGCCTTAATATTCTAGTTTATAATCACAAATAATGACTGTTGCACAATTGCTACATCCAGTACACGTTTTTGAAACAAATGAGGCAAAACTTACCTAGAAAGAAAATGGTATTTGTTATAGTTACCAGCCACAAAGTGAATGAGTTGATTGACTAGATCTTAGAAATGCTTAAAAATTATACCTACAGGCAGAGAGCAGGCCACCTACATACTGTAGCTAATTCACTTGGCTTATTTTAAATTTCTGCAGTGCTCTGGGGAGAATATGTCTTTCAGAATGGTCTTACAGTTATTTAATTGGGCCAGGCAGATTCCAAGTAACTCGCAATGGGAACTGATTATGATATTTCTCATTGGGTATGAATGTAATTTGCAGTAACACCGCAAGCAGCACTGATTGCAAAGTCTCAAGTCCTTATTCTTTGATGTAAAATCAGGTAGTTATAAATAGTGCTAGTTTTGAAGGTGATATTTCAAACCATAATGTCTGGGGGACAGGTATTTTTATGATTCTCATTTGTATATGGTTTATGTTTAATCCTATTAAGTCTTTAATAGGTATTTTTAATGTGACTGACAATTAGCAAGCACAGGTTAGAGTTTACAGGTGTGTGTCTTATTAACAACAGTAATGCACACTTAATTTTGCATTATTTGTAAAGTCAAAGTTTCCATTGAGTGCTGCATGACTTGCCAACGGATTTTGCAAGGGCAAGTCAGACTTCATGACAATGGGGCATTGCCTTTTTGTGGATTTTGGGTTTTGTCTGTGTTTTATTTTGAAGTGCTATGAAAAAGGAATGTGCAACCCCTCTCATGGCTCTTCATAACATGTAAGAGCTTCACTAAAACCACATTATCAGGTAGGTGCTTCAAAGCTGTTGTCCTGGGTAATTTTCTCCTTCGATTCCCTGCAGTACTCCAGGCCTTTCTGACTTAGAAGGACGCTTCCCAGGAAATTGTATGGGATGTTCCTCTTCTTTCGTCTTGTCCTGCCAAATACTCCGTGTAAAAAGGGGGTAATTATCCTCAGAGAATTGTCCTACCCAGTGTCTTTCATTTATATTTAGTTAATAAATCAGCCTATTTTTCCTATTTGTTTGCTGTTTGGTTTTAGTTTCATTTAACTATGATGGAACAGGGCTTTTTGCAATACCCATTTAGCTGGTTTAAAATATAGTAGAGTTTTTCTTCATTGCATCTTGTGCTGGTCTGTGGCTTTAGTGAAACCTGTATTTCTTAAAAAGACTGGGAAAGAAACCTTCCTAAAACTGCCTGGCTTATGGATTTATTTTTGCTGTCATCAGTGCAGGAGGCACCAGGTTATTAAGCTCTGCTCTGGCTTGTGCCCTCCGATTGATATGATTGTGTCAGGTTTAAAATTCCATCCTGTCAAGTCGTGTAATGCTTGCTGCTGCCAGCCAGTGGCTTGTGTAGAGTTTAGATAAGATATATTGCAGCTTCATTTTGTTATATCACTGAAAGTACTATTTTCCCCCCCCCAAAAAGGTGAGTTGGAGTAACGCTGTAAAGGTGAGATCCTACTGAAGTCAATATGAATCCCAATTTCAATGAGGTCTAAGACTTTTGCCATGTGTATTGACGTGTTCAGTGATATTTTAAGATATTTTCCCTAGTCAGAATTAGATTTTTTTTATTTTTTTTTCATTTTGGTTTTAATTATGCCTTTTCTTCTATGTAGCTGTGAAATCATTTACTGTGAAGTCTGCGTGTCATTTATTGATCGTGTATATGTAATTTACATAACTAATCCTCTATGCAAAGTGTATATAAGTGGCTGAGCTTCTTGTTGAAATGTAGTATGTTTACTGTTTTTCAGTTAATTTATGTGATTTGTACTTTGGTTGCATGATCTTTTCCTTTAATTGGTGTATACAGGGTTTTCAAAGAATGCATTCTATATTTGAGGGGGGAAAAAAAAGAAATACAACAGCCCCTAGCATCAGCAGTTTTCTTAATCAGGGAATGAAAATGCAGCACCTAAATTCCAATTCTCTTGACTGTTTATTAGCAGAATAGGTAGAACTATCTGTTTATCTAGGTGCAGAAATTATTTTTTTTTGTGGAAAAGATATAAAAAGTGTAATGTATATCAGACCTATTTTCTCTTTCTTCATCAAAATAATGTTGGTCTTTCTAAAGGTAAAATAGAGAATACTTGGAGGAATAATTGAGTTGATAAAAATCCTTCATTAAAGGAAGGATTGTAACTCACGTTCTACTTCTAAAGGTCAGAACAAGTGTTAAGAGCTCTAAACCCTCTCATTTTAGATGGAAAATTTTCTTCCAGCTTCCACACCAAAAAGTCCTGGAATGTCATGGCCATGAGAAAAGTCTAGATTCAGCATGTACTAATGGCATAGCTTTTGCAATTGATCATAGGCATATCTGAAAGGCAGATAGAACTAAAAACTTCTCAAATGTTCAGTCCCAAGGCCTTGGGAAGCAAGAGGAAGACACCATGGCATCTCAAATCAGATGTTGCCACTACTTGTTCATGTTCCTGTTCTTATGGCTTGTGGTTGCCTAGTAAAAGTCTTTGTACTAGGTTTGTGTTGAAATAATTTCCGATAAATTTGCAAAAGATTGTGATAAAGCATTTACTTTACTTTGTACTGCTAATAATCCCATTGTATTGAATTGCAGCTTACATCTGAAAAAAAGCAACCTTCTTTCTTCTAAAGCCTTATGATATCCATTGGATATTACAGATCAGTGGTAATAAAAATTAAAAATAAATTCTCATATTACAGAGTTGTAAAAATGTGGTCATTTATATTAAGATATGCAACCATAACTGATAAAATTATAAAATTACGGAACAGTTGAAATTGGAAGGTCATCTAGTTCAACCCTCCTGGTCAGAGAATGCTCAATAAGAGCAAATTGTTCAGCACTGTGTCCAGTCAGGTTTTGGATAGCTCCAATGATGGAGATGCCACAGCTTCTCAGGACAACCTGTTCCACTGTTTGATCACACTTAAAGTAAGAAAGTTGCTTCTTTTTTTTTAAATGAAATTTCCTGTGTTTCAGTTTGTGCCCGTTGCTTCTTTTCCTGTCTCTGGATACCATTGAGAGGTTCTCTCAGCCTCTCCTTCTATGGTGGATGCTCCAGACCCTTAATCTTCTTCATGGTTCTTCACTGGACCTGTTGCAGTATGTCCATGTCTCTTACAGTAGGGAGCCCAGAACTGGACCCAGCACTGCAGATGTGTCTCACCTCTAGTGAGTACAAGGGCAAGATCAGCTCCCTCAATCTTCTGGCAAAGATCTTCCTAATGTAGCCCAGGATGCTGCTGGCCTTAAATGCTGCAAGGCTGTTTTCAAATCACTTTAAACTTGGTTCCCACCACAACCCCTAAGCCCATTTCTCCCAAAGTGCTTTCCAGTCGTTTGGCCCCCAGACTGTCCTGGTGCATGGGGTTGTTCCTGTCCAGAGGCAGAACTTGAGATTTCCATTTATTGAACTTCATGACGTTCCTATCTTCCCATTTTTCCAGGCAGTTGGTAGCATAAACATCTGGTCTATCAATCCTACCTCCTGGTTTTTTATCATCTGCAAACTGTACCCTGTCCCATTGTCTAGGTCATTAATGAAAATGTTAAACAGTGTTGGCATCAGTATAGACCCGTGGGGTACACCACTAGTGACTGGTCTCCAGTTAGGCTTTGTGCTGCTAATCACAACCCTCTGAGCCTGGTTTTTTGGACTGTTTCCAGTCCATATGTCTAGCCTGTACTTCTTTAGTTTGTCTTTCAGGATGTTATGTGAAACAGGGTTGAAAGCCTTACTAAGTCAAGGTAAACAGCATCCACTGCTCACCCTTCATCTAATGAGCTAGTAATGACATTGTAGAAAGCTACCAGGTTTGTCAGGCAAGATTATTACTCCTAGTCTTGTTCTTGCCTTGACACAATTGGAAATGGCTTGCAGGTGGATTCATGCCATCACCTTCCCAGGGACTGAGGTTAAGCTGACTGACCTGTAGATCCCCAGATCTTTCTTCTTGTCCTTCTTGAAAATAGGAGAGACATTTGCTTTCTTCCAGCCCTGAGGAAGCTCTCCCTACTGCCATGACCTTTCAAAGATCATCAACAGTGGCCTTACAATGGCATCATCCAGGTCCCTCAGCATTCATAGGTGCAGCCCATCAGGTGCCATGGACTTGTGTATGTCCAGTTTGTTTAAATAAGCCTGATCCTCCTCCACCAATGAAATGCCTTTCTTGCTCCAGACTTTCTGTTTGGTCTCACATGCCCGAGACTCCTGAAGATGAATCTGACTAGGAAAGATGAAGCAAATAAGGCATTGAGTACCTGGTCCTGTTCCATGTCCTTTGCTATCAGGTTCCCTGCCTCACTCAGCAGTGGACATACATCTTCCCTTGTCTTTGTTTTACAGCTGATATAGTGTAGAAGTTCTTCTTTTTGCCCTTCACATCCATCACCGGATTTAACTCCACATGGACTTTGGTTTTCCTAACTGGATGTCTGTATGCTCAGTGACTCTATATTCCTGCTGGGTCACCTGCCCTGATTCCACCCCTCATATGCTTCTTTTTTATGTTTGCATTTAGTCAGGGATTTTATTAATTCCATACATGGCTCCTCCCACTTTTGCTTGATTTCCTGCTTGTTAAGATGGATCTTTCTTGGGCTTGGAGAAGGTGATCTTTGAATATCAACCAGATGTCCTGGACCTCCTTTCTTCAGAAGTGTATCCCATGGGAAACTTTCAAACTGACCAAAGTTTGCTTTCCTGAAGCCCTGTGATCCTGCCTTTTGCCTTGCTTCCACCTCTTGGGATCCTGAACTTATAGTCACCACAGCAAAGGCTGTCCCCCAGTCTTCATAGACCTGATGATTTCTTCCATGTTTGTAAATATGATGTCCAGCAGATTACATCCCCTTGTAAGCTCCTCTGCTCATTTTATCCAGGAAATTATCACCAACACATTCCAGGAAACATTTGGATTGCTTGTATCCAGCTGTGTTGCCCCTCCACGGGTGTCAGGTGATTGAAGTCACCCATGAGAACTAATATTTACAAATGTGAGGTCTGAAGAAGGCTTTATCTATTTCTTCCTGGTCAGACAGTTGGTAGGAGACATCCACCACAATGTTACACAGCATAGTCTGTCCACTAATCCTTACCCATAAGCTCTCAGCTGGCTCACGATCCATTCTAAGGCAGATCTTCCCACATGACCACTGCTCTCGCATACAAAGGGCAATTCCTCTTCTCTTGCTGTCCCTGCCTGCCCTTCCTTGTGGCATTTTTATGGCATTAAAGAAAGCCATATTTCTTTAATGTCAATGAGATCATGTCCCTGCAACCGCACACCAAGCTCTAATTCCTCCAGCTGCTCCCCATGCTGCATGCATTGGAGTACAGTCACTTTATTTGGGCACCAGTCATCCTGATTCCGCAGAAAAAGTGTGTTCTCTGCATGAGAGCTTCCCTTGTAATGCTGTCCTCTTGGCACTTCCTTATCTGTGTGCATACAGTTTCGGTGAGCTCCATTCTACCTTACTTTGTTATTGAACAAAACCATCTAATAATACACAAATAAACACAGAAATCCAATGAATTACAGTCTTCTGAAGCATCATCTAAATAATTTTTGCTCAAATATTAGCTGCTAACTCCAGCAAAAAGATTTGTTCCAACTGACATGAATTTTAGAATGTAAACCATATGCAGCTCAATATTTCAATTCACAGTTTAAAGCAATCTCTACTAATGAAAAGAAAATTATTCTAGCTAGGCTATGAAATAATGCAGGAGCAGACCAAGGTTTAAGTTTATTATATGCATTTAAAATTATATAGAGATATATAAATATCTATGTACACACAAGTGCAGAACATGAGAGTTTTAGACTGCCAAGCTGCATTAAGCAGTCTCTCTCTGCTGAATAATTTATAAATCCCAGACACAGCAGACACACTCAGTCACAGAAATCAGACAAAACTAACCAGAGTAAGGTGATGATCTTCTGCATAACATACACGGCCACAAGGCAGTTCTTTTCCTTGAGCTCTTGACTAGAAGGTTTCAGAGCTTTTGTTCTCCAGATAGATTAGCAATGCCACCAACACACAGATTATTATGTCATTTCAATATCCATAGACTCTGCAGAGTTCTTTCTTTTTCTACAGCATAAGGTTTTGTGAAGTCTTTGAATTAGATTGTGCAATGAAATGTAAGACCTTTTAGACCTTTACGTAATAGCAGGTTTTAGTGTTTCTAGGGCTATGGTTGCTTTTCTCTCCCTTTAAAATTGAATGGCCAAACATAAAAAAGAAAAGAAGAAAGGAAAAGATTTTTAAACTACATAATCTGGTGATACCAGGCTCATTATAAAGGAAGGATTTATCTTACAGAAATAAAGAATATACACTTGAAAGATCCATTTTGCAACTGTCCAGACACCAACTGACAGGAAAGTGGTGTAAAGAAATAATTCTAAAATATGCTATACAACAATGGTTTTGTTGTTGGTTTGCCATATCATTTGTTGCAGGTTTAAATCTGTTAAAGTGCATTCTGCAGGGAAGATGATTATGATTTTGATATGTTAATGAACTCTTTAATTGTTTTGACCTTTTTGAACAGATAGCCATAAATAAAACATTCCTTCCCTCTTCTCTGCTCCTGGAAGAATATTTTTTTAGGCAAAGATAAGATAATTTGTTGTCTTAATACAATTACTTTGGGGTTATTACCATGTAGCTCATGGTCATGAGCTCATGGTCTATTAATAAATGAGTTGGACAGTCTCAGCCAAAGAGTTGGTTTAGAGTGTGCCCAAAGCAGAAGACATAGTACTGTCTACTACACCAGGAAGAGCATGTGAAACCTTCATCTGCTCTTTCTGCATTCTTATTCGATACTGCAGAATACTTACAAAATATTTACTGTGTTCACTTGTGGAATTAATGGCAGTGAAAGGGGAAGGGGGCTTTGGGCCGTCCTTAATTCTCATCTGCTCTTCCATTCCATACTGTCAATACAATCTGCATTCTTCACAGTGGAAATGCAAGCCATGCTAGAGCAATGGCAGTAGGTTAAGAGCTAACACCTAAAGCCTGCCTCTGTGGCACGTGCTCCAGCTCTTTTCTGCATAAAGGACTGCCTGTAGTTGGAATAGTCCTGCAGTGGCTTCACTTGCAATGAGGAGTTTGGTACCTATGAGGTACTATGCTTGCTGGAATGAACCAGGATAAGTTCTTGCTGCTTAAGGACATCTGTTCCCTTCCCATCACTTTCTCACGTGGAGGGAAAGGTCAGTCTTCACATTTACATTAGTGCTGTATCAGTCCTTAACTAGTCTGTCATGCTAGGACAAGTGGAGGGAGGAAGATTAGGATGCCTATATCTGATACAGGGAAGAAAGGTGCATAGAACATTGCAGTGTAACTAAGTTGTTTTGCTGCTGCCTTCCCTGTTGTTTTATCATTATTAATGAGAGTCTTTAATGGCGTTTGTCACTGGCAAATCTTCAGTAGTAAACCAGGCTGATTTGAAAGTACAGAGGAAAGAATGTTTCTAACCAGGGCAGAAAAATACTTTGTAGTCAGGGTAGTAATAGTAATCCATTCAGATGACAAATCATCTGTATCACAATCTTTCAGTTGCTCTTATACAAGAGCAAGTTCAACAGTCATTTTCATTAATAAGACACACGCTCACTTTTGTTCATAAAGATGAGAAATTCCCAAATTATATCAGGGATGTTGGGAGAAATTCATTGCACCAACAAGTAACCTAGATCAGATTATATATATTAATTTTTGAGGACAAAGCAACTTTTTCCAGTCTCAGCGAAATATATAGTCAACCTCTGTGACAGGGTGTGGAAACTGGATATCTGCAGGTGGCTGTTGTAGCAATCAAGTTGGAGTTTCCTCCTGACTATAAGCTATCTGCATTAAAGTCTCACTTACAGGCTCTGTCTAGTCTAGAAATTATGTTATTCTTTCCTGCAAAATGGCACACTTCCATGAGAAAGGGTGGTGTGCTCTGCCTTCCCAGCACACAGCAGGTCAGGTCACTAGATGTAGTTGAACACTCTTAAGGGAGAAACGTGTTCAACACCTCTGACGCAGAGAAGAGAAATGAGTATCAAGAAGAGGTCTGAATGGAGCTGCTGAATGAACAGAAGAACATCAAACTGTTCTTTTAGAAGAAAGTGGTTATTACTGCAGCATTTTACACAGGTGTTAAACCAATTGACATGATTTGAGAGTACCTACTAGAGCATGGTTGTAGAAAAAAAAACAGAAATAGAAAAGGTTATTCCACAGCCTTGAGAAAATTGTAGCACTGTCAGCACCATCAAATCTTCTAGATGCAGAATTGAAAATGTCAGGGGATATTTTATGTGGAAAATATACAGTACCAATAAGTTTTTTGGGTTGGGATTCAAAATAAGAGGAATTTCAAGGATGACCGTTTTGAGTTTAGGTGATGGATTCATCACTTTTCTAGGTAGGTTTTCAAGAATCAAGAAGTTCATTGGGGATGAAAACCAAAAAATTTTAGCCACACTAGTTAATCAGAGACTGCAGTATATTTCCTGAAGGTTTTTGAGGTATTTTTCAGCCAGTCATAGAATCACAGAATCATAGAATTGTTAAGGTTGGAAGGGACCTCCAAGATCATCTAGTCCAACCATTAACCTAACCTGACAAAACCACATCTAAACCATATCCCCAAGTACCACGTCTACCCTTTTTTTAAACACCTCCAGGGATGGCGAATCCACCACCTCCCTGGGCAGCCTATTCCAATGTTGAATAACCCTTTCAGTCCTGTAGTCTTCTATAGTTTTCAAGGAGTAAATATTCATTACCTGAAAGAAAAGGCTTTCTAACTTTTCAAAATTCCCATATTTTTGTTCCTGCCCAGTAACAAAAGGCTCAAGGATTCTTTAACAATGAGACAAATATTGTTTTTAATTGTGTTCAGAAGTACCATTAAACTAAATTTTAAACATTTTTTTCTGACAGATTTATAATAGGTTAAAATCAGCAATAGAGATGCTATTTTAGATTAGTCAGCTACTGAAATAGCTTGTGAGGTCAATTAGAGGTGTTCAATAGTGAATATTGATTTAATAATCTTTTGAATGTCTCAAAGTCTCAAGCAGAAGAGAAGACAATGAGACTCTTGATGGCTTATGACTGAAGTTTCACTTCAACTGCAGATTATTTTTGTTTTCTTTTATAATATTGTATTGTGCAATTTATACATCTTAAGTCATAACTGTTAATGTGATTTTCTATATGTTGAGAATTTCTGTGGAAGAAACTTCTAATAATGCTTTTTATATCAGTGCAATAGCCTTTGTAACGACAATGCAGGTTATGTATTTTTGAGTCCAACTGCTAAAACATCTTCTATTTGAGAGTGAATGGGAGTTTAAGATTACCTGAAAATCTTCGGTAGAGATTTTTCTAGAGCATTTTGCTTTTCAGAAGTGTCTAAACCCATTTTGGCAGTCAAGTGAAGTCGCCAGTGACTGGAAAAAGGGAAACATTGCATTCATTTTTAAAAAGGGTAGAAAGGGGGACCCTGGGAACTACCAACCTGTCAGCCTCACCTCTGTGCATGGGAAGGTCATGGAACAGTTCATCCTAGAAGCTATGTTAAGACACACGGAGGACAGGGAGGTGATTTGAGACAGCCAGCCTGGCTTCTCCATGGGCAAGTCTTGCCTGACCAACCTAGTGGCCTTCTATGATGGA
>RSEF01000002.1:105774490-105786059 GCA_003993805.1 Himantopus leucocephalus | reverse complement strand
ATCTGAAAGGTCCCCTCCAACCTTAACAATTCTATGATTTTATGATTCTATGATTCTATGAAAAAAGAGTACACAGCATGAAAAAGAAAGATGTGGTATAATCTGCATCGAGATGCAGAACAATAAAAGTCATTTAGTAGGGGGGAAAATGTTAGGCTATTAAGAATAGGATTTATTTAAAAATCCTACTCTAAAATGTAAGACGTATTTAAATACATTTAAAGAAAAACAAAAAAACATTCCCAAACACTTAAAGCAATGTCTGTGAGATTCCCAACTGATATGGCTGTTTGTGTGTAGCAGTATGTTTATACACCACTTCAACAAATGTGTTCAGGGTTCTATCTTCGCTTATCAAATAATTTCAACATTCCAAAGACAATTTCATGTGGCTCATGCTATGTCAGAATTATCAATTATTGTAATTGAAATCACTGGTAGACAGAGACACATGACAAAGCTAGCTACACATAAACCAGCTTTTTGGGGGGTGAAAGGGAGAGAATTTTCAGTTTCTTTAAATGTTTAGTATGATCCTAGTCAATTAGCTAAAGTTGTTTTCAAGAATCAGGAAGGGGACATATGTAAAATCAAACACAGGCCAACTAATCATATTTAAGAAAGAAATAATTTAGATTAAAAAGATAAGTTTATAACACATGGTTTACTGAATTTGAAAGTATCATGCAAAATTTTTACAAGACCAAAATAATCACAGTCAGCTTTAGTTTGGACAACTCATTGCAAGCATCTCAAGCATCTTATGACACTACCAACATCAATTCATAAAGATACTCACTTTTAGTTTCAGAACTGAATGCAGGCAAACTTTGGCAATTACTTAAGCCACAATTGCCATTTTATTTTTTTTTATTTTCTCAGGTAATGGTTTAATCAAACCTCTTAAATTCCTCAGGATTTCTTTTTAACAGAAAAAACTCATGCAGATTTAATATAAACACCTGCATTTATATTACAAAATTTTATTAGCCGTGTGATAACATCTGAAAGGATAGGCGGTACCACATGCCTCATGGCCTTAACATATGGTAAAACAGCAACTTCAAGAAATTTCAGGGAAAGAATCTTGGCAGCATGGGAAGTATAGCTTCCAGACCAACAACGAGGGAGAGAAGTTAATTGCTCACTGTGAAAATCTATGTTCATTGCACTGCTGAGCACTTTCCTTGTTGCCTTCTAGAAAATTTAAATTTCTAGAGCCTATATAGTTCTTAAGAACATTTATGTAGGTTAATATGTACACATACACAAGTAACTAATTATATATAGGATACATAATAAGTTGCAATTAATAATTAATATAGTATACATACATACTTATGTATGTATAAATATATATTCAGATATGGTTGAGAACTAATATCTTCTCACTGTCCTTCAGGATGAAAGTGAGAAAGAAAAGATAACACTTAAGTGAAACACAAGAAGGCATAAAACACAAGAAAAATGTCTTGCGTATCAGCCAGGAAATAAAATAAGTCATCAATGACATTACATTGTTTGAAAATACCCAAGTTATTTTGTCTGCTACTAGTAGTAATTACTGAGGACATCTCAGAAGCTTATTTTAAATGAACATTATTATTCTTTCATTTTTTCTGTTCTCCAGTCATACCTATGATGATGACAGCAGTGTTCATCGGCAGGCAGCTTCCTTCTTTTATTCCCGGGGAGAAATGGAAGATCGGAAGAAAGAAGAGAAAAGGACCACAAGTTTCAAATTCTTCAAAGCAAATTACAAGGTATTTTTTTGTCTCTGGTACAATTAAAAGTATGATATATCAAAAAGATGTGCATACTGCTTTTTTTTATTCAACATTAAACATTTCAATAGTTTAGAAATGAGACTACGAATGCATTTCCTTGATAGCATATTTTGGTTAAATGTCACATGTTTTCTGATGCCTTTATTGTCTATTTTTATCACAGTGGAAGCCAACTATCAGCATCACAGATTGTAGTGCTCTCACCACATTTATGAGCCTGATCTATGTTTCCGTAAACATTTATCATGGCTTTGTAGTCCCCTTTAGAGGAGGAGATTTTCTAAAGCAGACATGATGCTAAGATGATCAGAAAATATTTATTGATATTTATGTGAATGTGTTCCCTTTCTTTTCAGAGACCTCATGAAAAATTAATGCAAAGACTTTCTGAAATTTAAGTGACATTTCTTGAAAGAGGAAGACTGCTTTAAAGCCTGTCTCCAAACTTATTGTGAATCACTTATCAAAATTTTATTTTATTTGAAAGTACTAACAATGTGTAATTGGTAAACATTTACACCAAAGCCATGTAGCAGTTACAAAACACAGATTCTAAGTAACTTTCATTACTTTGTGGAAGGAGATTCAGCTCTACTGATTTTTATGGGTCAACTATTGACAGTGGAAATAAACATGGATAATACGGGAGAGGACGCAGTATTTACCTTGTCTGTGCTAGGTTAGACTGATTCTGTCCCACAGAATTCTGCATATTATAATTTATTATTTGGAGGGCTCTAACATATTGTTTTCCTTCCTGATTTTAGCACAAATAATTATAAACATATTAGTCATAAACACACTTTAATTTATGGTTAGTGATTTTTTAATTGCCAATAGCAAAACAGAAACAGCCCTTTTCCCTCTTCGCCATCCCTGGAGGTGTTTAAAAAAAGGGTAGACGTGGTACTTGGGGATATGGTTTAGATGTGGTTTTGTCAGGTTAGGTTAATGGTTGGACTAGATGATCTTAAAGGTCCCTTCCAACCTTAACGATTCTATGATTCTATGATTCTCTGTACCGTATTTGGCCACTTACTTTTGTTAAGTTCTCTACGACCAACTGTGTAATTAGGCAGAACAAACTAGATGAAATTACATATGTAAATCCTTTTCATGAGATCGTTCAGTATGATCTTAGCCCACTATACTGATTAGTCGTATCAGTATTAAGAAGAAAGCAAAAAAACATGCTTGTCTTTCCAGAAGCAGTCCAAGAACAAAGGAGTAACACATTACAGGTTCTATGTCCTGCAAGAGGAGTTAAAATTTCAATGAGAGGTAAATAAACAAAATAATATGTTATAATAGATACATATATTATATAAATATATTAACTTATAAAATAATGAATTCTACTTTGTTTCTTTCTTTCTTTCACCAATCCATGCTGTCATTGCTTCAACCTATTCTCTTTGTCTGCTTCATATTAATTTCTGGCTATCTGGATTCCCAAGGCTTTGAATAAGTATAGCCACTGGCTACACGCATCATTGTTCCCACCAGGCTATAGATAAGGAGTGTAAAAAACTAAGTTACACCAGCAACATAAAGGTTTGCACACAGTGTTTGTGAATAAGCCCTTGCTCAATACATTAGGAGAAGGGCAACATCTGTCAATGGGATAACTTTCAGAAAAGTATTTGCTGGACATAGGAAGTTCAGTCAACTCAGCAGCTTTTGACTTGTCACAGATAAGAACAAATCCATTAAATGGTCTCTAGTAATGACTAGGAACACTTGCTAAATAGTAAACGGCACAACACACAAATGCAAAAAAATCACATTCAGTAGTGCTGAAGACTTCTATTTTTTTTTTTTTTTATCTAGACAAGCACAAATTCAACAGGTAAGCTACTGAGATAAACTCTGAGGTGAACTAACCTCTTGACTCTGTCCTTTCCTCCAGGCACGTATGCTTCTAAGGACATAATGAAAACTGCAGGCAAGACTGAGCTCCACATTTATCTTGGTGTCCCAAAATCTTAATACATGTGGGTAGAAAAATATACACTTACAGACCTTAGTATGAACTCACCTATCCCATATGTTCAGGAAGCAACATATTTTTATTTAATTTCAGTTTATTAAGCACAAGGTACAGATTTAGCCCTGAAGCAGTCTGATTCCCAGAAGGTTTGTGGGTTTTTTCTTTTCTTTTTTCCTGAAAAAAACAGAAGAAAATGGATGAATGTTTTCTTGTTAATTAAATCTTTGACCTATTTCCATCCTGCACTTGCCCTTCTCCCAAAGAAAACAGTACTGATGTCAAAAAACATAGATAGGACAATGCAAATCCACAATTTTGATTTTGAAAAGCATGATTGTATGATATCTGTCAATGCTGACAGGAATACCACCCGTATTTCTTAAAATAATCTTAAAAGGAATATTGTAAATATTTCACTTTCGCCTAGACAGCTCTGGACTGATGGTAGAAGGGAATCAGAATATGGAAGAATTGACAGTCAAAAAGAGCCAATATGCTTTCTTAAAATAAGACAAGTGCAAATAATGACAAAGAATGAATTAGATCATTCCTTTATCTGTTGTCATAAAAGATGGTATGGTACAGATAAAAGGTTTCTTTGACACCAGTTTTGACAGGATTAGTTTACTAAAACCTCAGTAGATCACACTAACTTTCCCTGTGTAGGCAAGCAAATAACCGGCAGAACACTATGACTGTCACTCACTACTGAGTTGGGCTGTCTTTGAAGGCCATATCCCATTTATCCCTCCCTTAGCAGCCCATCTGCAATGTCAGCACTTTTCCCACCAACTTGCATGAAACTAAAGGCAATGAAATGCACAATTATTTGTTAAATACGTCCTATAGGCAGATATTACTGTGCCACCACTGTGCGTGTACTCTGCACTACTCATGCAGCATGTTTATAAATTACATTGTCATCATGAACCTCTTTCATGCACTTTGTATGTCCTTGCTGTCTTAAGATACCCATTGGTTATCAGTCAAAACTGTAGGAAATATCCTACAAGGTCATTCAGTGCAAAACAGATGCTCATATAATTTATGGTGATAAACATATGCTTGTACTTTATTAGACTAAATATTAGGCAATAAATTAAAGGAAATTTTACAGGGGGTTAATCAACCTGACTATATGCTGTGTAATTTATTTTACTGTTCAGGATTTAAAATGTTTAGGGTTTGGTAAGTTGTTCTTTTAACACACACGAAATCAGTGTGGCTGCAACAATATTTTATAACTACATCTATATATAGATATATCTGTAATAAAAGGCAAGTGTTACAGTAACTGTGATTATCCATCAGGACATTAACAGGATCAATTTACTGATGATCTTTCATGTGTAACACTGAAAAAGCAAATTTTCATTGCCATTTCCTACTCTAAGTTTTATGGAAAGTTTATTCCTGAAGTAAATAGTAAAAACATGATGAAATTCAGAATAGGTTTTAACCTTTTTTGCCCCTTCATCTTAAGGGACCCCTTCTCAAACAGCTATATTATTCAGAAAATTGCTTATTTCCATTAATGGTTGTTACAGAAATTTTCCCAACCAACCTAGAATACGCACAATCCCAAAACCACACAAAGATACGCAGCTTCTCCCCATCTCCATAATAAAATTGTCTTGTGACATTTTTTCAAAAATTTCTAAGATGTTGCCATTTATTTTGAATTTTTTTAAAGAGGTTTTGATTTGAATTTCAGTGCTTTATGATGCATGCATTAGTGAAGTGGAGGAAGGACAGGTTTATAGCTGATGCTCCCTCAGTCACTCTAGTTTAGCGAGAAGAAAGGACATTTGATATGAGGCTGCCACAGGACTTACTTAAGAAACTTCCAATATAATACACCTCCGTGTTGCAGCACAGTGCTGCAAAGATTGCATGTGTGCAGTTCTGCCATTTCTTTCCTGCTATAAGGTAGCATATGCCAAGTACTGCTGGTTAGTCTGCTTCCTCATAGCACAGGGAGAAAGCGCACACTGTGGCTGCAACTGAACTGGAACAATGCACATGTGAATGCATACTGTTGCTTAAAATGCTCAGCACTCATTTGTTAATGAATTGTATGTGCTGAACCAAATATGGAAAGGTAGAAATCATAGCAGCAAATTCTAAACTCACCATGCAAGGCCTGATGTGTCCTTTTAACAGATGAGAGTCCTGAGACTGACTTACTGAGTCCAGTGCATTGGCAGATTTGTCTAGGATACAAGAGATTGCTCCATGCAAAAATCACAGTGTAACAGACCTGAAAGTTTGAACACAGAGGACTTTTCACAAACTCCAAAGAAATGCCTTCCTCAGTTCTTTTAACTCCTGGTATAATATAATCGTTCTCCCAGGAGGGTTTGTTCAGTCTTAAGACTTTGACATGGGCCTATACTGTTTAAATGACCCCCAAATATTTGGGTGAAGGAATTAAAACATAAATAGTGTATAAAAGCAGATCTTTCAAAATGACTTCTGTCTCTGTAAAGACAGCAGCTCCTGATGAGTCTGCATTTCAAATGCAGACTTTTTCTCCTTGCTGCCCTACCAAAAGAAACAGTAATGTTCAACATATAAAACTAGCCACATAGCATACTGATTCTTACCACCTTTTTCAAAAAAAGGGAGTATGTTTTATGAAGATAAATCCATGATTCAAAGACCTTACTCAATGACTAATCTGCCAAGTGGAGTCACAACCATTCCTGCTTTTTCTCTCACTTTTTATTGAATGACAAGTTATACATACAAAAGGACTTTTTTTACCATTTGAAGTTAAGGACACACAACAAAGGGATTTTCTATGATATTTGCAGACAGCTTTCTTCCACTGTTTTTAGAAGTGTATAACAGTAAGCCAAAGTTCTCTCTCACTTTCCATATATGGAGAAGTAAATTCAACTTGTGGTGTGCATGGCAATGGAAGCTGAGTTTTATAACTTCTTTGTACCTGTTAGGTGAGCCCTTCAAAGTCATTCATTATACATATAGAAAACTGGTACGGTTGACAGGTCCTTCTTAGAAAATACAAGGTTAGAAAAATAGAGATGACAGTAAGGAGAGCACGTAGACATGTAGAGTCTGCTTCAGTTTCTGCTCGTCCATTAAGGAGACACACATCCGCCCTCATTCACTTTCAGGCTTTTCTGGATACAGTGCATGTCTATCTTCAGTATTAGGAATAATTTATTTTCACCTCTATCCTATACTAAAATACCTAGGATAATCTTCTCCAGAAGTATAAAACATTTGTTTTACATGATGGATTATGATATGTTCAAAACGCTGTCAAGAAGTTAGAATGATATTCATAGACCTGCCAAGTTTCATTCATTTTCAATTAATATCTCCCTATTTTACTGAGAAATTTGGATCATCTGGAACAATTTTGGGTATACAAAGTGATTCATAATAATTTTGGAGGGTCCCTTGAGAACTAGGATCTTTATAATGTTATTAGGACTATTACTGCTAAAGGCACATTTTAATGTCTCGTATTTTTTTTCTGTTTCCTAATAATGTGTTGACTAGTTTTCCAGTGGGCCTTTTTTTTATCGTGTCCTGCACTGATGAAAGGAAAGATGAAGAATACATACATAGACTAAAACCAGACAAGTGTCTTAAAAAAATAATTGAATTTGTATACTACAGAAACGTACCAAAATCAAGAGATTTTCCTCAGCAATGACAAGCAAGAATGTCTTCCTGTCCTACCTAAGCTCTTGAGATCCTGAAAAAGCATCCAAAATCAGAAGGAAAAACAGTGATTGCCAAAGCTGGGGGGGGGGGGGGGGGGGGNAGGGGGAACCCATCTACCAGATGAAAATCATATGACGCAGATATCATTATAAAGATTTTTCACTGTCTTCCATTATCTTCCATATCTTCCTAGATTAAATGCTCTCTGGAAAAGATTGTTTTCCTCTTTCTTTTTGAATATGAAGCTAATTTTTTCCCTTAAAAAAAAAAAAAAAAAAGAAAGCAGTAAGGCTTCTCATATTAGCTTTTGGGAAAAGCATTTATGGGATTCNGCTAGGACTGTATATCACTTTTCAAAAGCTTCTTGCCCTTGCCAGCACAACCTTTATCTGTGATCTCAGTAGTACCATTATCATATATGAAAGAGCTGATCTTAAACTTTATTTGCATGTAAGTGTTATTCTAGAGCTTCAATTACATAACTTGCTTTAAAAAGCTGGCTTTTTGGTGAAGAGCCAACATCTTTGAAAGTTGAAGCCTTGCTGTCGATTAGCTTTTCTAATTCCACAGCCCTTACAGGAAAAAGACAAAGATTATGTTTGAAGCGCTGGCATGGTATGTAATGCTAACATCACAAAGGGCATAATAGTGCCCATAAATCATTGCCTGAGTAGTAAACCTTTATGAAGAAAATCACACTTTTTATTATCTCGTTATTGTCATAATCATTCCATAAATTGTAAATGATCTTTCCAGAACACATTAAGACAAAGTTGGACTATTTTCAGCTTCACTTTGTATGTGCTCACAGTGAAGAAAAACAGACACGTAAAACAAAGGTTTGCTTCTATAGTGGAAACAAAGCTAAAGTATTTATTCAAGTGATGGGGTTGTTCCTTTTTGATATTTGGACAAGCAGACGAGATAGATCCTGTTTTGTTCCTTTGCCAAAAATTATAAATGGTTCATCTAGACAAAAGGACACCTTCAGTAGTACTGCATCTTTCATTTCTGTGCCAACTAAATTTTCCAGGTTTGAACTCAAAACATTGTATTGTTTAATGCAACTGATATTTCAAGAATTGCTAACAGTAATGTTAAAAAATAAAGTATTGTGTGTCACATGTAGTCATAGAAGTGTAAAAATACAACTAAGCCACTTATATCAAGCTATATACAGGTTGCAAGTATTGATCAGGTAACAAAGAGTAAAATTCATAGTACCTGGCTAAAGGCCCATCAATTGATCTTAAACAACAGTACGGACTTTCATATGAATCAAATTACTGGTCATTGGAATGCAAAAAGTAATAATCACTGCTACCTTTTTTTTTTTATTTCTTCTAATACAATGCGGTAAAAGGATGAACACAAAAAGCTGAAACACTTTTTAAAGCATCCTAAAGCAGTGTCTTAGTATGGGTAAAGAGCACTTGGGTTCAGGGCCATAAAAGTAACTATTATCAACTCTTTATTTTTATTTTGCGTTAGATTAAAAAATGGCATAACACAAGTTATTATAGGTCCCAAGTTATTATAAGATTTTTTTGGGAAGAGACTTAAGTGGATTTCGTGCTCCATTGTGGCTGAAGAATATAAAATTTAGCAGTCTAAATTATCATGCTTCTGGTTTTCCCTACTCCTCAGCAAGTCAAATATTCATTATTTTGCTTTTTACTCAGAGCTATAGGATTAAATCAGCAACCCACCATGTTCAAAAGCATCAAAGCTCAATATGCTAATACCTGGATTCTACTAAACTTTGAAAAATGAGAGACATTAATGTAAATTGCATTTGATGTCAATGTAAGAAATGTTAGAGTTGAAAAATGCTTATGTAACTGATTAATTATACCTCAGTTGAACCAACTTGTGGTCAAGGACTAATACTTGAAGGAAGATATGGTATTCCTCTTTGTTGTTCCACTGCACAGCAGTGATTAAACTATGTGAACTGACTGAAATATCTGTATTACTTACTATCCACCTAAAAGAAGCTAAGCACATAGTTTCTAAAACATTACTTCAATTTTAAATTATAGCCTATTGCTCCTTTTGGTCAAAGACCATAAAACACGGTGAGCAAATACACTAGAATATTCTGTAATGTTTTGAATTACTTATAAACACCAACTGTTGCTGGCAAAATTTCCTTTATTCTATATCAAGTGAGATAAAATACTTGTTAAAAAATACAATAATAAATCTAGACTGCTCTATTTTATCTTCTTTTTGTGGTAAATGCAGCATCCCATGTGATCAATAAACAAGAATATTGAGGGGATGTGCTTTTGTAATATACTGTGACAGTAGGGCCAAGTTGTTAACTGGCACTGTTGCTCTATGGGACTGTCTGGTGATATGGATTTAATAATTTGAACCCATAATTAAGTTTAACTTTAATATGCAGGTCAAAGAAGTCAGTCACAATTGTTGTTATGTCCCTCTTTTGGCTTAAGGATTTTAACCCTATTGAGAGAACAGATATTTTTTTTCTGGAAAATAGAAACATCACCAACATTAGTTGTGGTTCTCAAATTGAACAGATATATCCTTTGGTGTCCTAAAACCCTCTCAACCTCTGAGCCTATCAGTACACAAAATGTATTTGACAGATGACAAAAGAGTGAGACAACTTTTGTTTATTGCATACACCAGGGATTCAGGGTTTATCATGTTTTCCAGGAAAAAGATTTGTTCTTAAATAGTATTTCATCGCATGAATGAAATACATTCATTTTCCTGTGTACAAAAACAAAAAATTATTCTCAGAAAAGGAAAGAGAGTTATTACACTCTTTCCTTCTCTCCCAGAAACAGTGCTAGTTCAATCCTTTGTCTGTAGAATTTTCTCATGTGTTTCTAGCTTATAGCTCTCTGTTCCTCTCAGATTTCATTTATCTTCAAAAAGAGGTGGAACAGAGATTTGGGAATCAAAAAGCACGGTTCAAAATACTTCTTTCCCAAGACAGGCTAATAGGATTAAGGGATAAAGGAAGTTGGTTGATACATAGTATAAAAGGGTTTTTATTATCATTTTCATAGAATTATAGAATGGTTAGAGTTGGAAGGGATCATCTGGTTCCAACCAACAATCATCTAGTTCCAACCCCCTTGCCATGGACAGTGTCACCTTCCACTAGACCAGGTAGACCATGGCTCAAAGCCCCATCCAACCTCGCCTTGAACACTTCCAGGTATGGGGCATCCACAGCTTCCCTGGGCAACCTGTTCCAGTGTCTCACCACCCTCAAGGTAAAGCATTTCTTCCTAATATCTAATCAAAATCTACCCTCTTTCAGCTTGAAGCCATTACTCCTTTTCTTATTGCTACACTCCCAGATAAAGGGTCCCTCCCCATCTTTACTGTGGACCCCCTTCAGATACTGGAAGGCTGCTATAAGGTCTCCCCAGAGCCACCTTTTCTCCAGGATGAACAAGCTGAACTCTCTCAGCTTGTCTTCATAGGAGAGGTTCTCCAGCCCTCTGACCATCTTTGTGGCCCTCCGATCATCTTTGTGTCCCTCCTCTGGACTCACGCTAACAGGTCCATGTCATTCTTGTGTTGGGGGCCCCAGAGCGGGACACAGTAGTCCAGGTGGGGTCTCACCACAGTGGAATAGAGGGGCAGAATCACCTCCCTCAACCTGCTGGCCATGATTCTTTTGATGCAGCTCAGCATTTGCTCTATGACCTTGCTGGGCACAGAATTGAGACTGACAGGCCTGGAGTTCCCTGGGTCTTCATTTTTTCCATTTTTAAAAATGGGGGTTATGTTTCTCCTTTTCCAATCAGTGGGAACTTCACCAGACTGCCATGACTTCTCAAATGTAATGGATAGTGTTTTAGCAACTTCATCTGCCAGTTCCCTCAGGACCCGCAAATGTATCTCATCAGGTCCCATGGACTTGTGCACTTTCAGGTTTCTTAGATGGTCTCAAGCCTCATCTTCTCCTACAGTGAGTGGATCCTCATTCTTCTGGTCCCTGCCTTTTCCTTCTGTCACTTGGGCAATGTGGCTAGAGCCCTTGCCGCTGAAGACAGAGGCAAGAAAGTCATTGAATACCTCAGCCTTGTCCATGTCCTGGGTGACC
>RSEF01000002.1:105739450-105756343 GCA_003993805.1 Himantopus leucocephalus | reverse complement strand
TCTACGACTACCTGAAAGGAGGTTGTAGAGAGGTGGGGATTGGTATCTTCTCCCAAGTAACAGGTGATAAGACAAAAGGGAATGGCCTCAAGTTGCACCAGGGGAGGTTTAGATGGGATAATGGGAAAAATTTCTTCACCGAAAGGGTTATCAAGCAGTGGAACAGTCTGCCCAGGGAAGTGGTTGAGTCACCCTCCCTGGAGGTATTTAAAAGATGTGTAGATGTGGCACTTGGGAACATGTTTTAGTGGTGGTTTTGGCAGTGTAAGGTTGATGGTTTGACTTGATGGTCTTAGGGGTCTTCTCCAACCTGAACGATTCTATGATTCTTTGATTACGTATTTATTTTTGTCTAATTCAGCTGGTTATACTATCCCTCATTAAATACATGAATGCAAACTCTTCCTAATTTTGTTAGTTGAGTTAGAAGTTGAAGTTTTGTTTTGTTTTGTTGAGTTAGAAGTTGAAGTCATTTTCCAGAAATAAAATTCACACTGCAACTGCAGAACCAATTTTTAGCAGAGCCTGATCAGAGATGAAGCTCTAACTTGTTAAAGTACATATAAAGAAGTTAATGATTAACATTCCTTCAGACTATTACAGTGGTAAACCAAAATCATTATCTATCCTCTAATGTGTTGAACTGGGCCATAAAATAGGCCCCAACATATGTGGACTAGACACTTCTTGAGGAAAGTCATTCTGATGGGCTGAAAGACTTCTTTTTCTTCTTGAAAAAATCTTCAAGTATATGCTTAACTTTACGCTCAGGAATCTTTTTACTGATTTCTTGGTCTGAAAGACTGAAAATATGCATGCTGAGTACATGTAATATTCCAGGCATTAAAAATATTTGCATGCAAGAGATTACAGGGATAAAAAAAAAATGTTGTTTTTCTTTTTATGTAATTTTGTCTTCAAAAAAGCTTAGTTATCTTCCAATTTTAATGAGGACATCAAGGGAAATCCCAGAATAGCCCATAGTTTGATGAACTCTAGTAAATGGTGCAAGATTATTATCTGTAAAAGCAATTTAGAAAAAAACAGGGAAAAATGCAGAGTCCAAACAGTTCCATGACCAGCTGTTTGGAAAAAAAAAATGTAGTTAAATTTTTAGGCATAGCTTTTTAAACTCTTTGCTTTCCGGTCTTTTCAACAGAAAGAGTGCATCTCTAATCCAAACAGAATAAATCGTATTTACCTTGGGATATATGAAAACATAAATATTTACTAACACATTAATGCAAGGGCTGTGAGCTTTCTGGCATCAAGCCATACTAAGCTGTGCATCTGCATACACAGAGGACACCACATTAGCATGTGTATGCTAAACCTTTCCCAATTCTTCCTCCTCCTTTGTACTCTATGAAAACCAATTACATTTTAAATTACTAAGCCTCTTCTGCACTTTGTTGAGTAATAAATAGATAGTTAGTCAAAACTGAAAAACTATGACACTGCAGGGTGAGTGTCAATTAGGCCATTTTTAAATTGCCCTTCAGCTTGCTGGATTAACTTTAATTGATGTCCCAATAATATCCCATGTTAAATAATTTACAGTGATTTTTGACTCCCCAAAGCATTACTTAATGCTTTGCAGTTATTCAAGTAGCATGCAAAACAGTGTACATTATGGACGCAGATTTTCCAGTATAATAACCAGTTCAGAGGTCATTAATGCATGTTTAATGGACAAAAACTACTAAGAAAGATACTTTCTTTCTCCCTTTCCAATAAAATAAATAGTACACTTTGTAAAACCAAAGTAGACTCACAAATACAGACTTCCTTAACTATAAGAAACGCTAAAGATCAGACTCACAGAGTTTGATTACTTAGTACTTGATTTTAGTGAGATCAGCCTTAATGTACTTCAGAATAAAAGGGAGAATCAGCCTCCAATAAATGAAAAGACTGAAAGAATGATCATTGAACAAGCAAACAAGCAAAAATGGCTGAGGAGCTTATACTTCATTTCTTAAAATCTCTGCACTGAAAAGAGGTTCTGAATAGATGTTAGGACCTAATTACATGAAGCACCCAATACACATGGCAGGAATTTAGAGGGGCTTTCTGTTTTAAAATCATTGTTTATGGATGTACAGCATATAATATCAGAGCGAGCTGGGTTGCTTTTTCAGGGGAGAAAGAAATTAGAATTTCTGACATAAAAAGTAATATGATACTGATTGCTTATATGAGTGATTTTCAGGCTTTCTCCTTTGGAGAAGAAATAAATACACCAGACCTCTTTCTAGCATAAAATATTACCAAGATTTACCCTAGGTATTGTACTAATTATGATTAAAACATATATTTTATGAATCACTTCACCATTCTTCAGTTAAATCTGAAGATAAAGTATATAAGTTAAGGTTGATTTTACATTACTCATCAACTAAATCAAATCCAGAGATGAAGGATCTATATTTTATCATCCAGTAGACACATCAAAATAAGGACCTGACCATGCTTTTATGGAGATCCGCCCTATTACAACTACAGCTATATTGACCTTAGTTACATTAAGCCTGATTTATACTGATATGAAAGGGAAAATACATTGTTTATTTTGAAATATTACTCCTCTGATTGATTTAATTATGCAAATGAACTGTATGTTTGTCAAAGGAAGATGATAGATAACCCCGAAAAATGAATACTACAGCACTGGTGAAAGCACAGCAGCTAGAGAGCAGGACTCTAGCTACACTTACAGCTCAGTCTGGTGTTAGAAGGAAAAGTTACTTTATCTTCTACATGTTCTGGCAACAGTTTCTTAAATCAGTCAGAAGTGTGTAGTTTAGTGAAAAACTATTTTCCTTTTATATAAAAAAAAACAAACCCAAGATCCAAGTGTATTCATATAATCTTTGCTATAAAAGTTCATTCTAGAAGCAGGAGCAAACACATAAGACTACACCTTGAAATTGCATCACTGAACTGACTGGTCATTTGTTCCTCCTCTCCTTCCCTCCTGTTATTCACTGGAAGCAAGATCAGCTCTTGAGCAAACCAGCTATGGGATGTATGAATTCTTCAACATCAGTAAGCTAATTTGCATGACGTACAAAAGGTTAACTGTCTTCAGTAAATCATGTCATAGTTGTTGTCTAAAATCTCACTGCAGATGTTAGAAATTTTAAGTTGAGAAGTAAATGGAACTAATTTAGTTCATTAAAATTAGTTCACATATGAAAGCAAAGATCTCAAAACCAGCAAAGAACAAGCCTACAATTTCATGACGCTAAATGGACATCTTGTCTCTATGTAAAATTGGCAGGCCAATTTACTACTTATAAGTAAAGAAAAATTGCATAGCGGAGCATGCAGTAATCTAACCTCAACACAACACAGAGACTGACTGACTATTGGCTTCCACCAGTTTTGGTTTTTTGCAACTTTCCTTCTTGATGTGCATTTTGTCAAAGAGTAGGTATCGTTATCATGCTTTGTATCTTATTCTCTTGAAGCACTAGAAGAAAGACAAGAAATGAGAAGGTATTTTTCACTCTGTCACAAATGAGTAGGGAAAATGTAGTCAATGTAATATAAAAGACTAAACCAATTACACAGGTGATTTTTTGTTTGACCAGGAAAAAAGTGAGGCACTGTGATTGAAATACTCCCTAACTGAAACATGGGAACCCAAGCATATCTTTAGCAATAACGTATGAAAAGTATTTCAAAGTACAATCTGAGCACATGATGAATGTAAAATGCTGATCTGTTTAAGTCAAGGCGAATTCTGACAGGATTTCAACTTCTGCACTTTCTCTGAAATTTTCTTCCTGCCTTGGGAAAATATTCATTTCACGGCCTTTTAACATGGCATTCATGCTCTCGTTTAGACAGTGTGTGTATAGACATGCACAGTTATGAATTCAGCTTTTATTTTTTTTAATTGATAAATGTTTGCTTTTACTAGCTGACTTTTTCCAGTGTCTTGCATGACACTGTTTTTAAGGGATTTACAACCCAGCGCAAGATTCTGCAAACTTTGTTAAAGACAATTGACCAGTAAACTGCTTTTGCCATGACAAAACAAAAATTATTTTTTCCATATGTATGGATTGGACTCTGTACATCTTTCTCAGTGGAGTGAAAAATGTTGCCGAGATGAGGAATGTTACATTTCAAGCATGGCCTAAGTACAACTACTCCTTAGTAACAGTATGTCACTTCATGGTTTGAGATCCACCTTTTTCTTTATACTGAGGTCATTAGAAGCCAGTCATATAAGGATGAGATCATACAGGAAACTTCATCTGGGAACTAAGGAGCTATTGGTATTGCAGAACCACAAATGTTTATGTGAAGTCATTTCTGCCCTCTTTTCATAAACATCTGACAACAAGCTGAACTATATTTGACACTCATCAAAAAAAGAAAAATCCTGTTTTATGAAAGCGAGATACATTTACACAATCACATGTAGCCTAATTTCCACAGATTAACAAAATAGTACTCCTTAGTTGAAAAGTGCTAGCTGAAACTGCCAGTCAGCTAACATTACGCATACCTTGTATTTGCAATGAGTAAAAACATGAGTCAATTCCTGCAAGTCTGCTACTGAAAAGCCTCAACATTTTTAAAGCACATTTATGCATACTTTTTCTAAGTAATTTTTTTTAAAAAAAATGGCAAATTTTCAACAAAATTTGCCAAAAGACAGTACATTTGAAAAAAGCTAAGAAAAATGAGTGATCTTTTCATTTAAAAATATATACATATATTTTCCAAAATAAAAGTTTTCTAATTGACTGTGAATTTATTTCCATTAGCTTTGACATGCTTAAAATATTGAAGGGAAATTTATCCCAAAGTTAAAAAATACAGGTAAAGTGAACAAAACCAAAAAAAGCTCCCATATAGCACAGCAGGAAAGCTTGAAGCTTGTGTTTCTTACAGCAAAATAGCCGGTACTATCACATTTTCTCTTCAGACATTTTAATATTAGGAGATTGTAAACAGTATTTCAGTTTTATAGCCTACCCTCATGAGAGAAATAGAAAAAAAAGAGTTATGGAATATAGGAAATGTTTTGTATAGTGAAAACTTGGTAGGTGGCTGTGATATTTTGAATTTTTTTTTTTTAAGATAAAGCAGGTTCTCTTTTGCTGATCATACAATGTTTGCAAAAAAAACCCCAACAACGCCACACAACATACAAACAAACAAAAAAAAATCCCATTGCATCATATTTCTCAGAAGAAATTATTATCATGTTCACTAGGAAGCTGGCTCCGCATTTTGTCTAAGTTCTCTTTTTTCCAGTATATAACGTTGATTAGCACCACAGAGCTTTTTTTCTTGTTTTTAGTGACATTTTTTATGCAATTAAAAGCATTAATATGTTAGCAGTGGCAGAGCCAAAAAGGTTTTGGATAAGCATGAAGGAGTTTCTCAAAGTAAGCAATATAAGCTGCTCCCCCAAGACAAGAACCAGCAGTTTTTGTGTCGTGCACCTCCTTTCATGACAGTTCACAGCAGAGCACCTCACAATCCCAACTAAAAGGTATGAGGACGTCAGCAATGTGGAGAAAGCAAAACCAATAAATTTCTTTTGTTAAATAGTATCTGGAAGACCAAAACATGGCAGTGGACCAGCTTTGTCTTCATGTTCCCTCCCTCTCAGTCAAGCACTAAAAAGCTGTATTTTGCCTAGGAAGAGAAGATACTCCCGCCACAGTACAGTCCGCAGAGCAGTGGCTAGTTACGTACTACTGATGTGTAATATCAAAACTCCAAGCCGCTGTACCACCAACTTACTGGATCCTGATATGCTCTACTTTTCTGTCTGCAACACATCCTGCTGTGAGCTCTGTGCCATTTTGCCGCAGGGCCCTGTGATTCCCTGTGCTGAAATACTGTGACCAGAGTAGAGCAGGAAGGAGATCGCTGCCCTACCTATATACTGCCCTACCAAAATATTGTTAACATCCTGAAATAAGTTTATAACTACCATGATATTTTTATGTAAGTGAGATAAGCAGCATTAATATTGTCAACAATTCAAACTATAATTCCCACCAGTAAGCATTTTGAAATCTCAAAACTTCGAAGCAACCAAGAGGAACTCTTTTTTAAATAGCTACTGTACATACCACTGGGGTGACTCCTCCATTTGTAGAATATTGAGAAGTGGGATGTTTATTTGGTCTCTTCAAATGACACAAGTATTTCCTTGCTGATGCCCATTCCTCTCTGCTGGTTCACACTACACAGCATATGCCAAAAAGTGCTTGTTCAGCTACCAATTCCTCTTGCTTTCCTCAAGGCCCATTCAGTTTCCTAACTAATCTGCTAGTAATTGAGCTGGAGAACTAATCCTTGTGGGTTTTCTTTTTTTTTGTTTGTTTGTTTTAATAAAACTGACACATTTTCTGAACGACCTGGATACTAAACATGGAGCTGTATGCCTGCATGATCAAAATCCATTACACAAACACTTGGTGGATCTCTCCAAAAACCAACATGATCTTCCAAGCAGGTAGAGAGTGAGGACAGAAGTTTATGGCTCTTGAGCTGTGTGCTAAAGTACTTAGGCAGTTCCTGAAGGACTGCACTCCACGGAAAGGACCCTTGCTGGAGTGGTTCTTGAAGAACTGCATCCCGTGGGAAGAACCCATATTGGAGATGTTTGTGAGAGGTTGTCTCCTGTGGGAGGGACCCAATGCTGGATCAATTAGCAATGTAAAAACCTTCCCAGATACAGGAGGAAAGGCTGGAGAGTCTATATACACTTGGATTCAGAGGAGACAAGAAACAGATTTTGTTTTCAATAGTCTTTCCTCATTGTGTTGATACCTGGAACACGAATAACACATTAAAATTAGGTGCTAGACAAGGAAAAAAATATTTCAAGCCTCTTATCTAAGAGAAAGAAATCTGAGTCTATCAGAATTAATGCTTAGTATAATATAGCCATTACTACCAAATCTGAGACCTAATCTTTTCTCCCTCTTCCCTGCCATCTAGACCCTAGTCTCTCCGGTTAAGTACTTCTCCATGTTTAGTCCAACAATACCAACATTCCCTGTGCTCCAGGTATTGAAGTCTCCATAAGGTCAGACAGCTACAAACGTGGTTTACACCAATAAATCACAAAAAGCCTTCCAGGGAATCCCAATGAACAATTTCTACTCAGGGGCTTTCTGGCAAATACTTGGTGCTTGGTTATGCATACAGCACCATCACTCCAAGCACATTCCTGTTATCTACAAGTATACACTTTTCTTTTTCCCAGTCTGCTGGAGAGACCGAGCTCGATTAGCTCATGGGGAAAGAGGGTAAGGTGTTAGAATGCTAATGTACATTTCTGGGAATTACTTGCTGAGGGAGGACAGCCACACTGAAAAAATCGGCTTTGCTTTTAGCCTTGAGAAAGAAGGTCTTTAGTCATTCCAGTCTTAACAGCGTGAATTTCACAGTTTAGGTTCTGCTGTAGTCACAGATTCATCCTTCCAGAATAGTCCAAACAACATCTTGACTGCTAAAAGAAACAGGAAATAATATTTTTTGTTGCAATTTTGCCTTTAAGTGTTTATCAAAGCAAAAAGAAAGATTAGTATTTTTCAACTTTGAGCAAAATACATATTATGACTTTTAATACTGTTTCTTTTGATGTTGAAAAATAAACCATAAGAAAAAAGATCTGACCTTGCTGCTAAATATTGTGATTTTTGGCTTATGCAACAAATTATTTTGGTGGTATACTAATTAGACCTAGTTATGAGCATTGCATTAATTATAGAAATTTTATGCATCAGTAGTATGACTAGAAAGATTTTTAGTTATAGAATAAGGTTATACCTAAGAAATTACTTGTGTAATCTATATTAATTCACTTACTATTTCAGTTACTAGGGTTTTTATTTTATAATTAAAATGCTTTCTAGTGATATTACTGCTATGAAATATTTCTTTATACAGTGAGAACCTACATGAATTATTTTACAGATAATCATAACCACAGACTTTACTACACAACAGATTAATTCTAGTAAAATAATTAAAACCTTCATTTATTACATGACACTGGTCAAAATAATGCTCAGTTAGCTCCTGACTCAGCAAATATGTATTAGCTTTATGCATATTAGCACTTCCATTCAAATTCAACAAAGTAGGAAAATATGTTAAAAATAGACATTAGACCTTGCTATGCAGAGGGACTTTATTCATTAATAATTTTCTGATGAAACAATAAATGAAAAATAGCTATTCATAAACATATCAAGGGATGAAAACAAATTCTAAGTAGCCTTTTTGAGACAAATATGCACTTCCATGTTTTCTGTCTCCTACTGTCTGGCAAGGAGAAGAGAGAAGCAAAGCAAGGGTAGATACAGCAGCCATAGACCTGCTCTAAGTTGTGCCAGCTGAAATGAATACTTCCAAATCATTTGATCAGAAAAATCAAATGGTGTATGTTATATTTCAGCTCAACTTGCTGCCTGACTGGCAGTTACTTCAAATAGCTCACTAACCTAAATATCAATTTCAGTATGGAAGTTTTAAGACCAGTCCGCATGACCCCAGGGGCATCAAGGGGTGACAGCTGGGACTGAGGCTTCTTGTTCAAGATGAATTAAAAAATATTTAATTTTGTAGAAAAAGGATCCAAACGACAGAGCTACTTCTAAAGATTCTCGGCTATATCTCTGAATTTCGTGATCTGTGAAACAGACGTAACAAGTGACCTGACTGTCAGGAATGCTATATTACATGTTGTGTACAAACAGTATAACGTTGTGATGTAACACACTGCAGAAATGCTTTTTGAAAGGTATTAATTGAAACCGTCAAGGAAGCAGGGAAGGAAAAAGACTGAAGAACAAAAAAGCTCCCAAAAATATGAACCGAAGGTGAAAGACAAAGAAAAACCTTCAGGTTTCAGGTTTACTCAGGCAGACCTCTACACTGATTCTAAATTAAATTTAAAGTTTATTGACAGTGAATGGAGAGTCAAATTGTTTACCCACAATGACAGGAAATACATTTTCCTAGTGCCAAAATATTCCAACAAATTATGATCTGCCATCATCTCATTTAAATATTTCAAATAGGAAATCCAACTGACTCCAGACTGATCAGAGTTTTGCTGTGCTGGAAAGCATTACAAGAATATGCAGCATTTTCAATGCAGGAAAGAATCCTCTTTTGCCATCATTTAAATATTACAAAGAGTAAGCACCTTTTATTAATGCTTCTATATCCATACGTGCACTTTGCTATTACCAACAGAAAAATTTCCTCAGACAACCACCAGTTTAAAGGCAGATAGAATATCTGAACTTATAGCTGCAAATTACAAAATAAGATTGCCAATGTGTTGACATAAAAAAAGAAATTCAGATTTTTTTTATTTCTTAAAATTAAACTTGTTTTTCTTTTTTGTTTTAATTTACATTTTTTTCATCTTGGATCAAAACAAAAAAGCAGTTCCTTTTTCACAATTAAAATATGGTTTTATTGTTTTGTACTACTAAAATTTCTTTTGGATCTTTTTGAGACAATATTTTAAATAAGCGCTGTTCTTATCTTGAAACTGCAATAATAGTAATAATAATAATTATTATTACTATTAAAATGTTGACATTCAAATTTACTTTTTTTCTGTATTTTTAGAAATAACCTGGCATCATAACCTACATGACATGGACAAGTAAATATAACCAGAATTTTGGTGGGAAGCTTTCCTTATCCAGATTAAATATCCAGTATGATATTCTAGTTCTTTTATAACAAACTCCCTTTTGTAACAAAATAAAATGGGAAATAATGACATGTTAAGCCTCTACTTTTTGTATAAAAAAATCTTGTAATGTAAAGCAAGGATGAAAAAAACCTAATCCTTACCACAAATTTGATTTAAAAAAAAAAAAAAAAGAAGCTGCAATATTGATAATACATTGGCACTTTGCTTTAAAAGTCATGTTTGCTGTAGGCCTGATCCCAAGTGCATCTCCATGAGGTGAAAGAGTTCCACGTACAAAAGAGGTTGCAGGCAACTGCCTGGTGGTTTGCATGGGGAAAACGGGGTGGGTTACATCGGGGCTGTGACATCATAACGTGGTGCTGGAACCATTTTCCCAGCCAAGACACCTCATGTTAGGCTGATGCAAGGCAATCCTCACACAGTCCTGAGCCCGAATTGCAGGAAGGAAATAAAACGGGAAGTCAAGTGGAGGATCACTTTTTCAAGTGTGTTTCTTTTTTTAAGTTAAATTATCCCACCCAAAAAACCCAACATGAATAAAAGTGAAGGCATTAGAGGGGTAACTAAGTTAGTACTGGAAGAGAAAATGAGCAAATCACTGTAGAGATGTGGGCAAAATTCAGTTTGTTTCCCAGTTCCCTCTGTTGTCATTTTCAGTTTGTCTGTTTGGACAGGGCTGTATCAGCATTTGCTCTTCAAAAATACAACTGTTCTGATGAGCATGTGCTGAGCTACTGGCAAGAGTCTAGTGCCCTCAAAAAAACATATGAGTTTACTGTTTATCCATGTTTAGCATTAGGAAAGGGAGGAAGTGGGAGACAGCCTTGGCAAGGCAGCAGTACTAGCAGCCTGAAGGGAAGTGTCTGCCAGGGAACACAAACACCAAATCAGGGCCTTGGAAGAAGCTTCTCAGGGGACTTCTTTATATAACTTTAAAAAATGTGAGCCTCAAACTTCGCAAATTAGGTTAACTTCAAGTGCTATAAAAATATTCTTGAAGCAAACCAAAAATGAGAAGCATTCTTAGCTAGTTAGCTGAATGAAGTGCTTGGAAGTCAGAGGCCCCTGCTGGTGAGCAGGGATGAAGTCTTCTCCAACCTTTCACACCAGCTAAAAGACAGGTCCTCTCGTAGGTTCAGATTTAGCCAGATAGGCTTTGGCAAGCAGAGGCATCCCATTGGCAGGACGCTGGGAAGCACCTTTTACCTTCTGACCCATAGTTTTGTTCAGAAGCAGCACAACGGCAAATATTAATTTGAGAATTCATCCTACCGCAAGTATGAATTCATCCTACCGCCTTTGAATTTCCAGTGTCTCTGCCAGCTGGCAATAAACAGAATTCAAGATGCAAAATGCATTATGGAAATCAGATAAACTTAAAAGGAGAAAGAAAAGAAATTAAAAAGGAGGTTTTTTACTTGAAAAGGAGAAAGGTAATCTTTTTTGAGTTTTCAAGTGAGACATTTTATACTGTTCTACTTGAAGGCATATACTGGGAGAAAGTAACTCACTTTTCTTGGCTTAAATAGAAGGAAGCTTGTAAGGTTAACAAACTTTTTAAGATAAAAGATCTGGAAAGAAAAATTGACAAATGGCAAATACATGTAGTACAAGTACAAGTATTCATCAAAATTCAAAGAAATTTCTTCAAAATCCATAGGTTTTTGAAAATATACTTAGCTTTCATATGACAAAAATTTTAACAGAGAGAGCACATTTAATGTTTGGGGAGGAATCTTTGCCTTTTTTTTTTGAGTTCTTCATCAATTTTGCTTTTGCACATAGCACTTGGCCCCATCTGGAGTACTGTATGTAGTGTTGGGCTCCACAATATAAGCGGTATATAAAAATGTTAGAATATGTCCAAAGATGGTGAAAGGAGTAGAGGGCAAGACATATGAGGAGCAGCTGAGGATATTAAATTGTACCATAAAATGACCAAGTAATCTTAGTGCTTCATCTTCATTCTCACGCTTGTGAAATCATCCAGGAAACCATTGTCATCTAAACCTGTATGTGTATGTTTGTTGAAGGGCAACAATGAAAATGAACCTGATTTTCCCTTAGTGTAGAAATTTACATAATGAGGAAGACAGAAGAGACTCACATGTATTGACTACAATGAAATTTAGATTTTTCATGCTTTTCTGAAAACAGTGATGTTTAACAATATGATTTCATAAACTGTTAAAATGGCAAATAAGTGTATTTAAAATACAGATAATATATTTTCTATAGAATACAGGGACAGTCAAACAGTTTATATAGGAGATCAAATATCAAAATTTCTGGGTGACCTTCCGACCAACATTCAATGCATGATTTTGGACAATTAAATAAGTCTTACTGTGATTTTATTTACATCACTGAAAAGTACTACATACTTTACAAGTATTTAGGTATAATGAATATTTGAAAGATATTTGGATGGGCCAAAATGACATATGTCATGGGAGTAGCAATGCATGCATCTGATGCTCTCCTAGTTCAACATAGTGTGTACCGTCCTCATCCACAAGCAGCAAGGAAGAGTTAAATTTATTGATGTGCTGTAGTACAAAGCAACATACTTTAGGATCAAAGTATCTGTTATTAAAACTATTGACAAGCTCCCATTTACTAATGTCTCCTTTGCAAGCTAGAACATTCCATTCTCTAGGAACTGGTGCTTTTTCAATGGGGAAAAGAAAAGAAATTTTACTTGGGAGCAATTTTAGCAATCATGCCTGGTCTTACAAGGGAGTTGAAAGACTCCTTGCAACCTCTCAGTCCGCATAGGCTTAGTCTCATCTTAGGGAGGGAGACATCTACTTAAACTATATATTCAGATGCTGAAACATTGCATTTATACATCACATCTGTTTATACAAAATGCACAGAAACTGCAAACTATGCTGCTTCACCATCCATTTCTTCTCATTAGTCTTGTTTACCACCTGTCCTTCAAAATGATTGTCTTTGCTAACAAACTCATTGGATAAAAGTTTTTTCAAGTATAAATTCCAGAGTCAAACTCAGTTAATACAGCTATTCAGACAATTTTCTTTAAAACCTTTCTAATTCAGCAGTATATAGCTCATTTCCCACATATCCGGAGTTCTAAATTACCTTAAGAAATTTATTGCTGAAAATGAAGGTGACTGTTAATATAAAATCAGGTTAAGTTACTCTCTTAGAAGGGTCTGTTTCTATTTTGAAATATGCAGCAAATTCTGCCAACTGTGAATATCTCACCTACCTAAAGACTAAATTTGCCATAGGTGACAGACAAATCCTTCTTGCTTATCTGTGGGACCAGCATCTTACCTTATAACATGCTTATTTTCTCACACTGACAAGTCGTTGACTCAGCAGGCAGAATGGGAAGCGAAAGTTGAGATCATGCATCAATCACCTCCCATCACATTCCCCAGCCCGAATGTCAGTGATTAGACAAACTTGGATTGACAAGCGTCTTGTCTGGACAAACAGCTTGTCAGTTTTCTAATAGGATTCAGCTGCTCTCTCACTGTAAGCTTTACAACCTGAATCACTTCAAATATTCCCCAGTGGAAATGGGTGAAACTGAATGAACAGAGAAGGGGGGGGGTTCATTTTGCCAATTTTAGAATAAATTACAACTTTCAGAACTTTACTTTTGGCAATTATTTTGTTGTAACAAAAAGAGAGGAAAAAAACAACTTTAATACTGACATTAATTACAGCTGTTATGATAATTTTTTTCTTTCAGCAAAAGATTGGTCCAGCAGATGTCCCTGATACTGAAGCGATGCTCCTGATTTAGGAGACAAACAACTTTCAGAAGCATCATTGCATTTACATGAAGAAACTAATAAGACATTTTTTTCTATAGCAATCAATGCCCCAGATAATCATCACAGTCACATTTGAGGGATGAATTTAGTTCAGAGTATCTTTTTAGACCAAGGATCTTTACTCATTAGAAAAGTACGTATTAGAGGTAAAAGCAAAATATAGTGTGGTACTATCATGTATTTGTATTAAATGGATTGCAACTAAGAGCTACTTAGCTTGCACAGGGATGCTTTATTACTACGCTGGGACTTTAATAGGAAAAAACAAACACATAATATTCCACTGCAGCCAAAAGCTATGATTATATACTTGAAAAAGCATGGATAAGAAACTTCTTGCAAATAAACACTATTTATTCTGTTTATTAAACCTAAAACCGGTTTATTTTTATATCAGTTTTTTATTGATCCTCTCATAAACACTGAACTTTTAGAAAAAATTAATTATAACAGTAAAATGTTTCAAGTAAGCATGGATTTAAGAATACTAAGGATATTTTTAATCCTAGGATTTTTTATGGATTCTGCATCATACAGAGATAGACAATTACAACGCCAGTTTGAAAGTCTAGAAGTTTGGATTAGTATACTGAAAATGCAGTAAATGAATGGCTCAAGTGGTTGTTAATAAAATACAAATTCCTGTCAATAGCAAACCAATAACATACACGCATAGCTACACGGGAACAATACATTAGCCTAAAATCTTCTATGAAGAATTTTGTTTATTAACAAACAAACTCAAAATTAATTATCTTTACTTAGTCCTGTATAGGTCCCTGGATCTTGAAATAAAGTTGTGTATGTGCAGTTCACATTGCAGAAGCAGAATCCAAGTTTAATGTTAAGGTCACTTTGAGAGTCACTTCAAAAACCTGATGCTACACATTGTTTCCACTGTACCGCCATTTGAACATTTTGGTTACATTCCTTCCACTACACCGAGTACTATTTGGCCACTTTGCTAGTTACACCTGAAGTGTGTAGGCATTTCCCAGTGACACCATCTCTTCCATTTCCAAAGACAGACTACTTCAAATAATTGAAAAGCTCCATATATGAATTCCAAATTTTCTGAGCTTTTTTGGTTTTGTTTTGTTGATTTTTTTTTCTGTTACTATACTGTTTCTCTTTTAAAGAAAAAACAACTATATTATGAAATGAAACAAAATGTTAGGAAAACAAATCTAAGATGATGAAAAATATATACTGATATTTTTCAGACTACTCTAGTAAATGACAGTGGTTCCTTTAAAACATTAAAAAAAAAAAATCTGATCTCCAGCATCTTAGTCTAAATGACACAATACAAATTAAAGTGGAAAAGAACCCCACCCTAATGCATCAGGGAGAAAAATACATATAGATAATGGAATTATTTCAGAACATGCACACAACCCAGAACATATTTGAAGCTGCTATGATTCATTGACACAAACACTTATTTTTTCTGGAAACAATCTGTATTTTTATCATTGATATGTCACAAGAAAAATAATCTAAAGGGAAAAGACACATTATGAAATATCTCTATAAAAGAGATGCATTCAAATAGTTCAAATAAAAATTTAACATCCAGGAAGCACAACAAAAAAATTACATGCATATATAGTAAAGTGATTAAGAAACACCTCACGTGTCATCACTTACTGAATACTAATAATAGCTACAACAAAAATACCAGCTTTTCTGAGAACTCAGATGTTTGTATATGGGAAGGCCATAGAATGCAAATACATTATAGTCATGCTTGGTCCAAGAGCACATGATATTCTGCTGCAAATCATTAACACTAGTAACTCCCAAAATTCCATGGCAACATGTTATAAAACTGATTTTTTCAAATAAATCTTCCTGGTTTCCCACCAGAAAATCTTACTACCCAAAGTTCACTTGGTAGGCTTGTACCGAACTGGAAGTCTCTGAGGACTCATGTTCTTTTGGGTAAATTTGGAGTCCAGATTATGATTATTGTATCACATGCTGATAATTAAGAATCTGACCTGATCTGCAGAGGGTCCAGGTGACTAAAAGTCTAGGTAACTAAAAACTTATATAGTAAGAAAGTTACACTAATTACTAGAAATTCTGTTTAACTGAAAGCTATGATAATTGCTAAAACTATGTTAACTGCTAGAAATTGTAGACAATAAGCTATGTTGGTTATTAAAATTTTTATGTAGTAATAAAGCTCCAATTATAACTACAAGCCTGAGGACAGTTCTTATTCTACCAAGGATCCCTAAAACAATCTGCTTGTCCCTGTAGTGTCAGGTGACACCCAGACAAGAACTAGCATGGGCATTTGAATGCAAAATGGAAGATTAAAAAAAAAAAAAATAGTCCTTTGAAGGCAAAGAGAACGGAAACTGCACTTAGAGTCTTTTCATGCTGAGCTAAATGTTTTCTTTTTTTTCCCCCTAAACTTCAAGATTCATTTTTTTCAACCTTCATTTCTTTTTTATTTACTTTTATACTTATTGATGTATACACACACGTATATACATATATTAAAGTGCAGCCTATCTGCTCTGCCACCCCTATACAAGAGATTCAGCTGTTTTCTGGAGCAGCAGATCAGAATATGCAACTCATACAGAAGATTCATTTAAAATTCTTATTTTTCTTGTAGTTGTGAAAGCCAAGTTTATGACAAACATTCAGTCCAAGCCGTGAGTTTACACATCAGTGAGATTTTCTCAATATGAGCAAATATTGTTCTAGTGTCTAGCAAATGGCCAATAAAACACTGGTGCTGATGTATTTAATTTTTAATTGGGATAAATGCTACGTGCCCAGCAAGAACAGACTTAAACTGCAGGCACTTAAGAAAGATAGATGAAGAAATGGACAAAAACAGAGGGAGGGAGAGGAGAGGAAAGGCAGACATGCAGACAGAGAAGGTTGTAGCGCTACCCTGATAGTACAGTAGGTAGTCTGAGAAGCATTGGGGTAGGTGGAGCTTTCTAACACTGCTGTGTCCCCAGAAAATGCAAGAGGCCTTTAATTTGAAGAAAAGCAAATACAGTAACATGACATTGCTGCTAGCACTGCTTGTTAACAGCAGGGAGACCGGTTTCACAGAACTGATTTTCAGGGGATCTTCATTTTGATGAGATCTTTTTCATTCTCTCCCTGTAGGAAAGAATTATAAGATGTGAAACCCTGCATCTCAGCAGGTTTGCTCTGTCTCTAATGAGATAGAAGGGAAAATCCTGTCAAGACTAATACTCCTCTAGTGGAAGACCTTAAAATGAGAATGATACAGTGCTCTGCATGACAGCTTGCCCTTAGGATGTAAGGCATGTTGCACTCCTCTTCTCTTCTCTTCTCTTCTCTTCTCTTCTCTTCTCT
>RSEF01000002.1:105716564-105738450 GCA_003993805.1 Himantopus leucocephalus | reverse complement strand
ATGCAGCCCAGGATTCCATTGGCCTTCCTGGCAGCAAGGGCAGGAGTATTTTTTTAAGTAGAAATAATAACTAATCCCCCAATTTCTGCCATAGAAATACACATTCTTCTGTCCAATGGCAATAACTCAAACCCAGTGACTTTTCTTCAGGCTACATGCACGTTAAACTCCAGTTACTATGTTGTTTTGTAGCTGTAGCAGTATCCTGTAAGCCTTCACTTGCCAAAATCTTGGCTATGAGATTAGAGCTTTACCTCATGCAGGTTAATATGATGTTTCTAAACATCGTGGTCAAGAGGAAACAGATTTGAAAGCTCAGCGTTTAGCTTTGGGAGTGATCAATCAGAGCTAAACTGAGTCTTGCTGTGAGCTGTTTTCCAACCAAATAGCTCAAACTAATAGTCCTAAACTAAATGCTGCCAGACTTCAAAGAATCATGTCAGAAGCAAATGATGTAAAGCAGGATGTAAAGAAGAAGTAATCAACTTAAAGGTGTGCAGAAATATTACAGGCTTTGGTCCGAGAGACCACACATTTTTAAAGGTTTCTCCTGTTTTTTAGGAATGGCCAGTATGCCAAAGGCATGAATGCAGTCTTAGTTTAAGTGATGCAGAACAACAAACAGTGATAAAACTGTTGAATATTTTTAAATTTAATTGCATCTACAACAATGAAAAGATCTTTCATCACCGTGTGACAAAACCTGGAGCTTGCTTACTGGCCACAAAAGAGCGCTCACAGTCACCACTGAAATTATATTAGGCAATGTTTTATTAGCTGTTTGGGTGAATAGGGTGCTGCTGTCATTGGAACCGGTGTTTTGTCATCTGTCTCTAGGGATCAGTGTTGTCTGTTCCAACATATTCCCAGTACAGATTATGTGTTTTTTATCACCAGATGAAAACATTAACGTCACTATGATGGTAGACTCACCATTACTTTTTTCATCTCCTGGTAGTTGTTGTTTTCGTTAAGGTTAAAGACGATCCTTTCTGATAGGAGCTGATTTTTTGTCTCATCTTTGAAGTATGCAGTAACTTGCACAGGGCGCTGTGCTCCATGGACTTGAACGGTTACTGTCTCATGTGTGCCCAAATGCACCACATTTGGGGCAGTAATAAGAAATCTAAACCAACATAGAAACAGATTGTCCAGTATGTAGGCTGATTTTGCATAATACAAGAATGTCCAACCAATGCAAATTCTAAAGAAAAAACCTCCCACGGAATAGTTGAGCTTGGAACTTGTGGACATCACCTAGTCCATCCCCCTTGTTAGTCAGAGTAGAGGTTAAAAGAAGACAGTTTCTCTCCGACTGATCCTTAAATTCTGAACCATCACATTTAGGTCCTACAAAAGTCCCCATAGGTAGGAGAGGAAAAACCTGCAATATGTCCCAGGCACTGCCAATGCCATTTATAGCCCTGGTTTAGCTCAGAGAGTTCTATGAACTCAACTTTCTGGAAGCAAAACCAGGCCATACATTAAGAAACAATGAACAGATATTCATAAATACATATTTGACACTATGAAGTCATGTATCTTCATGCACCTACATTATGCCAGCTTGTGCCTCAATATGTCAGGAGATATCCATTTCCTACATAACCATATGTATGGGGTTTCAAGTAGCTGATCTTTATTCAGATGTCACTGTTTGTGAAATGCTGGTAATGAGAGACCATGGAAGGTGAGACCACAGCCCAGAGAAGGGCTGAGTTGGAGGCTAAAGTGGTTGGGATTTATTTCTTTACCTTTATTACTTTCCTCTAGTCCTAACTTTGCTCTGGTGCTTCTTGGTAATTAATTTCATGACCTTTAAAATGTAGATCATCATTCTTGCCCTCTTTTTTTCAAGTATCTTTTACACACAAAAATCAGAGCACTGTATGAAGAGCTGTCTTAATCATCAAACCATCGAATCATAGAATAGTTAGAGTTGGAAGGGACCTTAAAGATCATCTAGGTCCAACCCCCCTGCCATGGGCAGTGACACCTCCCACTAGATCATATTGTTCAAAGCCCCCTCCAACCTGGTCTTGAACACTTCAAGGAATGAGGCCTCCACAACATCCCTGGGCAACCTGTTCCAGTGTCTCACCACCCTGACAGTAAAGACTTCCTGATATCTAATCTAAATCTATCCTCTTCCAGTTTAAAACTGTTACCCCTTGTCCTATCGCTACACTCCCTGATAAATAGTCCCTCCTCATGTTTCCTGTAGGCCCCCTTTAGCTACTGGAAGGCTGCTATAAAGTCCCCCTGGAGCCTCCTCTTCTCCAGGCTGAACAATCCCAACTCTCTCAGCCTGTCTTCATAGGAGAGGTGCTCCAGCCCTCTGATCATCTTTGTGGCCCTCCTCTGGACCCGCTCCAACAGGGCCACGTCCTTCTTATGATATAATGGCAAATACAGAAAGAACAGTTCTGAGGTTAAGAAAGCTGCTTTTGGAAAATGATTACGCTGCAGAAGACTTCTAAAATGAAAGGTAATTGATTTTACCATTATCAGAATGGGTTGGCTGAACTTTCTCTCTTTTTACCTTTTTTTTTTAATGTTTCTTCTTTCTTAAATTTAAAAAATGAAAGGTGAGGTATAGAAATAAGGGAATAAAGCCAGTCTGTTTTTTTCAAATGAAATTCAAATTTACTTTTTTTTTTTTCTGATAATAGTCACAGTGCACTGTGAAAACAGAATAAATAGTATATCTCCCTTTCCATATGATTAGTGAAATGTATCATAGGTGGTCTGAGTCTTCACACAAACATGGGGATCTTGGAAAAGAAAAACAAAACAGCCTTCAATAAACATTAAAAACTTTTAGAATTTTTACCTATATATTTGTGAAAATACTTTCTAATGTTTCGAGTTTACAATGAATGATGAAACTCCTCTTTCAGTTACATCTACCATCATGCAATGCTTGATCCTGGTCTTTATTGTTTTCATTTATCTAATTGTCTTCTCTAATTCATTAGTCAGGCAGGTTTGACATCTATATACATTCAAACACTTGAACGTTGAGGAGAAAGTTTTCATTTTCATTTATTCTCAGAGTTCATTGCATTTTCTCGATGGCATCGAAGGGGTTTTACTCTAAAAGTGCCACTGCGTCACCCACTCAGTGTCTGTTGGCTTTAGCAAAAGGTGAGTGAACTTAGATACAAGACCTGTCTTCGCATATGTAAAAGACAATGTAATGCTTGCTCTCTGCCATAGACTACAGAAATTTAGGGTCTTTTCTTTACAGCAGTATAATTAGTTGTTTAAAAGTTTACCTATGCAATAGCTTGGATAGACATGGTCACTAGCCTACACTGCCCATAATGTCAGCTAGCCAGGCACAAGCCAGATCTGGTCTCGAAACATCGTGATGATATTTTCCTGATATAATGTTCAGTTTCACACACCTAATACATTCAGCACCTTGTGTTTCGCACATCCAGTTACCTCTGAAAAAACCTAACTCAGTCCCTGTTTCTACTAAGATTTTATCACAGATGACAAAGCCTGTGCTTTACTGAAGATGAAATTGCCCCAGGATGCACCATAGGTACCCCAATACCAAGTTTCTATGGGGTTGTAGTTTTCATGCTGATGTGGACACTGGAGGTCAACACCAGGCTGCAGGCAGGAGTCTGCACCTGACTAAAACCAGAAGAGAAATAAGTATTTGGGGCTGGAGATAACCTCGAAAGTGGGCTGATATGGAACATGAGGAGAGTTTGGTCTGACTGCCCAAATATCTTACCAAAGGTCTCCTCTGGCTATGCCAAGTACCTGAATACACTTGATCCTGGTGGGAACAAAGCAAGAGTCTCTTCTCTTGTACCTCTGCCCTACTGATAATAGTAAATTTGAAGGACCTTTAACTTGCTCCATAGATTTTCTCAAAGAGTTACATCGATTTCCTAAACCTGGGAATTTGTCCAACTAGAAGAACCTGTATCAACATATGTAAATGTCCACAAAAACAGAGGATAAGTACAGAAAAATCCTGAAGCTCTCCCAAATGTGGAACCTTGGCTTTCTGCAACGTATAAATCAATTACAGAAAGGAGAGTTATTCTTTCCCAAGATTTTCCAATCCGTTAAATGTCATAAACTAAAGATGAACAAGCAGCAATAACAGCAAGAACACTGTGCTTTAGTAGGACATTTTGACTATTTGTCACTGAATTATGATCTTTCCCCTTAAAAGTGCCTTAAAAGGGCAATTTTAAGCTTTTTACTTTTTAGCGATTTAAGGTTGCACAATTTTCAGTGGTCTAAGAAACAGGCTTTGTTGATTCTCTATCAAGACCATTAGCATTTCCTACTTTCTCTTCGAAGGATTTGTTAGGAGTGAATAATGAATAATAAAATGTACTTACGATGGTGCTTGCTGTGTATTGGACAACAGCGAACAAAAGCTCATCAAAAATACCAGCCTTTCCATTGGAAAACTCTACAACATCTGCAAAACAGAAATACCAAACAGCCACTGTCAATCTACCCTTGAGGTGCAGGTTTTAAGAAATGGGCTGATGGCACATTGCAGCAAAGAATGTTACCTATCCTGGTTATTTATTAATAATTCGCAAAGCCATGCAACCAATAATGACGGACATGCTGGTGATGTGCAAAGTAATAACCAGGGGAGAGACATTCTGGACTAAGCCACAATTTTACATTTAATTATCCATTCATTCTCTTTCCAGCTTCAATATATTCACATGATAGAGACTAAAAGTCATGTGCAGAGAGACGTTTTCACAAATACTGCAAAGGCAATCCCGAAATCAAACAAGACACCATGGCTAAAAGAAAGGCTGTAAAGCACTTTTAAATAGGAACAAATGCAAGTGACAGGTCCCTTCTCTATGCCATTACTTATCTCCAGGAATCTCTGTGGTCAAGCAAAGGTGAGAGAAAGCTCCTTCTGGTTTAGATAACACCAAAGGAACACCACTGGACTGCCTGTACAACTCCATCCCAATGTGTTGAACTTGAACACATTCATTTGCTTTGACTTAAGTGGAAATAAAATGGATGTCTTTGAGCTACTCAGCCTAGTTTTCCTTTATGGTCAAGACAGAGGGCTTTTTCAGAGGGTAGTTAGTCTCAACTTAGCATAAGCATCTCTTCAGCTGAAGGGATTCAGGACTGCAGAAAAGACACACAATGTCTTAAAAGACAGAATACTCAAAAACAGGGGGAAAAAAATAATCTGATGAATAACTGTTTGTGCAGGAACCAGTTTTGATCAAAGGTAAATGAAAGAACAAACTGAAACTGTCATCAGGTCTCATTTTTGGAAGCCTTTACTGGATCGTTGTGTCCCAAACATGATTTTGTTGACTCATGAGAATGGAAAAATGCCCATCTGATCTACAGGCAGGTCAAATCCCAGAAATGATCACATGGCTACCCACAAATTCTGGGGATAAACTGCCCTTTAATACACCACATTTAAGTCTGTGTCTTTAATTACTAGCCTTAAATTAGTTCTCCATTGTCTGTAAGGTGAACTTATGCTCACAGCAAGGGCTCACTGCCCCAGGTCATGTTGCACTGTGAGGGCGAAGGGACCTCCACCTCACCCCAACACTTGCCTAAGAGACATCCCTTGTCTGGCTCTTCAGACAAAGCAGCTCCAGCAAGAGCAGCTTCAAGACAAGGAGGTAGGGGAAGAGAAGAAGGTGTAAGATGTCAAGAAACAAATTCACTATTTTACATTGAGTGTCTCACGAGTGTGGTAGCTCCCTCTGAGGCAAAACCAGATGGATGACAAGTACTTTCTGTTCATTGGCAGTCACGGAAAGTACCAGCAGCAGTAGCAACAAGAATGTTTCTGGTTTCAAAGTCACATTAACAAAAACTAAGTTTTTCCTGCTCTAGAAATAGTTTTTTTCTGAGAGACAGTCAATTGCTTTCACCCTTCCTCTTCTGGCTTCCACTCTCACTTCAGTTGTCAGTCAGGAGGGAGAAGGTGAAGAAAGGTACCTCTGGATCCACAGGGTCCAAATCCATGCTCTTTGGGTGATGTTTACAGGACATAAGAAATGGGAACTGCTATGACAAAAGTTATTTTCACTCTGCCCTCCCTCTTCACCCTTTGATTCCCTCTGCAGTTATGCACTGACAAAACTTATTTCCCTGCCAAAATCACATCATTTTTCTCGGGGCCTCTGGCCTCCCAAACCCAAGCTAGGTGGTGAGGAAGAGCAGAGATTTCCACCACGAAGCTTCTTTGTGCTCGGCACAAAGACATAGGTTTTGTTCTCTTGGGAACAGGGCTCATGCTCTCCCCGGGCAGCAGAAGACACTTGTTGAACTTGCAGCTGGTAAAATAAGGACTTCACACTCTTGCATGAACAAAGAGAAGATAATGGGGGAAGCTAATTAAGAGCAGCAGTAGCTGTGGAGCATGCTAAGGCTTCTGCCATTTTCAGAGACAGTTCCACTGCTAATTCTTATTCGGCTGCCATCCAAGGTCGGGGCTGATGCAATCACTGAGCAATCTCAGTCACTAAAACAGAACCAGAAATGAGTATGAATAGGTCCTTTATTTTTGCTCCAGACAAATAAAAAATAAGAAAAAAAAATAAAAATCAACATCCGCAAGGTCAGTGCCTTTCCTTGAGAAACGCATACGGAGTTCTCCCAGGTGAAAAGTCAAAAATTTGCAGAAGACTGCAACACAACCATCATGGATTTCCTACTCCTGAAGTCACAGGAAAGGCAACTCTGTGCTGTGGGGTCACACCAAAATCTCACTGTTGTCCCAGTCTTTATCAGAGGGCAGGAGAGGGGCTTTCCATTGTCCGCACTGGCTTGTTTGTCAGGGATCCAAGGTCTGTTTGCACAGCTATACAAATAGCCATGTATGAACCCACAGTAAGACATTTTCACAGATCACTTTTTAAAGGGGACCTTGCAAAAAACATGTTTTGCTTTCACTTGTTTTTAATTGGATTTGCACATTTTTGTTTCTTTGTGAGATATGAATATGTATGTGTGTGTACTTAAAGTCTATCCGTAGCAATATGTTGCATAACCATTTTATGCTTGAATTTAAGGAGCTGTTCTGACTCTTAATAAAGGCATTTTTTTGTCCGAAATACAAACCAGTAACTGTAATGAAATAGGGATTTTTCTCACTGTCTCTCACAAACACAAAAGAGCAAGTGTGTACATAAATATTTGTATAACTACACTAAAAATTCCTTCTGTTTTATTTGTCTGTCTCCGGGTTTGTATAAAGTGATCATTCTCTGGTATCACAGATTCTTCAGATTGGCTTGGATTGGGATTTCTAGTATAACACAAAATATTCTGGTCCAAAGCCACATTCAAATATAACATNGAAGAGAAGAGAAGAGAAGAGAAGAGAAGAGAAGAGAAGAGAAGAGAAGAGAAGAGAAGAGAAGAGAAGAGAAGAGAAGAGAAGAGAAGAGAAGAGAAGAGAAGAGAAGAGAAGAGAAGAGAAGAGAAGAGAAGAGAAGAGAAGAGAAGAGAAGAGAAGAGAAGAGAAGAGAAGAGAAGAGAAGAGAAGAGAAGAGAAGAGAAGAGAAGAGAAGAGAAGAGAAGAGAAGAGAAGAGAAGAGAAGAAGAATTGTCTCAGTTGAAGGTCTCTAGCACATGCATGAAAGAGAGAACACAGAAAACTCACCCTCAAATAACTTATGCATCTGTTCTTTTTCTAAAGGCAAAGTCCTTTCCTATTTACTCATCAGCCTTTTTTCACCAGGTACGCTATTGATCCTTCAGTTGACTCGCAGTCCAGTACAGTGTGTGGAAAGCACTGTCTGGGATTGATGTATGTGTAAGACAGAACGAGTGAACCCTGAACTCAAGGAGACAGATTTGCTTTATTTTGAATATATGCTATCTCTCCTGGCAGTAACTTCATTTGAATTTTGAGGTTTTTCAGTGTTTCGAGCACCAGCGGTAGTTTTTGTTCTTTGGTTTGAAGTCCTTCCAAAAGGTTTTTTTCCCCTTAATCTGCCTAAATACTAACAAGACCAAACTCTTCTTTCACTTTCCTCCTGTGTTCTTTCACCTCTGCCTGGCAGAAGGGTACAAAGGACAGCTTCACAAAGCACATTTTACAAATAAGAACCGTGATGATATCCTCTTTGCTGGGTTACAGGGAAATGTGGCAAATATAAAAGGCAATATTTCACTTCTGACATTTCAGAAAATTAGATTTTAAAATCCTTTTTCAACAGCAAACCATGAAGTGTGGTTCTAATTTGTAAATTTCTTCTTAACAGCAGCATAACTTCCCTTTAGCGTCAATGTAAATTGAAAATGTAAATTGAAACTATACTTTTTTTTTCTTCATCATAATTTAGGTCATGAATTAAAAAGTTAATCTAGGCTCTGGTTTCTTTTGCCATGAAAAATTGTCCTTTTGTCTTGATTTTCTTCAAATGTGCTGCATTTAGTGCTCCTAAGAGTATCCGCTGAAAAAAAAAATATTCTATTTAAAAGAGAAAAACCAATGTATCCATGGCCTTTTCTGCTCTCACTGGAGAATCCTGGATTTTGGGGGGATTAAGAAATGAGCCTTACTTTTTTCTCACGGGTTCCTACATAATTTTCCCAATGGGTAGGCTCAATTCTGTGATATTCTTAACATTGTGCAGAAAAAAAAAATATTAAAAAAATATAAAAAAAAGAATTTAGGATTTTTGAAAAATGTAAAAAACCAGCACTGCTTCTGGGAGTTTAGTATGTTGCAAAGGTTACCTATATAAGACATTACGGGGTTTTTTTTAGGTCAAGCAATAATTGCGTCATACTACTGACATAATATTGCCCCCTACTATAATAATTTATCTTGTTTTTTTGGTCAGCTACCTTTTTCAGGATATCAGAGCTTTCAGCATCTTTAAGAAATGTAGGTCAAATTTAATAAATATACCAACCAGAGCCTTGCTGAGAGAAAAAGCCTTTGTACAGGTCATGGCCAGGAGAGGAGGGTATATCTGAGCATGCAAGTGGCTCTCACCACAGGAGAAGGCAAAGAACTGCTGGAAATGAGGAAGAAAACAACCTGGCCTAAATCACACAAGGCTTTTGTGGTATTGCTATTGCACCCAAACATCCTGACATCCCATCTGGAGTCTTAGTCTCAAATCCATCCTTTGAGGGTTTTTTTCTCTTTTGTTTCAATTTCATTATAAAAATGAAAGACAACCTGATTTTTCTTTGCTACCAACTGTAATAAAAACATTACCTACAAAATTTAACGTATTTTCAAATATTTTGGTCTTTCCCAACTTCTCCATTCTTCTGGACTGTAATGAACATAATTGCCTCTTTAGGGGTTTTCGTCTCCTTTTCATGGGAGCAAAAGATAAGAATAAGTTAGAAGAGCAAAAGGCATCTTGAACATATCAGTGGTAAAAGCTAAAATTTTAATTAGCTGAGAATAATAAGAATAAAGGTTACACACTCGGTTCTGTGGATTTGGGATCATATCATGAAACCAGGAAAACCAGCCTTTTATGCTGGCAAAATTTAGAGAAGGAATTTATAACTATTACTGACCGTCACTCCTTGCATTTCCTGATTTTTTAAATGGAGATACTCTAATGATTCAGATGACTGCAGAATTATACTAAAAAATGTTTCACAAACAGAAGGGGAAAAAAAATCACATACCATGTACAACCACAGCTAGCCACATGCCTATCTGCCACTGGCAGCTTTCTTTCCTTGTTCTGATCTGCAAATTAAATCTAAAACATTCACTTTACCCATAACTCAGAGAAACATGAGAAATAAGAAAGCTTCTCTTCTCCCAAGTGTGGGATAAGGCTCTGCTCCGACCTCCATTGCACTCAAGCAAGTTTAGGTCAGCTCCACTGGCAGATCAGAAGCTGTCCTACTTTTTTTCATCCCTTGATTTTAATGTTCAAGGATGACATTCAAAGAGAAAGGGGAAAGGAGACATGGTATGCGTGTCAGGAGAATTTTGTTTTTATTGTAAAGGAGAAGCTGCACAGTTACACCACATTTCAGTGTCAGGAGCTGCAGCACCTCCCCAGGTGGCAGGCAGAGCATCTGGTGTCCTCTTTAAGAAGAGTAAAATCTGGAGGACTTTTGTAGCAGCTCAGTGGGACTGTTATTCAGGTAAAGTCTGCTGATCTCTGCTTTCTGCAGAAATTCAGCCATGGAGCGCTGACCCTTTGCAGCCACCAGCTTTTTAGACAGCTATTTGGATGAACAATGTGCTGCTTTGTACTGTGGAAGTGCCGTACCCAGCCTGGACACGGCAGTCCTGCAGGAATCTTCCCTCTTGCTAACCCAATTTTGCCTCCATCAAAATGACACGAAAGCAGACAACTCGGCTGCCCTCACAATGGTTTAGGTGCAGAGGGCAATACTGATGCCTTTGGAAGGGGACTGGCTGGATGTCCCCAATGCCATGCTGATGGTACTTGCATCAGACAAACCCTGCCCAGATTACATAGTTTACACATTGTACCTACAGAAAGAATGGGAGCGCAAGGGATTTCTTCATTTATTTAGTCAACACATCTTGGGAGGAGCATAGACCTGCCCTTGCTAATATGTGAGCACATGTCCTGCTATGTATTTTTATGATGTGGATCACATTTCCAGGCCACCCATGCTTGATTTTGACTTGACTTCTGAACGAGGAAGGTGAATTTTCAGTTATATCGGGATGTGGTTTAAAAACACTGCTGCACTGTTCTGGTTCTGCCTGTGGTCCCAGCAGTGGCCCTGCCACCATCTCTGACAGCAGCCCAGCCTACAACCCTGCCGTGAAAGCCAAGGCTGGGGCTGTACCTTGTTGGGGTGGTGGGGCAGAGAGGTTTGGCAGCTGGTGCCACCCACGTCTGAGCATCTCTCTTAGCTTTCCTTTTTCTACATGCACTTGAGGTGCCTGTTGTGCCTGTCGCTGGCTTGGTGGGGTAGAAGAAATAAATAGCAGGTTTGAAAAAGTCAGTGCCCATGGCACTTTAAGCCTCAGACTCTAAGCCCAGGTTTGAGAACTAATTCCCTGCCTGCTCATACTGTTCCTGGGCTTGGACACTGTCAAGTCCTGCACCCAGAGCCCACTGGCCTCTGCCATCCAAACAGTGAGGCAGGCACCTCCTCAAGGTTATCTACAGCATGGCGGTGCCAAGGCTGACCCCTACCAAATGTCTCAGTCTTGGGATGTTGCGCTCTGCCTTACAGGCTTTTCCTCATTTCTTGCTGCCACCAGCAGCAGTTTCTTAAGTAAATCTGGGGCTTGCTCCCATTTCATGGGCTTTTACATTTCTGCCTAAGCGGTGACAAATAAATAAATAAGGAGTCATGAGAGTTCATTAAGAATTGCAATGTAATGTAATAGAACATTAAATTCCCAAACATGTCCCCTTTCTTTGGTGACTTCAGTAAAGCTTGCTGGCTTCAGTAAGTACGCTGCAGGTGTACATTTAGGCAGCAAGCCCAGCTTCACTTTCTGTGGAGAAGTGTATTAACAGCATTTACTTGTACATTATTCTATAAATATCTGCCATAGGTTTGCTGCATGCATTTTCTCCTGAGATACCAAAAAGTGTTGACTCTGACCCGGGTCATGTGTAGGGTGTTAATATACTCTAAGACACAGAATCTTGCAGCTAGAATCTGCTAAAGCTCCAGCATCTATACACTGCTGCTGCTGTACCTTGAAGGAAGTTTTGGAACAATTCAGTTTGAAGAAAAAAAACATGTTTTTCCCCTCTATCTTATGGTTAGAAAAGGCGTATTCCACATCTATGATTATTCTCCGTCTGTTTATTCAGAAATAGCTGCCCATATGGAAAGGAACCCTCTGGGTGCGCTGCGTGTGAGCAGTAATTGCACGCATACAGATGTGCAGTCGAGGTGTGCTCCATTAGCAATCAGGCGGGAGGCATCGGGCTTCACACTCAGGAGTGTTTTAATGGGCAGCACTCACAGGAAGCCAGCAGAAGCGTCTCTGAGCCGAAAGACCTGCAGGGCTGGTTCAGGCTTGCGAAGTGATGCTGGGACACTCCGGAAAGCCTTGTTGTTATGGTTTGAAGAACCCACAGCAATTTATTGTCGTTTAGACAATTATTCTATTACCTGATGACCCCTCCCCACCCAGGAAGGGGAATTGGGAAAAAACAAGGAAACCCAGGTGTTGAAATATAAACAGATCTAATAGAATAAGACTAAATAAGTAACATTAATAATACTAAAGAACCAATATTGATCCTGATACCACTATAAAATATACAAGGGTTATACTCAGCCAATTCTGTCAGTAGGAAGCCGTGCACTCCAAGCAATGAACAGCAAATGTCGGACACTGCGAGCGCTACGGCTTTGGGAGGAAGGGAAGGGCTCAGGGGTCCGGCACTGGGTAAGAAATTCTCAGGAACACCGCCATCAAGGAAGAGAGAGAAATCCTCAGCAAACTTTCTGATTTATATTGAATGTGACATTCATGGCATGAAATAATGCCCAGGTCTCGCTCCTCCTCATCCCTGCACCTGGCGAGCTCAAAAACACTGAGACCTTGAAACCCACATACCATAGCTGGCTATAAAGTATTTTCACAATTGCAGACACTAAAGTCTTCTAAAAGTACAATTTTTCCCAAGAATTAGAAGACACTTTACTGAAAAGTAAAATTACTGAAGGAGAAATTACTCCTGTGTCGCTCAAACCAGGACACCTGTCCAAGCCCAGCCCATTCCTTCAGCTTACTTCCAGGCTGTAAATGCAGGGTCAGCACTGGGTTTGATGTGCCCCGCAAACATCCTTTCCTGGCATGTGACCGATGCGAGTGCGGATGGTCCCTTGGGCGCTGCCACTAGCTGTTTCACTTCTCTCCGCTCCCCGAGGTGAGGACAGGCACAGCAACCGGCCCCGAGAGGAGAGTGTGAATAGCTGTCAACAGCAGTGGTGCTCTGACATGGCAGAGTTGCCCTCTAGAAAGCCCCAGGAGCCTTTGCTGGGCTTTGCAGGGGCCTTTGCAGGGCACTAATTACCATTCAGAGTGCCCCGGGTCCCTGTCTGGACTTCGCTGGGGTGTGCTGGAGGCCCCTGCTGCCCTCCAGAGATCCCCCCATTCTAACAAATCTAAAAGTTTAAACCAAATCCCTTTTAAGTACAAATTCACTTCTGCAGATATTCTGGAGCGTTATATAGGCTATGTTTATTATGACCCATTGTATCTGTGCTTTTTAGCCCACATCTAGATCCTCTTCATCTTCCTCTAAAATAAGAGAGAGACTGGAAAGATAATAATAAGGATCATTCCAGTTCTTGTTTTCCAGGTCACGATCTGAAACTTCTTTGACACTATTCGAGGGGATGAATCCTCTTTTGCCATCTGCCAGTTCTCCCACATACCAACTGTCTTTGTCCACCTGTCCAAAGACATAAACATATTGTCCAGCAGTTAGAGGAAGGTCTAGTTCAAGCTGCTGACTGGGACCATCAGAAGGATCGTAGCTATATCGAGCTATAGTTTTCCTGGTTGTGGTCCCAGAGCCTGCAGGTTGACAAACAGTTTGTCTGCTACCGGTTCCTCTGGCTCACATGCAGAGTCCTCCTCTGAAAGTAGGCAGGACCCAGGACTGTCCTCTGCCCAAGCTGACTTTGAAGGACTCTGAAACTGATTCTCCAGCTCACTCACCTGGGTTTGAAACAATTGCATGGCTTCTTGATGTTCCCTTTTTCCATCTGTTTGAGTATGCTGCAAAAACTCGTCTTGCTTTGCAAAAACTCGTCTTGCTCTGGTGATTTTGTCTGCCATCTCCATAAGCTTTACCTTTAACACCTCACACCTTTGTCTGAATGTGCTCACATAATATGAGCCCTCTTTGTCTGCAGCCAGTTGGGCCTAAAACTCCTCATCCACTTTCTGTGAGACTTCATTCTGCTGATCCCGTGCCAGCAAAGCTCTGGCAGGCTCTCTCCTTTCTCCAGCCCTCTGCTGAGGCAAGGGTTTCATGCCCCGTTCCTCAGTGGTGCTTTGGACGGGCAGTGACACTGGAGGATCCGTGAGGCGCTTGATGGTCTCCTGCAGGTGCCTGCATCTTTCTTTCAGCTTCTTGGTGAGGGCAGTGAGCTTAGCACTTTTCTGCTGGAGCCTCTTTGCCTCCTTGCATGCCCCTGGAGAGCTTCCCCTTCTCAGGGGGCAGGTCTCCATCTCCATAGCACTGCATTGCCTCTCTAGGCCTTCCATGGCATGCTGCAGGCAGGCCTCGGGCTCCAGCAGCTGGCTGCATGTGCTGCCAGGAAGCACCAAGTCTTCTCCCACAGGCTCTGTCACCTGGAGCAGAGCGCGCCCTCCCCTCAAATGCGCCCTCCCCTCCTCCTTTCTCTTAGCTTTTATTGCTGAGCAGACATCATATGGTATGGAATATCCCTCTGGTCAGCTTGGATTTAGCTGTCCTGTCTATGTCCCCTCCCAAGGTCTTGCCTACCCCCAGCCTGCTGTCCTTTTGGCGTGGGGGGTGGTTTGGAGAGATGGCCTTGATGCTGTTGAAGCACTTCTCAGCAGTGGCCAAAACGTTGCTGTGTTATCAACGCCTTTTTTACCTACAAATACAAAGCCCAGCACTATAAGGGCTGATTTGGGGAAAGTGAACTCCATCCCAACCACACCCAATACAACCTCCACCTTATTCTTGTGGAATAAGGACTCCATACCATTTGCACCACGCTCAGGTCCCACATAATTTACTATATTTATATATCTTCTCACAATCCCATTGTATGTAATTCTCATTACTGAAATCCCATTCTTACCAACACTCCACAACTTATACTATATATGTAAACCATCTTTATACCCGACATACAGATTTATACATTCTCATTAATTACTATCCTCTGCCCCTTTACAGATAGATATCATTATCCCATTCCATGGGCTTCCTCCACTCCTCAAAATATTTATAAGAACAGGCTGAGTTGGGCCCCATCTGTCGAGACAGTGTTCAGGACAGGAGAAGTGGCATGTTCAATTGTTGGGCACCAACACCAGTTTGATTCATCATTGCACTCAGCCAGTTACTTGAAAAGCTCATTCTTTGTCACTTCAGGTCATTCCTGCTACATTACTTTCTATGACATACAACTCACATCACAGATTATTTTTTCCCCAAGGTTAAATCTCCTTGAGGCACACACTGGGTCTCCCCATCCTTACGCGTTACCCACCAAGTATACCCAGGTCCTGGAGTGAAGACAATCCCATAAATGGGTTTGCCTTTTCCCATGGGAGGAGCAATCCACACCACCTTCCCCAGCCACTTCCCTATGTGAACTACAGGGACCTTATCTCCTCCCATGGTATGTAGGGGCTCTGTTTGGGCAGGACCAGGATGGTTAGCAGACCCTCTGGTGTTAACCAGCCAAGTGGCTTCTGCTAAATTTGTATCCCAGTGTTTCCATACCCATTGCCCAGTGCTCTCAACATAGTCTTTAGCAGTCCATGATACCTCTCAGTCTTTCTAGAGGCTTGTGGGTGATAAGGGATGGGATACACCCACTCAATGCCATGTTTCTTGGCCAAAGAGTTTATGAGGTTATTTCAGAAATGAGTCCTATTGTCCAATTCCATTCTTTCTGGGGTACCATGTCACCACAAACTTTGCCTTTCAAGACCTAAGATGGTGTTTTGGGCAGTGGCATGGTTTACAGGGTATGTTTCTAGCCAACAAGTAGTTGCTTCCACCATGGTGAGTATGTAGTGCTTGCCCTGGTGTTTGTGGCAGTCATCCAACATAGTCAGTTTGCCAGGCCTCACCATATTAAAAACCTCGCCACCACCCTCTGTTCCTCTGTTGTGTGGCTCACTTGATTGTGGCACGTGTTTCACATTCATGAGTGACCTGTGTGATGGCCTCCATGATTGGGTCCACCCCTCAACCACGAGCCCATCAGTATGCTGCATCTCTCCCTAGATGTCCCAATGTTTCATGGGCCCATCAAGCTACAAATAGCTCACTGTTACACTCCCAGTCCAGGTCCACCTAAGCTACTTCAATTTGGATGGCCTTGCCTACCTGTTCGTTGTTTCAAGGTTCTTCAATGGCACAGCTTCTGGGCAAGTGAGAATCTACATGACATATCTTTACAGCGATGCTTTTCTACCTGGGAAGTGATGTCTTGCCGCAATGCAGCAGCTCAGATGGGTTTACCTGTGTGCTGCCAATTGATCTTCTTCCACTGCTGTAGGCACCCCCACAGGGCATTAGCCACCATCCAGGAGCCAGTATAGAAGTAGAGTACTTGACACTTTTCTCATTCAGCAATCTCTAGGGCTAGTTGGATGGCTTTCAGTTCTGCAAAGTGACTTGACTCACATTCTCCTTCAGTGGCTTCAATGACTTGTCATGTGGGACTCCACACAATGTCTTTTAACTTCTGATGGTTTCCTACAACATGAGAGGATCCATCAGTAAACAGAGCATAACGCCGTTCATCTTCTGATAACTCATTATATGGTGGTGTCTCTGGGCACAAGCCACCTCCTCAGGCAACGCTCCAAAATCTCTGCCTTCTGACCAGTCCATGATCTCTTTCAGGATTCCTGGGCAACTGGGTTTCCCTAGCTGAGCTTGTTGCATGATCAGTGCTACCCACTTACTCCATGTCGCGTTGGTTGTGTGATGTGTAGAGGGGATGTTTCCTTTGAACATTCAGTGTAGCACAGGCAATCATGGTGCCAAGAGGAGATATGCTTCTGTATCAACTTCTGAAGTGGCTCAAACACCCTCATATGCTGCTAGTATCTTTTTCAGCTGGGGTGTAGTGGGATTCTGATCCTCAATACCCCTGGCTCCAAAACCCTAGTGATCGACCTCAGGTTTCCCCTGATATTTTATGCCAGAGGCTCCAGGTGAGACCGTGCTCCCTGGCTGCAGTGTAGAGTACATTTTGCACATCCGGTCCTGTCTGGACAGACCCAAGAGCTACCGCATGAGTTATCTCCTGTTTGATCTGTTCAAAGGTGTGTTGTTGCTCAAGGACCCACTCAAAATAGTTCTTTCAGATTACTCATTTGAGAGGGCTCACTTGAAATATTCATTCTCCAGAATCCCACAAGGCCTAGGAAATCTTGTGTTTCTTTTTTTGTTAGCTGATGGAGAAATAGTTGCTACCTTGTTAATCACATCCATAGGGAGATGATGATGTCCATCCTGCCATTTTATTCCTGAGAACTGAATCTCCTGTGCAGGTCCCTTGACTTCGTTTTTCTTTATGGCGAAACCAGATTTCAGAAGAATATGAATTACTCTTTTTCCCTTCTCAGACACTTCTTCTGCCTTGTTGCCCCACACGATGATGTCATTGCTGTATTGTAGATGTTCAGGGGCATCACCCTGTTCCAGTGCAGTTTGGATTAGTCTATTCCAAATGGTAGGATTGTGCTTCAACCCCTGGGGCAGTTGATTCTAGGTGTACTGGACACCCCTCCACGTGAAAGCAAACTGTGGCCTGCACTCTGCTGCCAAAGGCATTGACAAAAATGCATCGGCAATGTCAGTTTTAGCATACCACTTGGCTGCCTTTGACTCCAGTTCATATTGGAGCTCTAATATATCTGGTACAGCGGCACACAGTGTTGGCATGACCCAAAGTACTCTGCAGAATATTCCCACCTCAGTAACACACCGCTGCATGTGCATAAAAGATCACATCCCCCTTTGAAGATATTATCCATGACAGCATCCTGCATCTTCAGTGACAGCTTTCACATCTGTAATTTCTACTTAACTTTTTGTTTCCAGGGTCTTGCTGTGTCTGTTTATAAAGCACCACTTAGCCTTGAAATGGGACAGAGTCAGGGATGATGAAGGGAAGCGTGCAAGCAGCAGCTTATGTACAGGGTCCTGGTGCCATCCAGCGGGCAGCTGTGCTCTCCACCATGGAAGCAAGCTTTCATGAAGAACTGTGAAATTGCCAGTCCTGCTTTCCGAGACCCCCTTCTACTCCCCGCAGCAGGTACTAGGAGTAACAGGGAGCCAGCTCGGGATTCACACGCACACGAGTGGTTCTCCACAGCGCAGGCTGCTCGTATGCGAGCTGCATGTCTGAGCTCCGTGACAGTCAATACAGCTAGTGGGTTTTAAAAAGTGATCTGGGTTATGCTGCTGGAGGGACCTACTCCTGTCTGCTCTAAGGAGTGCTTAAACACTTGCGTATACAAAAGAAGAGGAAAAAAGAATAATACCCTCCCACCACCAAACATGTCCCAGGTGACCCACTGGCAGTTCCGAATCAAACACGTGATATCTTCTGAGACCCCTCTGGTGGCATTCACTCTGGGATACTGATAGCTGCTCACCTTTTGACATCACAGCCTCAACTGCCTCCAAAACCAACTTGTCTGGATACAAGTCCATTTTTCTATCCAGCTTTCTAACCTACTGCCTGGCAAAAGCAGTGGTGTTTAAGCCATATTTTAGGGGTAAGTTTTTACAAAGTCAATATGTTCTCAGTTGGCAGAGCTGTTCAGAGCTAGTCATGAACACCTTGCTCTACCCAGCTACATTGGCCTCATGGCATTAACCCTGGAAGGCAAGATGAGATGTTTTGTGCTGACCACCACAGTTTATTGCCAAGAGCAAGGCTTATCTCATATGTGTCCTTTCTGAAGTGATTATTGCAGTCAGAAGCCTGACCCCACTCTGCACCTTATGGACTTTCTGATTTACTGCAGCACACTTTCCTCTTCCCACTCCCTGCAAGTCGAGCTTATCTGGGAAAATGGATGTCTTGAAAACATTCTCTGTTCCAGCTGAATTCCACTTATGACTAGAAGGGAGGGGGAAAGATTAACTTAAATCATCTTTAAGTTCCCCATATTTCATGGTAGGCAGAGGGCTCGCTTCACTTCTAATAGGAATTAAAGCGCCTTGAGGTATTGTGATATAAGGCCAGCTATTTAGGAATGCTAACACCTATCTGACACACAGGAATAGGCAGAGAGGGTCTTTGCCTCCTCTGTCATAACACGTATCTCTGAGGTTAAAAAAACACAGAGAAAAAATACACCTTCTAAGGATATTTATTTTACTCTTATTACTTATTCCTCTTTAGAGTCTGCAGGTAGCCCTTCTGCCATGGGGGTTATAGTAGAAATAAAGGCTGGCTTAATTGTATTTACATTGCTTTTAAGGAATAAATAACCCTATCTGCAACTCAGATGTCTGAAAGTGCCCTCTCTAAGGAGTCAGACAGACAGGATCCTCTACATAGAGCTGTCCAAGATCATATAAAAGCAAGATAATGTGTATAAGGTACAGAAGAATGCAGCTACGAACTTAGGAAAACACTCCTCATGCAAATGTAGATAAAGAAGAATGCATTCCTTTATGTCAGTCCTGAGAGATGTACCCTGACCATGTCCTTATCTGCCTGCAAAGGCAACCCACAAACATCATTTCTGTGGCTACGAACATCCCCCTACCCTCACTCGTATGTTCTACTCTCATTCCCTACTACCTAACACAGAAACATCTCCTGCCTACATGGCCTTCCACTGCAAAGTCCTCAGTGAAAAGAAACTAAGACCATGAATACAGCCCTGGCGTCTTAGGAAGAAGAACACTAATTTTTAGTGGCCAGAGAAAAGGAAAAAAACTTTTCTCATACCTTGGAGTTTGGAGAGCCAGCCAGGCCTTGCCAAAGTCCAAGCTTATCTGTAGGTATAGTGATTCCTTAAATGGCAAGAGGAAATATGGGTAGGAAAATCTATGCAGAAGAATCTGCTCATAGTCATCATGTTGGGCTTTATTTGGGATAACAGAAGACTGAGATACTGGGATAGAGTTGTGGAGGCGTAGTGGTGTAAGAAATGCCCCTTGTGGGTTTTTTGGGGGGGAAGGGAATCGCCAGCAATACAAAAACTGAGGTTAAATCTATGAAACACAAAAGTAAAACTGTGGGGCTAGAGCTGTGTTTCGATCTCCCCATCCTGCTGTATTTTGTGGTAGTGTGCAAGTGGGGATGCCCAGGGTGCCCTGGCAGCTGCTCTGCAGCATCCCCACATCAGTGAAAGGAGAGGAGGGAGATTTCCCCTGAGCAGCTCTGAATGGAGGTGTTTATGTGTGGGTGTACGTGTGGAGGTGAGGGAGCTGAGAATAAGAAGGGGAAAAAAAGCAGATACAGATCTTTGTCCAATGCACTCATGAAAGACTCGATGAAGAATCACCTTCTTCCTCCCCCTTTGCTTTCCAGCGGCAGTGGTCAGAGTTGGCCTAATTTCTGGTTTCCTTGGAAACCCTTTAGTGAGCATGTTTATTGTAACAGCTTGAGAGCAAATTGTGTAACTAAAGAAAAGCCTGTGAATAAAGAGATTTTGATAGTTCAGAGGAATTGAAGCTATGAGTGCATATGTAGGTTTACATATGTATGTGCATGTGCCTACATGTATCTGTGCACTCATTTTATGGTTTCCAAAGGTTAGAAGTTTTCTTGGGACTGTGCAATAGCTGAAGAGAACAGAAGGTGGCATGTTTTCAACATTTTCATGCAGTGAAGGAAATGCAGGAAGGAGCTACATTAAAAGGAAAATAAGAAGGTAATGAAATAAAAGGATACAGAAGGACGAAGACAGTTAAGCCCAGACCATATCCAATTTGATATTTCTGTGCTGTTAATGATTGTATTAAGACTGAGGGCTATTTATTTTCTCTATTTTTGTAATGTAATTCACTGATGCTGTAAGGGCTGATTTTACTAGACTCTGAAAAACACCTGGACAATTGTGATGCATTTCATTTTCAGTACTTTAACATTTTCTGAAAATTGTAGAATGCAGGTGTGTATTTTTTTCTGTTTTTTTTTTTTTAATTTATTTTTAAATTTTTTTTAAAGATAAAATTCTCACAGTGTGACCAGTTTATCAAGATCTATATTGGGAAGGTAAATATAGTCCTTACAGTTTCCCTTTAAAATGCAGGTATGTGAGAGATGGCACCAGGTGAAAAAGGAGAATGAATTTAAATTTTCCAGAAAATTATGAAGCACAAACCCAAAAGAAATAAATAAGAGACAATGACAGAACTGTTTGGTCTCAAGTCATTAAATTAAGATCTTTCTGAATATTCAGCCTGGCTTTCTGAGACTGTTACCACAAACAAGTGCCTTTTAATCTGCAGGAACCCTCTTGACCTGCCTACTTTTCTTCAAAGCACACATTTATCTCTTTTTTCCTACCTCCCAATCTATTTTAAGCAACAGTTTCACCTTACACTGTGTGACAGTGGCACGAAAGACCCGTTTGCAGCCGATGTTGGTGACTTACCAGGTAGGATGCTCCTCGCGTCTTGAGCTCTTCACTCTGTTTTACAAGCAATTGCCACAGCTCATTTAATGAGAAGCGGACTGAAAGTTAGGTTTGAGTGCTCCAGGGGGACGGCGAGGGCTGGTCTGAGCCGGACTGAAGTGACCTCTCCTGGCCCAGACAGGGGTGCCAGGAGCCACTGAGGAGTTAAAGCCCATGTCCACAGGCACTCACGTGGGAATAAAGCGGAACCTTTGTTGCCCCTTTGAGAAATCTTGGACTGCATCCAACAGCAGACGGCTCTTCTTTGTTTAGCAGCCAAATTCCCTCATTCCCTGGGCAGCTAATTAGCTTTTACCTTCATACCTTCACCAAACAAAAAAGACTCTCTTAAAACATCTGGGGACCAGGGAGAGAGGACTCATGTGGCCCAGATATTGGCCCTGTCACTGGCCCTTCGAGGCACACACTCACTGACAGAGCCTTCTGCCTGCCCCCTTTCTGGGGGCATTTCCAGGCTACTCTGCTAATGGGTGACCAAAACCAGATCACAGCAGTCGCAGAAGGGGAGCCAAGACACCAAAGCCCAGCTAGAACTAAACCTGGCTTCTGTTGTCAAGG
>RSEF01000002.1:105691202-105711114 GCA_003993805.1 Himantopus leucocephalus | reverse complement strand
TCTGCTTGCCTTGTGTTCCGGATACAAAGATTTTGCTGTATCTAGAAGCGTATCAGCATATACAGCTTACTGCTCTGTAAGCTGTATATGTGCTGTTACTTTATTGAATACTGAACACTGAGCAAGGTCACTTCCAATATCAACGAAAGAAGTAATTTTATAAGTCATAATGAATATTTAAAATGAATTCTGAATTCTTCCAAGAAACAAACGTCCATTTTCCTTTACACTACTCAAAAAAGCCCAAGGAGTTTTACATGTCAGCTTCTGAGTGTCTGAAGGCAAAAGATGTCATCCCTGACAAGCAGTTAGGTCCTTATGCCCTAGGAAGAATCATAAACCAGGTGTTCCTCTGCTTACAAAACCTACAAGACGATGCTTTCTGGTATCACGCCCACTGAGTCAGACTCCACACATTTGATTGCAGTGTTTTGGCATCAAAGAGCCCAGCAACTGCCTCGCTCATTTGGGAAATACTCACCTTCTCTTATTTTTTTCAGTCTAAAGGAAAGTTTGTGCCTTATCCAGTTAAATATTTTTGCACAGGGAGGCAGAACCAAGAGTTGCTGTAGGAAAGGTGTATCTCCCTTAGTATTTCAGTAGCGTTACGGTATAACACATTGCATTGAAAGTGACTATTTGTGGCTCATTCCTTGCGGTGAGAGGAGAGATCGAGGGGATCCCAACGTCACATCAAATTGGCTTGTCAGCGCCAGGGCCCAGAGCAAGATCCTTAATCTTACTCCTGGTTGCCCCCAGCCCAAATCTTCTCCCCAGGTCTCCCTGACTTTAGCAGAAACACTCTGGTCTTACCACTCAGGACTTCTGTGTTCTCAGGCTGAGAGCACTGTTGTTTCCGACTCCTGCTATGTGCAGGTAGGCTTCTGCTGTGGCGCAGGGCAGTCACTTGCCACTAATGAGTCAAAGTTGTTACCACAGCATAAGCAGAAGTAAGATGGTAGCACTTGCTGATCAAGAGGCCAGTGACTTCCACAGTGTTTTGCCATAAAAGGCTTAGGAGAAAGTCTTTGATCCAAGTTCGTTCAAGCTTTGGAAAAAAAAAAAAAAAAGACTATATTGACATTCTTTAATGTTACACTTTACAATGTCAGCCAATGGCCTAGATCTACATTTTATATACCTGTGTGAAGAAACTTAGTCATCATTCAAAGTGTTTCTATCTGCATCGTAAACCGTCAATATCCAGATAAATCAATTCTTTGTTTCAGTCCACAAGGGCACTACTTTTGAATGTAGGGCTACTCAGCTGCAAACTGAGCAGGCACTGTTTAAAGACACTGATCTGCTGAATCAGTCAACATTAAGGAACGGAGGGATGAAAACAAGAAATATCAATGCTTCCCTTCCGTGTAACGTGTGTGATTGAGACAAATGTTAACCGGTCTTGTTTTCTGCACCCTGTTTGCCATGTGTTACTGCAGGCTGGGTCCTGAAAGAGCGGCAAGAGGAGGGCTGCCTCGCTGCTTTGCCCAGCCTGCTTTCCAGAGAAGTGTTATCAAAGCTTCTGGGTGACTTCTGTCAGAAGGCTGTTTCCAGAGGGGCTTTGTAAAGTTTATTAAAACCCAGAAGGCAAATAAAACTTGGCGTGACAGCAAGAATGGTGGAAAGACCCCACCCTGGGAGGACATGCTATACAGGGAATAAAAGTGGTTTGAAATCTTTTTCTTCTTCTTCCATCTTTCCTAAAAAACATTGTTCTCTGTTTCACAAGTTCTTACTCAAAGAGGTAGACATGTATCAAAGCTCTGGCTCACTTAGAGTACTGCAGCAAAAACACAGAGGATTTTAGAGCTTGCCACTTGTTTTTCATTGGTTGCTCTTTCAAGTAAAAAGTAAACATATCTGAACTGCTTTCACATGTAAAATTTAGAGTTGTTTTTGATTTTTTATGGATTATTTTGGAGAAAAGAGTATAAATGACGGTAACATACTTGTAGCTTTTTTTTTTTCCCCTCAAATACCGACTTCTTCATCCCTTTATTTAAGGCTTTAAATATGCTGTCATGCAAGTTGGGCTAAAGAGGTTCACAACCTTTACTGAGTAAATGTTTCTTTTGGCTAATTAAATATTTCATCCTATCAGGCTGATTTATTGTTAGACTCTAATCAGTTTGACTAAAATCATGGGCGTTGGGGCTAGGCAACAGTTGCTGCATGTGTAATCTGATGAATAGAATAACTTTGTCATAAGAAAATATGAATTGGCTGGAAAAGATTCAAGGTTAATCAAAGCTAGGATCTTATCATTGGCAGTGTCTGGCTCTGAATTAATAAAAAAAAAAAGGAAAAGAAATATCATTCAGAATTCTGCAATGTCCTTGAACTATTACCTCTTTTTTTTTCTTCTATGAACACATATATGAATATATGTATTCTTAGAGCTCGCTAGTCACTGTTCTTCACCTACTTTTCAAGGCAAAGGATAAATATATTTAGCTGTCTAAATTTATTCTCATCCTGAGCTCAGAGAGTTACATTTCAAGATGTAAATGTGCTTCTAAGGCTTAACATTTCCTTCTTCTTATTAACTTTCAGTATAATTCTTGATGTTTCTGAGATTCATATAAATGTTAAATCTCTTTTTTTTAATTTTAATCTAAATTCTTAACCTCAATGAATCTCTTTGGCATTTTTTATACAGATAAATTACAATAAGTGAGTCTTGCACCTTTGAAAATTCTTTTCTTTGTTCATGGGTACAGATTTTAAAGCCAGAAGGGGCCATTATAATCATCAAGACTTTCTGCAGCTATGAAGCCCATAGTGACTTTGAACAGATTTTTTTTTGAATAATAACATCTTTTAAATCAGTCTTAATTGAAAAAATCTCCAGAGATAAAGAATCTACCGTACTTCCCATTTCTTGAGTTATGAGCTTCAGCCTAGCTTTCATTCCCCACTCAGCATTTTAAATGCAATTATTGGGCTCCACATTTATTTGTCTGCTTTCTATGGTACAAAGGATTGCTTCCTTCCTCTGCCTTATATTTTGTGGTATCCCTAAGAGGATTTTGTCTACAGAATTCAAAAACTCAAGTTTCAATTTTGTCCCTTCCAAAGTTAAGGTTCCAAATCAATAAAATATTTACACATTTTTTATTGAATCACAGCCTCTGTGTTTGCTTGAATTCAACTTTGCAATTGATTCTGCTAGAATTTATCTATGGGTCTTTCTCTGTTTAACTTTTGACTTTTCAAAACCAAAGGGAACATGATTCAAAAGCACTAATTTTAAGTTTCAAGACATAACTTCTTGATTTTAGAAATAAAACCAAGAAGAGTTCTTCTCAGGTATTAACTGGTAAATGAGTAATTGCAGTATCTCTAAATATGGCTTATTTCCATCATATCTGGTTCTCTAGAATACATTAGGAGAAAATACCCAGCCAAAATATCCAAGTTTTAATATACAGGCAAAGCTTCCAAACCAGCAAATCAGTGGAAAAAACTCACACTCAGTGAGAAAAACTCAGCATGTTTGCTTCTCTTTACAGATGCTACCTACCTTTCTTATCTTGGCTTAGAGATTTACTGTTTCATCTGTAATGATGGCACATTTCTTATTCCATGCCTCCTCTAATGAAACAGTTTGGGTTTTGGTCTTTTTTTTTTGGTGGGGGGCTGTTTGCTTAATCTGGAGAAAATGGTATCGTTCCTATTTTATAGGTTGCTGAAATTTTTTACTAAGAATTAATCCAAATCTAGAAAAAATACTTAAACTGTCAAATGGTGTTTTTCCTTCCTCTAGCTGACAATCAGATTTTTTATACAAAAAGTTCTTTTGCTGATGACGTATCATCCACTATGGTAATACCACTGACACAACTGAAACAGTAAGTGGGAAAATGAATAGAAAAGTAAAAAGCATTTCTATGAGCAACCAGTCTTTTTGTTTTCTCTCTAAGAAGGAGCTTTGTGGATTAATTTGACACCAGCTAGAGTTAAGATGCCATATAAACATAAATATGAAATATTTTCTTAAGGTTTTAAATTGGAAAAAATTTTCATCTAATTACTCTTGAAATTTATTACCTATTGGATCTACTTTTGCACTCCAAATGAGCAGCTTATTTTTAATTCATTGGATTCATCTGTGCCTTTGTATTTTTAATGTGAAGGGTAGAATAGAACAAAACCAGTGCAGGCAGATGCCAATTTTAATATAATGTTCTCCGACATTGGGGACTTCACTAGCTGTGCAGGTTACCCAGTAATGCCAGTCAGACTTTGTAATTGACAGTAAATAATTCTCTTGTAGTCATCTACTTCCATTTGCTAAAGGAAGCCATGCCATAATAAAACCAATTCAATTTGGAATACTAGAAAACAAATTAAGTACTTCAGATAGCTCAAATTTCTATTCACAAGCAAAATTAAAACCACCTACTAGATACTGCTGAGAGAAAGCTGATTTTTCAAGTTCATGTATTTCTTAGCATAGAGTTCTAAACATTATTTACAACATAGAAACCAAAAGGTCAAGAAGGATGAAAAGTGGTCAGTCAAATATAAAAGCAATGAAACCTGGTCTGCGCCAGCTACGGTGAACTGTATTTGCCTGCAGAGTTCTTCAGTTTTGATCTTTTCTCTCTTTTCCTTCTCCTACTATATCCTCACATCTACATTTCTTTTCCTTCCTGTGTTCTTATCGCTATGACACATTGTTGGTGAAAGTTTCCTTATAATATTAATTCTTTATAATATTAATGTACCTGGACATATCTGATTACAGTAGATTTCATATAAGAACGATATTGTATACTGATATAGAGCACTTGATACTATAAAGCTTGAGGGCTAAAATAACTAACTTTATCGCCTTTAAATACTAGTATGTCAGTGATGAGCTGCAGTGAGCAGCCCTAACATAACGCATTCTAAAAGAGCAGATAAAAGAGATGACAGGTAATGAGCTAGCTTAAACCTTTTCTCAGTCCTTTACCACTGAACCTTCAAAAGTCTTGCCATGTGTGCTCAACGTGTATTGCTATGTGCCCAGAACTACTCTCACCTTGGGAGGGCTGAACTGCAAAATTCAGGTATGCACTCACCTGACATACTTCTAGCAAAGCTTCCTGCGTTGCCTAATTTGGCTAATAACTTCAGAGAATATCTGGTCCATAATCACAACCTTCTGTTGTGGCTTCCATGTACTTTAAAAAGGACTGCAAAAAGATTTCCAACTTTTTCTTAAATGTGTTCTTTCCAGAGTGGTTACCCACTGAATGTGAGATAAAGATTTTACCTCTTTTCATTCAAAATTTATTAGGTTAAAGAAAGAGCACAGAGCGTTCAGGGTAATCATTGTGCACATGAGCACAGAATCATTTAACTGCAGTTTACAATAATTTTAAACCCTAAGATAAGCCAATGATTCGGAGGCAGGGATATATGAATATCCACTAGAGATTAAGGAGAAAAAGAGTGATTCGAGTTTAAATACACACTGCTTTAAAATTAACCAGCATATGTCCTGAGTACAAGACAAATGTCATCCTTATCCAAAGACTGTCCACCAAGTCCAGACTTTTAGACTAGTTCTGTTCCCGTCCCCTTGCCGGTGCTCTCCAGTTACCTAAGAGCATCTTATTTCCGATACTCAAAAATGAAGGTGCTGTGGTTTATAATTTACTTTTCCAGAGAGACATCATAGTTAAAATACGAGATAGTTAAGTTTTGGAAAGTTTTGTTAGAACAAGTCAGTTTTACCAACATAGAAAATACACAATTAAGTTAAAGGCCCTTATCTATCTTTCCCTATTCTGTATACTGTCAGCCTTGCTTTACTTTTTTTTATTATTTCTCTGAAATCTCTGCCTAAAATATTTGGCAAAGGCCCAAGTTATTATAAACTGTTGGAATATTTAATAAATATTTGCCCTGAGTTTCCTGCAAATAATTAGTTTCCAGCTGAATAAAAATATACAGATAGGAAGATTTTCACATCACAAACATTACACATTCTGTGGTTTCTACTGACTGTATAGGGAACCCAGAAAAAACAAGCTTGTATTTCAGCCACTGCTACACGATGCAAAGCTCTTCACCAATACCAATCTCATCGTGCTGATTCAAACGTGCTCAGAAACGTCGAATGAGCAGAAGCAAGGGGCTCAGCTGAAGCAGGTGTCGTCCATGCTGCTGCAGCAACACAGCACTGTGTGCTCTGGCACCGAAGGCAGGATCTCTGACTTGGCCTGAGCCAGCTCATACATTAGCGCAAAGATCTGGCGCTCAGCCTTGCAATGAGTGCTGGAAGGGACGTTACGTGGGGATCTCCACAACTTTTCTTTGGGATTCGGAAATGCAAATCCAAATTTGTGAGTCAGACCTGCACAGCTGACTCAAATTATCGTAACTGGTAGGGACTCCTCAGACCTGAAGAGGTGGATAAAATAGCAAAGCATTTTTGTCACTGGCAGGCAAGTTCTTACTTTTTAGTCACATTTTCATCTCTTTTAAGCTAGTCTGTGCTCCTGGATGTTAAAGGAGATAGATACATTGCTGCTGGAATACTTTCATTTCTAAATAGTTAACAAGGGTTTTTTTAGCTTTCATGTATATCTGTACTTAGTCTTTTTCTAATTACAATTAGAATTTATATCAGAACCTCTTGGGATTCTTCCCTGTTCCAACAAGGAAGTGGTTTTGGGTTGTTTTTTTGGTTTTTTTTTAATTAAGTGGCTTTAGAAATTTTTATAATACTTGTATAATTTTTCCTCTCCTGCTGTGGCACAGTGTTATTAGTCACTGCAAATCTACTGTCTGGTGTAAGCTGATAACATTAATACTGGACAAAGTCTTTTTTTTGTGACATAATGATGATATGACCTTTTAGTTGTATTTGTTTCACACAAGTACATCTCATAATTTATAATTACAGCTGTGAAAAAAGAAACAATTAAGTTCCATGTGAAATTCTACATCAGAATGGCTACTTCTTTGGAAATCCCCAATTTTGTAGTTTCCAACCTTTGGTTTGGTTGTATTAATAATTTTTTTGCCATAAAACCTCAAATTTATCTACAACAAAAATGACCAGAAAGATGGAAATGATAAAACTGTATTTGTCTATGAATAAAATTCATCAAAACGTATCCTATAAAGAAGTTTAAAGTCAATGAAATCACAAGTACCTTATCAAGGCCCATTTGTACCTTAACATGCTGCCATCTTATTGAGCCTAGCTTAATAGCAGGTATTAAAAAAAAAGTATAATATCAGAAGGCCGAACAAAGTCAGAAGACAGTTGCCACTAATTATAGTGTTCTGCCAGAAGTGAGCTAGTAAAAAAATCTAACATGAGGAACAAAAAAAAGCAATTAGAATGAATTCAAAAAACATGGTTGAAACACTTCTTTGCTTCTTGCTTCAAGTCCTTTCCTGCTGAGAGGAAAACAACATGCCAGCAAGAAAGGCACGAAGAGCAGCTGGCAGTCCAATAACATACTAGAGCTGTCAATGCTGTCCACATGGTTCTCTGCATGAGGTTTTTAGAGAATCCTGATACTGTAATCTATAATGCATTGGGAAAAAAGACATCCCTTTTCAAGGCCATTCTCCACAGAAGAGAAATACATGGTTAACACAAAGAAAAACCACTCCCCTTTATATTTCTGTAGACTAAGAAACTAAGAAAAGAATGTCGTAAAAGCAAAAGCAGTGCAAAAATCTTATCGCCAAAAAGTATTGCAAAATCTTATCTATACATGGCAAAAAAGTGTTTAGATGATATCCAAGTAAAAAAAAGAGACCAATTAGAAAGAAAATACTACATAAGATTGTCACAAACATGATTTTTCAGTTCCTTCTGCTGTATAATTTACTTTAAAAAAATGGTCTTGTAGCACTTATGTTTAGAAGGCATAACTTTATTATTAAGGGCACAACTAAGATTGAGGAACCGTATGAAAAAAGAATGTATTATGACACAGTTTGTTTCAAATTTTATCATTAATTACCAAAAATTTGACTTTTAATGATGCTTTAAATAAATGTGATTATTCAATAAGGAAGAAAATAATTATTACCACAATAAATAGATATTATTAATACTTTAGTAATTTAATATACACTTTCATTTTGAATTTGAACATATCCATTGAAAGTTTTTCTATTTGTTTTGTTAACAGTGTCCAGCCAAGAGGTACATTTAGGTCTAGCTTTAAAAAAAACCCCAAACCTACATAATTATTACTGTAAGCAAACATTTATTAAGGTGTTTTTTGTCCTCACTCTCTTGTCCTCACTCTCTTGTATGAAGGGAGTTTGGTTACTTCATATTTGACCATGATTTTTTTAGTGATTACTTTTGCCCTTTATATATATTGACATTTAGGCTTTTTGTTTTTCAAAGGGCTCAGAGGCCACAACTGACGTAAGAAAAAACCTTAAATGTTTGCAAGACTTTAACTGCAATACATTCTTTCTTTTTTTTGGCTTTTCCTCTTATGAAAGCCATTTCCTCATTCTTTAGGGTATATCACTGATAAAGTAAGATATGTCAGTCAGGATGATAGCCAGTATTTGACGTAAATTTAAACCAGGAAAGGTAAGTTCCTTCCCACATCCAATCAACTTGTGACTAACAAAATAAAACAAAGAAAAGTTCAGTCATTTGTTTGAAAACAAAAAGAATTTCAAATTTTCACTGCTTTAAGAAAATGTGCAGTTCTTTGAGTGGAAAAAAAGTACTTTTTGTTTTGTAAAACATTTTTGTAGAAAGGTTTCTATGGGGCCAAGGCATAAAATACTGTATTTTTATGGAGTTCATTTAGAATGCTTCTTTTCTGAAGGCACTCTCTGTTCAATGCATGTTTTGTGTAATTACTCTTTCTCTTTCCACATATCTATTCAAATTCTCCACTTGGCTTGTGTTTCTTTAGGCTATGTTCCACCTTCAACACTGTTAGAGTAGGTACAAAGTAAGCAGACTTTGATTTCTACTCAGTAAATTATCTTTCTATCTCATATGGGTCATTGTCTGATTGCAGGAAGGAGTCTTCCTCCACAGAAATAAAATCTATCACGTAGAAAAAAAGTAATCAAGCTTCACATTTTACCTACACTGATTTTAACATTAATATGCCATGTGGTGTGTTGACCCTGGCTGGACACCAGGTGTCCAGCGGAGCCACCCTATCGCTCCCCCTCCTCAGCTGGACAAGGAAGAGACAATATAATGAAAAGTTCATGGGTCAAGATAAGGACAGGGAGAGATCACTCAGCAATTACTATCACAGGCAAAACAGACTCGACTGGGGGACATTAATTTAATTTACCACAGTCAGATAATCAGAAATAAAGCTAAATCTTAAAAACACCTTCCCCCCACCTCTCTTATTCCTAGGCTCAACTGCACCCTCAATTTTCTCCACCTCCTCCCCTCCAGCAGTGCAGGGGGATGGGGAATGGGGGTTGTGGTCAGTTCGTCACATATTGTTTCTGCCGCTCCTTCCTCCTCAGGAGGAAGACCCCTCCCACTTTTTCCCTGCTGCAGCGTGGGGTCCCTCCCATGAGAGACAGCCCTCCATGAACTTCTCCAATACGAGTCCTTCCCATGGGCTACAGTTCTTCATGAACTGCTCCAACATGGGTCCCTTCCATGGGGTGCAGTTGTTCAGGAACAGACTGCTCCGGCGCCAGCTCCCCACAGGGTCACAGCCTCCTTTGGGCATCCACCTGCTCCAGTGTGGGGTCCTCCACTGGCTGCAGGTGAATATCTGCTCCACCACAGACCTCCATGGGCTGCAGAGTGACAGTCTGCCTCACCATGGACTTCACCATAGGCTTCAGGGGAATGTCTGCTTTGGTGCTTGGAGCACCTCCTCCCCCTCCTTCTTCACTGACCTTGGTGTCTGCAGGGCTGTTTTGCTCACATATTCTCGCTCCTTTATTCTGCTGTTGTTGTGCAGCAGTTTTTTCCCTTTCTTAAATATGTTATCCCAGAGGCACCACCACCTTCGCTGATGGGCTTGGCCTTGGTCTTGGCCAGTGGCAGGTCCATCTTGGAGTCAGCTGGCTTTGTCTCTATTGGACATGGGAGAAGCTTCTAGCAGCTTCTCACAGAAACCACACCTTTAACCCCCTCGTTACCAAAACCTTGCCATGCAAACTCAATACACTAGTAAAAATCTGTTGTCTCCAGTGTCAAGGACTTATGACTTCAGATAAACCCTAATTTAGTATTTTCTCATTTTACCACCATAAAATGTTACACTTTTTAAACCAGAATATGGGCATTCAAACTGAAATGAATTTAGTAGTTTCTACAATAAACACTAATTAGATAAAACTGTTGTCTCTCTTTAGCAGTGATAAGTAAAGATGTAAATGTAAGGATGAAATGAAATTTCTTATCTGTTTATAAGAAATAAAAAATGTATGATAAATAAATAAATAATCATTTCCTGACTTATCATAACTCCACTTCTACAATATAAAAATATCACAGGAGTGGTTTTTCTTGTTTTGGGTTTTTTTTTTCGGTTTGTTCTTTTTTTTTGGGGGGGGGTGGGGGTTAGTTTGGGGTTTTTTTTGGTCAGTTGGTTGGTTGGTTTTAACGTAGTAGTGTACAAACACCACCTTATATCCAGGGTTCAAAAGAGAGACAAGGTAACAGGCCATTTTACTTCAGTCTGCAACTTCATAACTCCATTTTTTGGCTGGTATTTTAAACAATGTGATTATGAACTCTTATGATCTTAATACCTGCCTTCTACAAGGACACTATCAATTTATTCAACACAGTTTGCTAAGCTGTCAACAGGTCATAAATAACTACTGTCTGTCACTGTTCTGCTGACCTTTAGCAAGTCAGATCAAACAGCCTAGAGCTGATAGCTTCCATTATCTTAGAAGCAATCCTCTGGTATTTCTGGTCTACAAGTAAGAAAATCTAGAATATGAAACACTAACAAAAAACCCCAAAGAAACCCACAACAAAAAACAATCCTACTCTTGGTCAGCATCAAAATTTGGGCTGCATTCCTATTAAAGTCACAGATAAATAGCAAACAACACTTGGCAGGACAGTCTTTGAGTATATGAAATTAACATTTTGTATCTGTTGCTACTGTCTAGTACCTTTTATTTTCTGAATAAAATTATCTTTCTTGCTGTTGAATTCTTTAGTCAATAGGTGGCAATGCCTACTCTATTACATTTCTTCCATGGGCATTTGTGTTATTTATTCTCCATCACTTTACTCTATATCAGCCTTCAATGAAGTATTTCCATTGCATTTGGCACAAAAACAGAAACAACCCATCCCACACGCACACCGGCTTCAAAAGATGTTTGTATGACATTAAAGTCTTCTATTTTCGGAGCCTCTTTTTACCACCATTTACCACCAGCAAATACTGGTGGTTGAACCTTCTCTTAGCCTCCTTCCCAAATTCTAATTATGTTTCACCCCACTTGTTTGAAATTGAGATGTGTTTGGTATGAATGCTTCAGAGTCTGCCAACTTTGCTTTGATACATAGGTAATTTTGAAAGAGAAGTTCCTATTTAGTCTGAGGAAAGAGTCAGTCATGATTGTATTGCATTATAAATAGATTTTAGAGGTATTAATTGCTAAGTAATTAATTGCTTTTCAGAAGCTAGCCAATCATAAATATTACAATGTAACTTTTACAGAGATGTGTTGTAAGTGGCATGTGGGGCTCTCTTGCTCCTTTTTCACAGGGCCCATGATTTACATAAATACATCCACGTTCCTTTGGCATTAATTTAACCCTGATAGGTCAGTCTTAAGAGACCATTTCAGGAAGACTTTTATACTTATTCCCTATACAGCCTTAAACAGTATCAAAGATATACCCAGCCCCTTTTCTAACAGTGGTTGATAGAGGATGACATGAAGGATGTTTTTTCCTTTCATCTGGTAATTGAAAGCTGCTCTGGCAGCTCCACCAATGCATATTGAAGGGACTTTCTAAACAAGAAACTACAAGCTGTTTAATAATACTGTTTATCGAATTAAATAATATGCAGTGAAATAATAAAAGCAGAACAGAGCTTGGTTTTTCGTGGTACGTGACTTTGATAGCCAGATCCTTCTGGAGAATGACCAGTAGAACAGGGAAGATCTTGAAAAAGTCTTGGTTTCAGAAAAATTTCTTCATTCCAAGGTTAATGAAGACAAGCACAGAGTTACTACATTCAGGCTTAGCTGCTCAGATTTCTGTCAGTGCCAGTTTAAGCAATTACTAAACCCTGGTTGCTTGCTTGAGTCTGTGTTGTTCCTCCACTTGTGTTTCAGAGCTAGGTGTAGGACTGCATAGTGAGCTGATCTGGATTAAAAGTAATAATTTTGGCGAGGCTGGTTTTAAAATCAGAATCAGTCTCCTGATTCCAGTAACAGCTCCAAGGCTTCTCAGTCGGTGAAGACTACAACTGAAAATTTGTGGTGGTGAATAGCAATGCCTCTCAACCTTTGTTATAAAAGCAAGCCAACAAACAAACAGCTATGGAAAATTGTTACACAGGGTAATTTTTTACAACATGTTAGCTCTGCATTACATCTCCATTGCATTTTGCTATTGGGACAGAATGGCAAAGGAAGATTTTAACAAGGTGTATGGGATTCTGGTGGGGAGGGACCTCACCTCAAAGTAAAGCCAGTCCTGCCTGATTCAATACTTTGTGCTTCTCTGCACTAGCTGAAGATGGCCAGAACAAAACAAGATGGCAAGCAACACCATAATAGGCGTATAAAATCAAGCCCGTGGGAACAGGGGAAGTTGAAAAATAAATGTGTAAACTTAGAATAGGAAATCACTACTGAATGGCAACTATTAATATAATAGAATGATTTTGCAAAACGGTGCTTGATATCGATTTTCAGAACTGCTATTCAAATAAATAGGAAATAATTGCTTCATTTTACTCATGAAGCACAAGTTTTCATCAAAAATCTGTGTCTAGTTTGGGACATTACTGTTCAATAAGAATATATACAGCTGGGAGGAAGTGCAGGGGACACAATTATAAGCAGTTTTAGAAAGAGATTTTGTAAGAAAGATTACAACAAAGTTCTGATTTTTTTAGGGGAAAAAAGAAAGACAGAGAGAAAGTAGAGGTTGTATACAGAAAAGTCTTCAAATAAAGTTGCTAGAAAGAAAAGAGTGTAAAAGTACTGTCTTGCCTTTAATGACCAATGAGACCTTATTTGATTACATGTAAGAGCAGTTTAAATTCGATGATGTGGAAAAAATATTTTAACCTTTGGAAAATAAAAACATTGTAATACATTACACTGAGAAAGCCTTATTATTGAAGTTCTAGGCACACTTTGACAGCTTCAGGCAGAAAAATTGATTAGCTATTCTTTTCAGATTTCTTTCAACTCCAAATGTCTAGGTTTCTCTCCACCACCCACACAAACTCAACCTTCTAACTCTGCTTTCTACCAGCTGTCTTAGTCCTTCCTTCTCAAATGCTCTGGTGCAGAACATACTGACAAGTGAGAACACAGACTGCTAATGAGGTATTCTAACAAGTGCCATTATTAAAAAAAAAAAGAAAAAAAAGCAACCAAAAAAAATCCACCCAACAACCAAAACCCAGGTGCATCTTGGTTCTTCCTTACTTCCCTTTGTATTAACAGAAGATCAAACTGCTGTGAAAAGCCAGTGGTCTTGAATGTGATGTACTGCTAATAATGAAAAATCAGTAAGTTTAGAACTGTGGTTCCCGTAAAAACCATGTGATGCTGCAGAGACAAAATCAGTTTCTTGAGTGGCGAGGCTTCCTAAATCTCAAAGTGCTACCAGGTACCTGTAGTCAGAAAGGAAAAATTGGACTTCAGCTCTTAAAACTTCCCAACAAAATATATCACAGATGCAACATTAAGTCAACAGAACAGGCTAGGGAAAAAATGGACCTTACTGAAAAGGTACAGGGCAAACAGGAAAAATCTTTACAATTAAAAAGTCCCACACAATTACTCTGTAAAGTCACAGCTCTTAATGGGCCACCTCAACTCATCATTTCTGATAATAGCAATAGTTTGTCTTTGGCAAGTTGTGGCAAACAAAATATATTTATTTGTGTTAAGAATAAAAGATTCTCCTAACTGTATTCACAATCAGCATATAGTATTATCTACTTCCAACTCACAATATAGCCACATTATGAAATGACAACACATTATAATGATATAGTTTCCATAACTGTGGTGAATAAAACAATATTTGAAGAGGCTAAAAGATGGATAACACAATAGAGTCTAGTCTTATTAATTTCCAACCACACACAGTTTCCTATTTTTCTAAAGAAGAAGGGGAAAAAAACATAGGGAAAATAAACAAAGCTGAAACATCTCGCATCCCTTCCTTCAGTTATCCTTACAGTGGAGAAAGAAGAAAAAAAAAAGCAGTAAAGATACCTACAGACATGAGTCTGTCTGATTAGTCATATTTCCATATATAAGCATATAGACAACAAGCTATAACTTCACCAGGTTCTAATGTATAAAGAACACGTGGCCAAAGAGCTTCAAAGGAAAGGAATCACACCAAAGTGGTCGTGCACATGCATACATACCTGTATACATAAGTGAAAGTTATAAATGTTGCTATGGAGCTATCCTGGATTCAAGATTAATGGTAATGTGCTGCACAAAACCTTCCTGAAAAGGAACAGCTTTGCCTAACCAGTTAATATATGCTACCCCAGGAGTGTCACAGTCAGATCACAACCACCCTTAAAAATAGGACCTGGAAATGCATGCTGCACATCCGTCACACATCGGGAAGTATCCTGATCAAAAATATGCTGTTATGTAAGGTGTTACACGCAATGGGAAACTTCTATCTCAAAATTTGTCCCTAAGTGCTTCTGGATGACTGCTGCTTTTTCAAAACCATAAAATATGTCAGAAATCTTAGTTCTGTGCAAGTATCTTGCATGTCAAATTGGTACTATAAAAATAGCTGATGTTCTGATAGAGTTTTCTTTAGAAATTGCACATATCACCAGGAAAGTGTTTTCTCAGTCAAACTACTTTTTTAGGTGCAACTGCTGTTCAAAAGTTGCTCATATAAGCAATCTAGATTACATAGTATCAAAATGTTAGTCAATGTGATTTATTCTCTTTAAAATTTTAAAAATGTTTATTTGTTCTGCCTGCAATTTTTCTGACATAATTTATATATGTAGTCGTTATGGTTTGAGAAACAACAATTTATTGTCTTTTAGATTGTCCCCTCTCCACCTGGGAAGAGGAATTGGGAATCAAGGAAGCCCAGAGGTTGAAATATAAACAGATTTAATAGAATAAGACTAGATAATTAACATTAATAACACTAAAGAACCAATATTGATCCCAATACTGATACAAAATATAAAAAGATTATACTCAGCCGATTCTATCAGCAGAAAACTGTGCACTCTCAGCAGTGGACAGTAAATTTTGGACACTGCGAATGCCACAGCTTCAGGAGGAAGGGAAGACTTCAGGGGTCCCACACCGGGGCAAGAAGTTCTTAGGATGGCAGCCATCAAGGGAGAGAGAGAACTTCACAACAAACTTTCTAATTTATATTGAATGTGATGTTCATGGTACGAAAAAATCTTGTTGGCCAGCTTGGGTCAAGTGCCCAGGTCTCACTCCTCATCCTTGCCCCTGGCAAGCTCAAAAACACTGAGACCTTGAAATACAAATACCATAGCTGTCTATAAAATAAATATTTTCACAAATTCCATCACTAGAGTCTTCTAAAAGTGCAGTTTTCCCAAGCATTTAGAAGAGAAATTAGTCCTGTGTCGCTCAACCCAGGACAGTAGTTCAAGTTCAGAAACTGAGATATTGTTGATTCCATTGATGCAGTGTCTACTCAAGAAGAGTCATGATTTTACCCATTGCTATTTAGTTAACCGCTTCTCATCGTCTTATTTGGTGGTCCTTGTTTCTTTTTCACACAGCATATTTTTATGAGAACACTAGGGCTGTATCTATTATTAAAATTAACAATTTTCTTGAAAGGACTGTGTTTTGCATTTCACATTGAAGCTTCAGTTGCAGTATAATTTAAGAAGGATTAAGCATAACGGCACTAGAGTCCCACCCTCTTAAAGGAAAGTTGCCACACACATGGTGAGGTGACCAGCTGTTTCAAACAAATAATCTGGCTAAATCAGTTTCTCCTTGAACAAGTAGCTCCAGTTTCATGAGAAGACATGCTGACAGAGTACCATGGGCATGCATTGCAGGGTGAGGACAGGACTTCAGTAGCTTAAGTTCAGCTGGTAGTTCAGCTTTTCTTTTCTTTTTTTTTTTTTTTTTTNTTTTTTTTTTTTTTTTTTTTATACCAGTATATATAATAAATCAGTATCTTGAAGTTCTCCTTTATTGTTTATTCTATAAAGACAGGTAATTTCCCCTATAATTTCTAAAGAGTCTTCATACTGTGAAGGACTATAAAGTCAACGAAGATTATTATTATGTTATCATCACATTTCATTAACAACCTCTATATTCTTTGTCTTGAAAATTTTAGTAATGTCATTCTGTAATCAAATTTGTAGTATAACAGCAAAGACAACCTACTGCCCAAGATGATATTCTAATGATTAGATATATTAATTTATGACATAGCTGTCCTACTTTATTATAATATAACAGCTACACTGAAAAAAAATACCAAAGCAAGAATAAGAATTTAAACGTGAACACCAGCATGCCAGATTTTACATGAAGGTTCAATGGACATAAAGAAAATAGAGAACAATCCAAATAATCAGCAAAAGTAGTAAACTGTCACTCCTAAGCAGTTTAAATGAACCCATCCAATTTACACAAACCACTAGTCTCATTTTATCTCATAGCAATTATCACAATCTCACTGATGCTCTAGTATGCTACAGGAAATACAATCCTCTGCCTTCCCTTGAGTCTTGCTAAATAAGCAAATTGTATTGATTGTCATCTTAATGGAAAGTACCATCACAAAGTCTTTAAGGCCTTTTATCTTGTGTAAAAATGGTCTATTAAGTCCTTTTAGTTTTGTTTTTCAATTCAGAAGCAATATTTTACAATAAGCTTAAAAAAAACCGAAACCAAAACAAACTCGCTTTCACTTGTGTAATTCAATCCTCTTTCCAACATGAAGGAAAGAAGCAGTGTTACTTTAGCTATTATTCAGATAGATGACTGCAACAGCCTCTTCATGGTAGTGGCAAGTTTAGCTCCAATCAGAATTATACAACTTATTTATTTTTTTCCTTGCCAAATCAAGACAGCTATGAAATTTCACAAACCTGCTTGTTGAGAAATAGTGTAGTAACAAGTGTCTTAAGTATTCAATGAGGAGTTGTTTTTTTCACTTCTCTGTCGTACAGACAGATAGGGATTGAACAAGCGATCTTATTTCCACATGAAGATTTCCTGACTATGAATTTCACATTTCATGAGTTACAAGACTCAGAACTTTAGAACTACAGTTCTTTGGAAAGGCAATCTTGAAAGAACAACTGGAGTAAAAAGTCTTAATATTGTAATGTAACAGGTTGGAAGTTAAGGCAAGGAAATGAAAAACAGTGACTGGGTCTTGCATAACGTGTGCGACAGAACTGTCAGACCAGTATTGTCCTGACCCTTTTCCCTTTCTGGTCTTTATTGCATGTTTTATTATGGTTCAGAAATCATTGTCCCAGAAATTAATAAGGAAGTTATTTCAGTGAGCTTTTACACAGCTCAAACTGGAATACATCCATTTTTCCACTTATTTTAATGCAGGCAGAAATAAAGCAGAAAAATATCTAGCTAGTGAAATAAAATAAACCAGAATTTCTTCCCAAAGAAGTGTTTCAATCCTATTTTCCAGATCCAGATTATTTTTTTGCTGATTTTAGCCTTGCCTGGACCTGAAATCCCTAGCAATAAAATATAGAGACCTGGCTTAAAAGACGACAAGATTCTGTGCTATTCATTTTCACTTTTGGCTAAGCAGAAGAGAACAATGAACTGACTGGTAAAATCAGATACATCTAAACTGCCCCAAAATTTTATTTTTCCACCTGGAAAAAACAAAGGGGAACAACAAATACATACTTCTTGTTTAGGAGGTTACAATGAGCCACCCTTGCCACTACTGCCCAATGAAAAAATTGAATATTGGCCTCAGCTGCTTCTTTCTACAGAGGCAGGAGAAGAAGAATGCTGCAGCCCAAAGCTCTGGTGCACTCAAACAGGATGGCTGTAAAAAAAAAAAAAATTAGGGCAGCAGGTTGCTATCAGACCAGCTTAGCTGTCTCAGTTGATTTCAGTCTTACTGTCATAGTTTCACAGTCAATTTAACCTGGCATAAACTGGCAATGAGGCCAAATAAACCCTTCCCACTGATCCCTTCTTCCTTCTTATTTGTTCTCACTTCTTTTGATGAGGCGTAAGAGTTAATGAGGCCATTGAATGCATGGGAGTAGGAAATGTCCATATGAACTCTTGTGCTGACACAAGACATGGAACGAGCAGTCAGCAACGCAATTGCAGTCAGGAATCTGAGATACTGCTAGGTGAAAATGACTGAAACTACACTCTGAGGGGATATCAAACTAGCAGAAAGTTGTGCCATATGCTTATGGACATCTCTGTATAGGCTTGTGCAGTACTGGAAGCTGTAGAGTTGCGTTAACCTCTCTCATGGTCAGGCTAGTAATCCCCTCTCATAGAGGTAATTGGTACAGGTCTCTGGCATCAGGCTAGCTCACAGACAGCTGCATTTGTCACATGGTGATAAACTAAGAGTTTAGCAAAGGAGAAGTGATTATTCCTTATGAAGAAGATCAGGAGACATGAAATGAGGGTATGAAACACTTAACTATGCTTGAAGGCAGAATTGGCACAAATGAGCATGGGTAAATTTGGTTTAATAACAGACAAGGGAGTTTTTTGTGTCAACTTCCCATCAGAAAGAGCGAGTCTAAAAAGCCTATTTTTAATTTGAAAATTGTTCAGTTTATGAAGAATATTTACAATTTTGTTGCTAAGGTCTTCTTCAGAAGGTTTTCTCCACTTCTGTGTTCCCATAATCCACTAGTCCTTGGCTGCCAGCATGAAAGTGTTCAGCTAATAGCCAGGAAAATAGATGTTGCAAGTATAACACAAATGTAAAAAAATTTTAAAAAAAAGAAGATAATAACTATCTAATAAAAACAGGAACACACAAAACCAGTCTTTTCATCAGATTTGAATATAGAAGATGACATTAAACTAAGTGCTTGGTAGAAATAAACAAATGACTCCTATGGAGGTCTCTGCAGCATTTGAGCAAAAATCCTCCTAAAGAAAGTGTGCATTTTGTTAAGATATTGACACACACAAAAAGACTATGTCAGAAAAGAAGCACTGGTGCCTTCCAAAGTGAGAACAAACAAATAAACAAAAAATCTCCAAAACTCTGTTGTTGTTCATGTATTTGGGCCAATTGTGTTGAGACTACCTGAGGCTGTGAAATAGAAAGATTCTTAACTACTGCAAAGAGGCTCCTCATGAGTCTGCAGTTCTTACTAGAAAGTAGAAAAGGTAGTCTTGACAAAGATAGACATGCACATGACATCTTTTTTATTTTTTTTGAAAGATAGATAGATAGGTATTGTGAGACTCACACAAATATAGACCATTATCCAGATAGTAAGCTGCATATGATACTTAGTGATGTTTGATTTTTTCCTCTGTATTTTTAAATAAATTTTTTGCATAATGGTACTTTTTGCAAGATGTGCCTGAGATGGCCTAGATTCACTTTTGAAGATGAGAAAATGAAGAAGAGGATGGTCTTTGAGCCACACCTGTCCAAAGCATGACCCCAGGCAGTATCTTTCCAATCAGACTTTCAGTCTGTCACAGAATCACAGAATGATAGGTGTTGGAAGGGACCTCTGGA
>RSEF01000002.1:105676872-105690202 GCA_003993805.1 Himantopus leucocephalus | reverse complement strand
ATCTTAAATGTCCCTTCCAACCTAGATGATTCTGTGATTCTATGATACTATGAATGCCTTACAGCCTCCAATTGCAACCTTGCCAAGCAGGTAGCTGGCAGCATGGATCCACAGCTCTCTTTGGGGAAGGGGGATGCAGGGGAGCACCACGTCTCAGCTCGACATGGGGATGATGTGTACACAGCATACTGAATATAAAGGCTGGGATCTTGACTTTTAAGAATAACCGAAGGGACTTCAGCATGCCCCCAACCATGCAGAGTCTCCAATCCTGTAAAAGTTTCCTGAAGGGGCATGAAAACTGAGCATAATGTATCGGAGGCATTTATAGTATCAACAGAAAGTATTGCGCTGAGCAGGGAGCTGAGTAGAAGAAATAACTGAGAAAAATATTTTATGAATCAAAGTAAATCAAGATGTTTATGATTTACTTTGGCCTGGAGAGCAATTTCTCCCTCAAATTAGGAGCCATATTAATTCACCTGCAGGGTTAGCCATATAAAGGTTCCTCCTCCCCACCACTGAATTTTTTTACAGTCCTTAAATATAAATTGCTGTTCAGCATTGCTGCCCTTATTTTATCAAAGAATGCAGCAGCTGAAAAATGTGCTGCATCTCTGTTTCTAACTTCATATATTTAAAAAAAAAACCTCTAAAATGCTTGAAGCAACTCTTTAATGGTGTGTTTCTTATCAAAAGCAAAGGCTCTTTCAAGATAGACTAGGTGAATTCAACTGTGAAATTCTAAGCCATCATAATTTCTTGTCTTCTAAATCCATTTGAACACGACTTCCAACCATCCAGTTCTGTACCATGTGTTTACAGGGCTGTTAATGACTCTCATTGATTATATTTTTTGCTACGCAAACTCCAAACCCAATGGAAATTCATACTTATATTTAACAGAATTCTTTCCAGCTAAAACCAATATTCTTGTTTCTTCACCAATGAGCTGGAATTTGTTAACATCACACCAAATATCTCAGAATACATGCAACATCCATTTCATATAGTGTGATTTAAAGTTATCCTTGTTAATTTTATATTTTATTATTTTGTGTTTCTTGCAGAGAACCAGTTAAGAGACAGAGAAATTATCTTATTGAGATGGAGGATAATTTACATCTAGGAAAGTATATCAAGTGTTTTTCACAGCAGGCTGCAGGCAAAGATGCTTATCTCTTTTCTAATAAAACCCTGACAGTTTTATTTTGGGAATTATGAAAATACATAGGATATATTTGCGATACATCTGCTGGCAAAAAAAAAAAAACAATAGAGGACACTTTGGCCACAGCAGAACGGATATTTGTGAAGACAGCTTGCTGCACAGGCATGAGCAGGATACTGGATGAGGGCATGGAGATGGGAAGATCTTACAAGACATATACAAGTTGTTTGCTTCTTTACTTCAGCCGTACTGCTGGAGCAGTGCTGAGTTGAAGCATGAAGGAATATGAATAGGAACATACACATTGAACAGGAATACAAAAATTTGCTTTTAGGTCATAGTGTATTCTCCCACAGTTTTCTCTCTCCATACCAAAGCCTCAAAAGGATATGTTCCTCCACCTTTTCTTCCCTTCCCTGTTTTCTGCAGAGAGGAAACGTGCTTGCCACAGACATTTCAGATGGAAATCACTGTATGATCTGCGCTTAGCTGAGTTTAACAGTGGCCAATATATATTTGAAAAGAAAGCAGGACTCCACTGCTATAGGAATTATTTCCAAATAGAACCTCTCATATGTTAAGTTTGGAAGAGGCAACTTAAGCTTCCTAAGTTACTCAAGACAAGCTTTTCATTGATACCTCATCTCTAGTACAATTCTTTCTAAGGGAAAAAAGTACACATTTTCAGAAGGCAATGACTGCCTAAACAGCATGGCAAACAACATTCGAATTGACCTGCTACACGTGAATATTGAGGAAGCATTAGTACATACAGTAGGACAATTTCCATATTTTCCCATCTGCTAGGGAATACTGCTGCAATAGAACAGCATTTACAGTCCTGTGTCTAATGTTCCCAGGTGCGTTCCTGATACTTGTGAAGAAATCAGGTTTTGTTCTCTCAGTTCATATCTAGTGGACACTGGGTAATGTGAATCTTACGCTAGTGAAACCTGCAGTTCTAAATTAAACGTACTTTTTTGAGCTCAGCCAAGTCTCTACTGAACAGTAGTTCTTCCCAGAAAAGTACTACACATAAATCACCATAATTCATTGGAAAAAAAGAAACATTGTTATTGAATAAGATGTTCTAAATTAACAATGAATTTGAACTTCTTTTAACCTCTAGAATAAATGGACAGTCGTCTTAATGTCCGTGTTATTGTCACTGTAATAGGTGAGACTGCCTTTAAAGTACATATATTAAATTTTATAGTCCGTTAAAAGCAAGAGGTATCAAACTGGTTTGGTTTTGTATATAATTTTTATTTCTCTTCCATTAAAAATATAAGCTACAGTATAATTTTTGTCTGACCTGAGTGTTTTGATATTATTTTTATTAGCATTATGGTTTTATTTATTTAATAGAGCTTTGAGGTTGGACTTATTTCCAGACCATAAACTTTCCCAAGAGATCAGATAATCCAAGCTTTGGCATTTTGTTCACTGTATCCAGTCAATACAAAGAAACACATATTTTGTGGCTACTTTTGAATACAACTAGAAATAGGCAAATGCAAGTTCTTTATTAGACTTGGTACAGAATTTTAAAAAATATGAAATCCAGCTATCAAAAAGTATATTTCCAAAAGGCCCTTGAATACGTAGCTAAAGACAATTTATAGCAGAATACAGATACGCAAAAATGATCAAATGTTTGCCTGACAAGATACCCCAGTCTTTCCTGTCTTTTCAGTTTCCACATGTGCTCCTTGTTAATGTGATGAGGGAATCAGGCAGGCTGTGATTACATTTAGGAATGTGAACCCTATCCTAAAGCCTAAGGGCAGAGTCCCTTCAGGTCTTTTCTTTACAGTCTTCACAGTTTCTGTCTAGCTGGCCACAAACAATCTTCCCACTTGGTTGGATGCCTCAGATGATGTCTGTCTGAACTTATATGGCGAGAGAGTGTCTGAGTTGCTACAAAGGCACAAGTCAGCTACTGCACCTGCTGGAAACACACGTCCCTTGGGACCTCATGGGATTCACCTAGCTTTCTCTCTGCTGGAGTTGGCCTTGGTCATTGCCATAGGTCTGCTGGTAGAAAGCCCTAGGTTTCTAATGCAGCATTTTAGCTTAAAAATCTTACTGCTGACAAAACATGTGCTTACCTAGATTATGTAAATGATCTGTACAACAATAATACATTCTACTACATACTGTATTAGACATATAAGGTGCATATTGGAATTTTTAAGTTAATACCTTCAAGAGTTAAAACTTTAAGAGTTTAAATGTAAAAATTTTTCTATATGATGCTGATCTTACAAAGTTAGTGTACTGTTTTAGTGTGCTATCCAAAGACCTTTGCAGCAAGCTCCTACCCAACAGCTCAGACCTTGCAACTTTTGATAATACAATTGTTGGTAAGGAGTGGAATAAAGCAATGACATATACTGTTCAGTACAAGGAGGATACCAGGAACAACAGTGAGGTGAGAGAATTCCCTCTCTTTCCTCTTCTGTTGCCATAAACAATATAGGTGTTACTTTCAGCTGTATTTTAACAAGAAATCTGGACATAACTGTTTAAATTAGAGAAAAAAATTGCTCTAACCTGAAAGGAAAGTAATTTACAATAAGGAAGAACAGGGAAAGGGAAATCAAAGTTGCTGACTGGAAAGGAGATGTGATGGCCTTAGCTGAGTGTCATTATTAGTGAGTTCAAATCGTAACATTTGTGCCCCTTTTCTCATATGCATAGAGTGATATGTTCTGCTTTACTGGAAGAGCATTTAAGCCATCCCCTTTTGAAAGAGACTGATCAAGAGCTGTTAAGACACACACACATTGGTCCTAATTTTTCTTGCATCTTCTGTAACCCAGAATGTCTGCACATAGTGCATAGATTTCTGAACTTTTCACCACCACAAATAACGTTCCAGCTGTAGAAATATAAATAGTGATACATGGTAATGATATGCATGTGTGTGTACATGTGTGTATATATATTTATAAATAAAATTATGTATGGTACTGGATAGCTAAACCTTTCAAATACTAAGAGATACTTAAGATCAGTGGTTAATGAAGTTGGTCCTTGGCAGATGTTTACGTCTAGATGAAGAGAGATCTCTCGTCCATCTTCACTGCATGAAAAGGCTCATTTAGTTTCAGTGAAGTTAATGGGAAAACCCTCAATGTGACAGTAGGGTTAAGAACATGTCTTGCAGGTGCACTCTCAAAAAGATTCACTTGGCACAAACACCTTCTCTGAAAAGGTGTGTGGGTCCAGAAAAAACATAAAAAAGACGTCAGGGTTTACAGAATGAACAACTGAATTTAATTAAAATCTATCTCATCTGAATTCAATTTGCCACTGATAGCCACCTCTGAATAAAAAATAAAATAAAATAAAATAAAATAAAATAAAATAAAATATCCGATTTCACCAGAATGTTGGAGAACATTTGCCAAACTGTGCCATGTAGTACTTACCAGAAGAATTGTACCTGCTATCATTGTGAAATCCTTTCTGTACTTTGGGCAAATATCACAGTACTAGGGATGAAAATTATAGATAGTATTGGATAATTTTGTGTAAGAAGCAATTGCTTGATTTGTGGAGCTGGCTGAGAGCATCTATGATGCTACCTTCTATTATACACAAACTGGATTTTGATAATATGCATGTAGCTTGTAAAACATTTTTGAACAGAACAACAGTTCCTGTAAATTTCATATTTGTATGATTGACAGACATTTTTTATCCAACAGAGTAATTAAATTTCATCACTGTAGCTGACTAACATTTTTACTAGCAAATATTGCCAGATGCTAAACAATCTGTCTGAAAAGGACAAAGTGAAACCCAAGAATTCCCTGTGCTGTAAAGTTAGCCAAATTTAAGGGAGTGGGAGTGGATCATTTTATTTGCTATGACTACATCGATTCCAAACAACTTCAATTTGGTGTGGTTTTTTTCATATTTTCATAAGATATCATAGTCAGTGTGGTAATTACGAGTGCTGCTGGATTTGTCCCCAAGCAGCTCTGAAGATTTCATGAAATACTACCAAAAATTTAATAATCAGAGCATTGAACTGATTCTATAGGACAAAGAATCTGTTAGAATATATGAGGATTTGTGCAGTGAAATTCCATTCAGTGAGAGATACTGAAAAGCTGCTTCAAAAGGACCCGATTTCGAATTTCAGAAAGCCGAAGAAAACATGAACAGGGCAATTAAAGACAACAACAGGGAGACTGCTTGACAACAACAAAAAAAGGAACTTTGCTACAGTAACAGGAAATTCTACACAGGTGGATTGATTGTTACAATTTTAAAATCTTTAGTATGACCTATTTGTAAAGCTACAATAAGTAAAAATGGTGTGTAAGTAAGAGTAACATAATTTTTATATGAGGATTAAGATTTTTATGGGTTTTTTTTAGGATTATTGATCATTCAGAACTTAGTGATATTGAATATAACCAATTATTATCTAAGAAGAATTCCAGTGGACAACAATTTTTTTTATTATTATTTTTAAAAACATTTTCAGTATTTCCTATGAAGTACCAATTCAAAGTAACTAATAAGAAGAAAAAGTAAACACTGAGAACTTTTAAGACAAGACATGCTCCTGAGAACCTGGTATTCACTGAGCGAAATAAAAAAAATCTTACTAAGGAGATAATGGCAACCTGGAGTACTCCTGGCTTAATAATGTTCTAATAAACATTTTTTAGCTTCCTTCCTAGCTTTGGACAGAAATTTATTTCCCTCAAAGGTTTTCTTGTTTCTCAACCATTATTATAATTTTCATTTTAATTCTTCAGCATTGATGTTTTTTATTTCGAGGTTCTATTTCTAGTGAACCTAGAAAAAAAATTCATTTCAATTTGTTGAATTGATAGTAACTGCTATTCATTTCTCTTTTTAGTAAATATGTAGGTTTGTGTATTAACAGTGAAAATGTTTAGTCACTGGAACAGCTGCCAAGGGGAGTGACAAATTGCTCATCTCATCAAACAAAAATTTTATGACATAAAATATTAAAAGCACAGTCCAGTTTGCAGATGAAAATTAAAGGTCTGCAATCACAAGAGGTCACACCGCCATGACCTCATGCTTCTTCTTTGCCCTAAACTTTACAGAAAAAAGATCAAAGATGCTTTAGTTCCACACCATAAATCAAGGGCTGGATTCTTATGGTTCCCTTCTTATAACTCACATGCAAGTAGAGTAAAATTAGAAAAAAACTACAATGAAAACCTACCCTCCCCCATTTTTTTCTAAATATTTAAGTCACCAAAAAACCTCAGCAGATTAACATTTTGAAAAAGAAGATCCTAGAGGCAGTTAAGAAAGAAGATGAAGCCTCTCTATATACATTTGTACATTATACACACAATACACTAGTTTCAATGAGAAGTCTTCATATGGAAGCTATGAAAAATCTATAGTTGTGTCAACAGAGTTCATACAGTTTTCCCAAGCTCATACAAACACAAGAAAATGTATGTTTCTTAACTTGAAACATGACTTTCACATGCTTGCTGCACTTTATAGTACTTTTTGTTCATGGGAGTACTCTGTCAGACTTAAACTACTGGAGAGCTTACCTATTTTCAGCTGACTACTTACTGCACAATTGGGACTCTCCAATACGGTCTGAATAATCTAAAGGATCCTGAGATGATGAAAAAAAAAAGTCATTGTTTATAACTGAAAAAATATATAGATTTTTTTTTGTGTTCCAGATGTTTTAGCATCACTTACATCTACACATAAGTGACAATCACCTTGATAATTTGAAGAACTGAAATAATCTGAAGGCTATGGCTTTCATCCACTGGAGTACTGGCATCTGTTATACTGAATTTTCCTGTGAATAATTCCTCAAGGATGGAGAATTCCTGCAATAACACAGAGCCCAGTGCTATTCTCTATGCTCTCTCATTTTATCTAAAGGCCTCTCTAGATAGGCTCTGGCAGGAGCTTCCAAGTTTGCCAAAAGCTGGAAGAATTTCTAGAAGCTGTCTTTAACGTAGGTCAAATAAATTTAGGGGCTACTTCAGACATCACTAGAAACTAGCTTCCAACCACCTCATGATCCTCTAAATTTATATGAACAGCTTTTGAACCAAATTGAAAAAGAGACCCCTGAGCTTTGAAACAGTTCTGGATTTTTATCAAACTCACTCGGCTTTGTTCTGAAACAGCTAAACCCAGCTCTATTCTGAGCCAAAACACTGCATGAAGAACACCAGTGATCCATTTGTGTTGAGAGACTACCAAAAGGGCAGTTTTGAAAACAAGGTTCCCAACAGAAAAGGAATGTAATTGATAGCCAAGGAATGGGTATCTCAGCTCCATAACGCAGTAACTAGTAAATGATTAAAAGTTGAATATGGGATATTTAGCATCGTAAACTAAGCTATAAAATTGATTAATAGAATATTCCCAAAATGGTCTTATAAATAAATCACCCGGACAGTACTGAAATAATGATTAAATTCCTGCTGAACTCACAGTATAACTAAAGATTAAGTATCATGTTTCAAATAGCTAACTTCTAAAATTAAGCCACCTATAAAAAGGTTTTTCTTAGCTACCTAACTTTTATTTTGTTTCTCATGGGCTGCATGTACAAAGACTAGATGATTTTTTTTTTGCACAGTAAAGCTGAGCCTTTGATAAAATACTTAGCCATAAGCATAACATGGTCTTCCTGCAGTCCCTAAAAAAAAAGAATGAAGCGATTAATAAGATCTGTGAGTTTTCAAATCTTCTCGTCATGATAACAGCACGGTCTTAAAGATGTAAAGTTTTAATGTAGAGGACTCCCAGCAGCCCAGGTTCAGCATTCTTANGAATGAAGCGATTTATAAGATCTGTGAGTTTTCAAATCTTCTCGTCATGATGACAGCATGGTCTTAAAGATGCAAAGTTTTAATGTAGAGGACTCCCAGCAGCCCAGGTTCAGCATTCTTAGGACTGAGTTGTGGGCAGACTCAGGAGAGAAAAAGCACCAGGCTGCACTGACCCCAGGTGACTCCCTTTGTCACAGTTACAATGGCTTGAAGACATAAATGTCTACTTTACATAGTACAATGCATTTCAAAGTCATTCCAGAGCCAGAAGAATCAGTGTCAACATATGTGGGTCCAATTCCACATTAACACAATTATTTGGCTTCCAAGCTGTGGGGCTGTCACATCTGAGCAACGCAGCCCTGGGATGTGTAGGTGCACCAGTCTTGCCCCAAGCAGATCTGGCCATTTTTGCATGTTACTGCATTGTGTGGAAGGAAATTGTAAACAGACTCAGTGCAAAATCATGGCCTCTCAGTTTCCATCCTGCGTCATTTGCAAACAGCATTCTTAGATAAGAAATGCTTTTACAATCTTGTGAGAAATGCTGATATTATAAAGCAAAAGCCATCTAATTACCAGAAAGAAAAGAAATTTGAATGATTTTCACTTAGTTCAAGAAATTAGTTAAAAAAACCTGTTTACTATTTCCTTCTGATAACTTCATGCTACTGTGTTTGACATTTGTAACATAACTATTTTAATAAATACATTTTCATAAATGCATAATCCAATATTCTTCATTTTAAAAAAATGCAAAAATTATCAATTATTTGTTTGTGGGTTTTCTTTTAAATTTATAAAATTGCTAAAATTAACTCTTATGATTAAAAAAATGCTTTGAATGAATAATACGATAGGTAACAATGTTATATCAGTTATAATAAATACAAATTAGTTTAGCCTGAAGAATAGTACTGGTTTATTAAGCTTAATCACCTATACTTAATATTTATCAAAGATATATTCAATGGAAAAATACATAGTAGCAATGTGAAGTATGTCATTTACATAATAGTAGCTGGTGAGACTTGATGAGCTTGTGTTTTGCTATATCTGTCCATGAGTGTCACAGAAATCAAGGTCAACATTTACCCTCCAAATATATCATCTGCTCTCATTTAGATTATATCTTGCCTCCTCAATATTTAATTCACTGTATATGCATATTTGACTGAAAGATCAATTTCTGCTTTAAATTACATATTCATAATCAGATTATTTCAGGATTATTTAATTCAACGTGAAAAGATTTATTAAATGGAAAAGGGAAAATTGTGATATTAGAAGTAGAAAATCATAGTTGAAAGGAGTGAAATCCAAGTTGACTTCTAAACCTTGACAAGAAGTAATATATTTTTTAGTACACACATCTAAACAAATAAATTGTAATTATAAGAGATTTCTCTGAGAAGCTTTTTCTAATATACTGTTCCAGATGGAAGGTTCCTAATAAGCTTAAAAGCTTCATGGATAAAACCCTGGACATTAGAACTGATAAATAAATTGCTTTAAAACAGAGAAGAAGGACAAAAAATTTAAAGTTGTAGAGGTCAGTCAGTACTCCAGTCCCTGAGGTTTTAATCTCCCTAAAGCATACAGATAAAAGGACTATCTGCAAACTAATTCAATTTAGAGATGGCTGTGAAAACTAATTCCTTGCTACAGGCAGAAAAATGTTTCAGTTTTTTATCTATGAACTGACTTGTTCTGCAAAACAAACACAGAAAAAAAACCCTGCATAACAGCGCTTGAAAAGAGTAAGGAATGAAGAAAATTAAGTAAAAAGATCACTTTTTGATTTCTAAAATAATGAATTAGTTTAATAGACAAGATAAAAACAAGAAAATAAATATTTTAAATATGTAATCTGAAGTATCAGTAATCTGAAAAACTGATACTTAAGGAAAAAGACAATACACTTGCACTTCAAAATTCTTGCAGGTAAATATACCAAGAGCTAGCTACAAAGAGAGAGAGAGATCCTTCCAACCAGTACCTTCGTATATCTTTCTTCTATAATACTTTGACACTGTCTCAGTAGCATGCTGAAAGGTAATCAGTATAGATGCATCTAGCTAATTTATCATAAAAACACTGTAAAGATGTTTAAAAAAACAAAAGCAAAACTAAAACAAACCAAAACGCTCCTAAAGTAATTAACAAACATGAATTGTCAACTGGGATGTCATTCCAAGAGAGGTCTGCAGAAAATCCACTTCAGCAACCCCAGTGCCAGTGCTGTCTCACACGTTGATGGTCCAGGTGACTGAATAAGGAATACACTCTGAAAGTTTTCTGAGGACACCAAGATAAAAAGAAGTGAAAGCAGTGCGGTGAATGAGAGCAGAATTTGAAATCTTATTGATGAAACAGTGATATTTCAAAAGTTAGCATGAAATGGTTGTAGTTTTTCTTTTAAATTTAGAAACTTGCTAAAATTAACTTATAATTAAAAAAATTGGTTTGATTGAATAATATGATAGGTAGCAATGTTATATCAATTATAATAAATTGTAGTAGTTGCACACTTCTACAGTGAGTAAATCTTAAGATTCTCAGAGACACATTTCCATGTAGTATTACAAATCCCAACTCCTAGCAGAAGTCTGCATGGAAAATGACGAGAAATAAAAGACAGCTTACAAAGTTTGCAATGTTTTGGAAGGACTAGGAGCCCCCTCCCTTCTTGATAAGACATTTGTCCATCTCATCAAATGGCATAATTGTGAGATTTATCTCAAATAAGAATTACCTTATATATCTCCATGAATATATCTGTTCCACAGATTTCCCTAGAATGTCCGCTGGAACACCACCAAAACACGAGAAGATATTGGACTAGTATTTGCTGAATAACTGAAGAAGTAGGTTGCATTGAGTCTCTACCGGGAAAACTCTCAGCCATCAAAAATACAGTCTCAGAAATCTTCAGTTATTCTCTGCACTATGCTTAAATCACATTTCAGTCCATTAACACTTACAATTAAGACTTCAACAGTTTAATTTGTATTTACTATCTTTCATGAGATTATGATTGTTTCCTTAATTATATGGTGATTAAAAACTACATCCCCATTTACCATATAATCAAGATTAACACATATGCCCACAAATGATGACTACAGCAATTTCACAGATTTAGTGAAGGCAGATAAGAGATTAGAAGTGTTTAGCATTAAAGAAAATAGCTTATTTATTCCAAACATTTTACTATTTTTAGATCTCTATGTCCTTACACACACATCCAGTAATATTTGTATATTACAATTAGCCAAACTAGGACTATAAACAATTGTGATGCACCAAGTGTTGTGAAAAGCAGCACATCTGCTAAAATATAACAAANTCCAATAATATTTGTATATTATAATTAGCCAAACTAGGACTATAAACAATTGTGATGTACCAAGTGTTGTGAAAAGCAGCACATCTGCTAAAATATAACAAAAAGTATAGGGAACAAGCACTTAGGAATTACAACATATTNAAAGTATAGGGAACAAGCACTTAGGAATTACAACATATTCTTTACCTTTCGTTTCTTACAATAATAACTCAGCTTATCTAATCAATGACTACAGTTATTTTGCTTGAAAGAAATAAGAAATTAACTAATAAAAGCTAAATAACAGCTGAAATTGCTACTTATAAATAATGTGCAGCATTCCATAATTCCACTTTCAAATACAAGTTGGAAAAGCATGTATTTGTGCTCCAAGGTTTAATCATATCACTGAGGTGAAACAGATTTAAAAAAGCTTTTAAAAAAATCTCAAAACATTGAGGAATCTCTAAGAGTTTCTCCCTACAGAAGACATAGGCTAAAGTAGGTTCACATAATGTGACAAAAATGAGTGGTTTAAGAAGAGAACAGGTCTTTCCATTAAACTTGTACCTTAGATACCAAATTTGCATGTAAAGTTCAAATTCAAGGAGTAGAGGAGTCCCATTGGGTTTTACTTGAAATAAAATAAAAGAAAGAAAAAAACAAAACCTAAACAAAACCACTCCAACATCACTGCAGCTTTAAATGGAAATAAAATGTTTTCCAGCTCTGCTCTGCCCCAGTGCTCCAGGTAACAGATGCGTAGGATCCCTAGATGCACCTGGTGGCCAGTAGGGGGCAATTCCAAATGAAGTTCCAAGGTTGTTTCCAGCCAATCTGAAATGTTTGTCAGGAGGAATTGGATGGATATAGCATGGACCCAAAGGAAAATGCTGGGAAAGCAGGGTAAAAGCAAGCAAATTAGGGCACAAAGGCAGAGGAGAAAGGATTCCCCCTGTTTCTCATAGCACCACAAGAAAAGGATAAAGTTTTGGACTTCACCTGTAGCTCAGGTGAAAGCCCAAAGGTTGTTCTAAATATTTTCTATCTCTTCATATTCTTTAGGTTATAGCAAAAAGCTAAACCTAAGCAAAGTTGCATAATAATCAGATTACTGACATTCAATCTCTGTCTCAAATGAAAAACTATAAAAACCCCTTTCACACTAGTAAGGTCAGAAATTCTCTCTGTGTAACTGGTTTCACTGACGAAGCACAGAAATAAAATAAAAACCCTTTCAAGCAAAGACTGATGTTAAACATACCTGAGCATGATGTTGAGGATGAGCATAACAGGAAACAGAATGAAAGTACTTATTTTTTCTTATTTATCGCCACCGCAAACACCACATTTGATACCACCATCACCACATTTGATTCTGCAAGGTTACACAGAGCTTTCTTGTATCTCAGTTTAGTCATAGCTGAGATACAAAAACAAAGGGGAAAAAAATAAAACAATGAAAAACATTAACCTTTTGCATTTGGTAACCCTGAGTACAGTTTGGATGGCAATTTTTTTTTTCATTACAAATGTGGAAGAGCTCAGAGGCTGTGAAGCATTCTACATATTTGTGTCTTGATGACCTTAGTTAAAAAAATGTACAAACCACTAAGTGTTTGTACTAGTTGAATTGACAAAAGAGTATACAGAAGGACAGTTAGCATGGAATAGTTGCATGCAAGAAATCCACAACTGAATTTACCTCCCTACAACGCTAGTGCACATGCAGCCACAGTACAGCAAACTGCTTCACAATGTCTATCCTTAGCTCACACACAGCACAGCAAAAGAAATAGGAAGGCTAAGGTTTTAAACAGAAAAAATGGAATAATGTTATTACATTAGACTGTTTTAACCACTCCTTTATTGATATTCACTGCTAGTAGGGCAATAGATTAAGGTGTGACGCTGTGCTCTCCCCCTCCCCTTTCCTCCGACCTGACTGTTTCCCATAACCCTGCTTGAGTGATAACCACCAGTGGCCATCATGATGGATGTGTCTGCTCAAAG
>RSEF01000002.1:105657592-105676862 GCA_003993805.1 Himantopus leucocephalus | reverse complement strand
CTGTTTTATATCAATAAATATATTGCTGCTTCTCTCTTATGAGCAAAGTGCATCACTCCATCCGCAACAGGGTGCCTTTCCAACTTAACCTTATACAAGCAGCAGCATAATTCTCTTTGAGACAAACCAGCACAGCTCTATGGATGATAGTGGATACCACTTTGAGGCATAAAAGGTTCTGTTCATCCACCACTTCTGTTTAGCCTTCATCAGGATGAAACTCAAATTTTGTAGAGCATAATTGCTTACATCTTTTTACAGAAATTATCAAAGCCAAACAACTTTTTAAATTACAAGAATTATGCAAGTCAAGGGAAAAAAAAAAGTACCGGAGTAATTTTTCAGAGAGTTTGTAATCTACTTAATTACCCTTTACACAATTTAAGATTATCTTTCTGATATATGAACTACTGCTTTTCTCTTTTTACCAAGATAATTTACCTTTTCCTCAAAGAAAATTATTTCAGTAAACTAAAAATGTGATAATGTGAGAAAGCAAAGAAACTGTACTCCATTTTAGACTGCTTTTCCGAAGTGCTGACTTCCATTAGACATTGCAGAATTTTGTATGAGTTGAACATCCACAAAATATTTCTCCTGTAGCGAAAACAATTGAAGAGAACTGTGTTGCAGAAATGGTAGGAAGCATCCAACCAGTGTTAAACAATACGAAGGACTTACTGTTCTGGCAGGCAATTTTCTCTGCATGAATATAATGTGATTACAATGGGAACTGCTGTAGGCTAATGAGCTCCTGTAAACTGTTTTTATGGCATGAAACTCGGGAAAGTGTTCAGCATTTCCCCCTGCACTCTCAAGCAGATGGTGTTGTGGTGAGACCGTGCCCTTCCACGATATGCTGCACAATCTGCGTGCCGCAGCAGCACAAAAGGCCCAGAGGTCTCTTCTGTATGTTGATGACATTTAAGATAGACTAGCAGAAACTCCAAGAAGGCAAATTGGTTTTGCTGAAGGCATTTAATTAATGGGAATTGAAATACATATTACAAGACCCAGCAGAGATTTATAACAACCTTAGTTTTCTACTACGAACAAAATCTTTCAGGGTTTGTTGTTGTTGTTGTTGTGGAGGGTGCCTTATAAAGGTCATCAGCAAAAATCAAACATGATTGTTTAAAGGTAGTCCTTCCTTTTCAAGACAAAAATTCTGTTCAGCAAATTCTGACTGAAGAAAAAATCAAAACAGATTCTTTTGCTAAAGAAAGTAAAATACTTAAAGCTTTCAGATGCCTTTTAATTTAATTTGATATAGGAATGGAGTCTCCTTTCACATCTACTTTTCAATATATCATCCATTATTTATATCAGCAGGTATTGAATGACGCAGTAAAGACTAAATATCTTCAAATACTGAACATAGTATTATCATAGCTTTCAAAATTAGAAATTAAACTCCTTTGGACTATGGGACACAACACATTTAGATTTAAAAATATTTTGCTCAAACCACATCTAAGCAATCTAAATCTTTATGAGATATCTAGACAAGTGTTATATGATACAAAACCAAGGCAGTGAAACTCAACAAGCTAAAATTATTTTTAAGAGAATTATAATACAACAGTAATCTTCCTTCACCCTTGAACTACTTACTGGAAAAGTATCCCCAAGCTCTGACCCATTGCTATTCAAGGTGATCCACTGTGGAAAAAATCATCCATTTTCTCAAGTGATTTTGAAGTAAACATCAGGCTCAAACAAAAGCTTTTAATTGATTACAGGAGCTGACTGACAGTACAAATAAAGCACAGGGTCTCAATGCTGTGAATAGCATCGCTGTATTGAAATCAATAGAATCATTCAATTTTACACAGGTGCACAACCTGGCACAAGGTAAGCAGGTCATCCTGTCTGTGCTGGTACTCCTCCTCTTGTGCTCTTCAGATCAGGACTTAGTGGCTTCTTAAGCCTGGCCATTGTGACTTTAGAGCTGAGGGACTGCAAAGCCCAGGTAACCTGTGCAAGGTCCCCATACAGAAGAGCATGATGCAGTCTTTTTGCCAAATAAACTCCTGAAAAAGATCTTGCTGATTTGTTCTGTTTCACTCTGGCTGCCGTTCATTCTTGAATTAGATTGCCTTTGCGAGACCCAGCAAAATAAAAACAGTCTTCATTGTATTTCTTCTTTGGCCACAGAACTGAAGATCAATTGTCTACCTCTAGTTCAGTGAGAAAGTCTTATTTAATATTGAAGAACTATGCTTTCTTCTATTTCTCAAGTCAACACTCAAGCTCACTAGAGATGCATTTATTTTCTCTGTATGGAGCTTTTATTCAGTTTTTATTACAAATGCTGTGGGTGATCATTAAACACTATTTGAAGCTGTGTGCAGAGAAATTACACAAGAGCAGAGCAGGTGTTCAGACTGGCTCAGCAACCACAGAAAGCAACCTGACTCCTTACTTTTCAGACTTAGCTTTCAAGGCTGCTGCTTTCCCAAGAGATATTGTTATAGTAGAAAAATGAAAGAAAGATTAGTACATCTCACAGATCTTGATTTTACCCTTGATTATATAGCTTGTAAAGATAGATCCATTAGCTCTTAGAAAATTACAGCCATTTGTGATTTAATTAACAGTATTACATGCAACTTGTTGCCGGGGAAATGGATATACAAATAAGACATCTGCTCCTTAGCTTGTTCTCATTTCCGACAGTGGTTTGGATGCAGAAACTTTTCTCACTTCAAGAGCATAGCACTGAATGTAATTACTTGTTTACAGAGAGTTATTACATCAAGCTACTCTTCAGATATTAAAGCAAAAATCAGATAAATCTACGTTCTAGGAATTAGTAAATCTTTTTCTCAACATAATACGTAGGTTAGGTAACCATGTTTTTGACCAAAGCGAAAGAGAGATTGTAGTAACCTGCCCCCTCAAAACTCAAAGAAGGAAAATCTGCCTACAGTACAAATTAAATTCCCATATGAGCCCTGCAGTTATGCCCAGGGCCTGAAGTAAAGCTAGAAAGTTTGCCAATGAGAACATTTTTCCCTGTTTGTGCCACTAAGTCTCTATCTTTCCTCGGTGAGCAAAATTAGCACCAGTTTCACTAATTCACAGTCTGCTTATAATCTAAAAGAAACTTGAAGTTTTTATACAAAATTTGCTTTTCCAAAGTACGTTTTTATAACTTTGAAAAGTCAACATGGAATAGCACAATGACTACGTCTTTAAGGATTAAAAGCATTTTAATCTCTAAGAGCATTCTGTCAGTGAATAGATCCACATAACACAACTGTATGCTCACGCTTTCAGTTTGCAACTATTAAGCCACACTTTCCACTTCATTTTTCAAAAGCAACCCTTTATGAGTCCATGGACTCATAAACATTACAAAGATGACTTCTCATTCTCAATGGTATGGTTTTATTGCTATTTCTCCTGAAGAAATCTCAATAATTTATCAAAATGTACAGTATTGATTTTGGGGAAGAATCCACTGCATTAGTCTGTCAAAATTTGCAGAGCTGTAGGGTTGCCTATATCCTTCAAACTGAATTAGTTTTAGTTCTAAGCAGAGAACTCTGTATGGAAGTAACCATACCTGGTTGTCATGATTTCTATGCTGACTTCAGAAGAACTCTCAACGGTTTTGACTGAAGTAGGGACTGACATAGTATTAAACTAAGTGGCTGATGAGAGGGTATTCATTTATTGAGCTAGTTCAATTCTCCTGTAATTGTTTGGAGAATTCTGTTAAACTAAGGAAATAAGGCACTACTATATTTTGAAACTTTGCAGTATGGCATCTCCTAAGCACAGACAAGTCTTCATCCAAGTGCCTCCGTGGGTTTATTCACATTCTAGGAATAGTTAGGCATGAGAGATGATGTCTTCCTTCAGCATCAGGAAGGATTGTTGCATAGATACAAAGACTGTACTTGTATTCTTTAGAGGAGATGCAGCATTGCCTTTAGCCTTGCTCCTATGCTAATGCAGCTCTGCAATTGTCTGGTAGGGCAAAATCTGTCCCTTAAAAAACAGAAAAATGAGTATGAAAACCTGAGGACTCATATTCCTTATTGTTCCTATTAATTCATCACCATAATAAAAATCTTAGTCCTAAAATCTGAGAATACAGGTATGTTCTGTGAAGACCTTATTACATTCATAGATATTGTAATGTAAACTGACACTACAAAATTATTCAGATGGAACTTTTGATACATTTCCCTTTTAAAACAAGTTATTTTTTTCTGATAAGCAACTGAGTAGGAAAACACCACCGCTCCTTCTTTGAGATTCCCAATCATATCAATTTATCAGGGAGTGTAGTGATAGGATGAGGGGTAAGAGTTTTAAACTGGAAGAGGGTGGATTTAGATTAGATATTTGGAAGAAATTCTTTACTCTGAGGATGATGACACACTGGAACATGTTACCCAGGGAAGTTGTGGAGGCCCCATCCCTGGACACATTCAAGGCCAGGTTGGATGGGTCTTTGAGCAACCTGGTCTAGTGTGAGGTGTCCCTGCCCATGTCAGGGGGGTTGGAACAGATGATATTTAAGGTCCCTTCCAACTCTAAGCATTCTTGATACTATAAATTCTGGGGAGGGGAACAAAAAACCCCAAACCCCTCCCCAGCAAAAGGTCTAAATATCCTGCTTTTTGTTATACAGTACCAGAATGAAACTGAATTTTTTTGAGCAAAAACAACAGGTACTTTAACAAAAGAGAGAATCCACTTTGTCATGTTGTTAGAGGAATATACTCAAAGTCTATTGAATAGTAAAGGTATACTCACAGTGTCATTCTCCTGATTTCAGATGGGTCATGATTTCATTATTGTGTTTCAAAGATGCATACAAAAAATAACTGTATACAATAACATCTATTAACACAGGTTTTCCAGAGTATATTGGAAAAATTAGTAAATATTCCACTGTTATTCAGTCTCAGTCTTACATTTATTTCACAATAAACAACCATTTCATTAGTGATATATTTGTGTGTTTCTTTGAATTTATGAGGTTTTACAAAGCAGTATTTTTTCTTTGGTTTTGGTTACAATTTACAGTGTAATTCCTGCCTCCTATGGAATATAGTATCAGTCACTTAAACACTGCAGAAATTGTGTTTCACCATGAAAAATGCATGGATTAGAAATCAAATCTAGTTCTAAGATTAATATAGACATATATATACACTCACGGGAATTATGCCTACATAAAACACACCTGTAATGTGACCTTGTGCCATGAAGGTAAAATCCTCCCTTGCTAAAAAAAAGCTAGGATGAGGTTGTTAGAGCATGTGTTATTAGTTCCTGCTCAATATCATGAACATGACAGATGATTTGTACAAATGTACAAACGTACAGATACATAGGCACAGCTCTTCTGTCAGCTTAATCGTAAAACATGATTGAAGCTATCACAGGGATGTAAAATTCACTTCATGAAGGCATTAAGGTGAATTTTCCCCTTCAAAACAAGGTGGTTTTATCATACTACCCTGTCTTGAACTCTGCAAATACCAAACTATGCCTGATAATCATCTAGCAGAATGGTAGCCAGCATATGCCAAGACTATGTTAGTGACTGTGCTAAAAATAAACATTATCAGTGACTACGGGACCATGTCTATATAGTTTGCTGATAAATTAATGGCAGTACTTTTCCAGGACTGCCATTAGAAGTACAGAAAGAAGGTCTCATCAAAAGTTAAAAACCCCTGCACTGTCTAGAATGGGTTTACTATGCATGGTTTCTACACATGATTACTACACATGGTTTCTTGTATGAAAGAGAATGTTGGCAAAAAACAGTGGAATTTTAAGAGAATATAAAAAAAGGATAAAGACAATTCTGTTCACATGAATATTAAAAGCTCTGGTCTCAATCATACAGTTCGGGAAAGTGGGAAAGTGGCAGCTTCAATTCCATATCATCCAATATATGATCAATGACTCTCTGATGCTAAGGTTGCAAATGTCAAGAGTTCATGGATATTTTCCAACTTTTTATCACACTTCAGATATAAACGACAGCTATCTGTTTTTCCTAAACCATAATAACAAATGGATGAAAAGTATTTAGTTTTTGCTAAACTTAGTTTTAAGTTTACAGATACATAAGGGAACAAATCAGAAGAAGATAAATTTCAAGAAAATAAAATTCACCCTTTAAATAAATACTTAAGGAAAAGGTAAGTTGAGACTGAATAACTTGTCAGCACAAGTTGAACATACTGATAGATACAGTATAAACACCTGGAATTTATTAATATCTACAATTCATTTCCTTACTGCAATGATAATGTTAACATTAAGGTGAAAAGGAAGTTAAAAGATCATAATGTCAAGAGTTTACAAATCAAAAAGTGTCAGAATCACACCCTATAACTTGTATGATTATAATAATAGCTCCCTACTACCCAGGATTCCAGACAATGATCTTGAGCTGCTTCTGGATTATAATGGTCTGGAATAACTACCTGTTACACAAAAAATATCACATTATGTTACAATTTGCATGCATTTATGCAGTTTCTAGGAGTTACCATTATGGGCCAAAATCTCTATGACACATTCAACGCAAACACACAACCAAAAATAATTCCTTAAGTAATAATAATTCCTTAAGTAGTAATCATCTAAAATAACCTTTTTAGTGGAAACTTTTCTTGTTTTGGAATGCCAATTTCCATAATTGTTTCTGCAGCCATAAAATCCAACAAATAAAATGTTTACTCATCAAGCCAGCCTTTCAGCATCTTATTTATTTTTTTCTGAAGTGCTCTTTTGACAAACTGCAATTCAATAATTTTGACATTTCTTTGAAATCTAGGAAAAATATGTCCCACAGAGACCTTCTGGGTGATTTTAGATTTATTTATATTTCTGCAAAAACTCAAAATTGCATTTCTTGAGTTGCTCTTATACCAATCTTAGCAATATTAACAGTAACCAAGTCCATAAACCCCTACTTTACTTATCCTGGTGTCACTAAGTGTTGTACTGTCAACTAAGGAGTCTTTAAATTGGTGTTAATTTGATATATGCCAGAATGACAGGAGCTGATAGAAGTGAAGGAGACCAGAATAATTCTAAAAGAGGAAGTGTTGATGGGGAGTTCTCTTGAGATTTCTGACAGAACTATTTCTGAGAAAACTCAAATGATACCTATTTCATAGACCATGATGCATATCCTCAGTGTTCAAAGAAGAGTGTATGTGTTCATTATTGTACAGGAGACATTTAATTACTTGCATTATAGTAGGTGAAGTAAGTAATGTGAGTTTTCTTATTGCAAAAATAACTACAACATTGTAGCATACTTATCTCAGGAATGGCTGAAGAATATTCTGATATTTTTATTTGGTTTTAAACAGTTATAATCAGTAGGACAAACTCAGATCAAATTGCAGGAAGTAAAATATTCAGGTTCATCTTCCTATCACTTGGGTTGTTACCCCAGCAAGATTTGTTCTTAGAGTTAAGTCATATTACATCCTGAGGAAAATAATGAAAACCAAATATATCACTCTTTCCAAAGACAAATATGACTGTGTATGAATGAAGGATGAATAACCTTTCTGCCCTTATGCAAGTAACATTCTTGCTGACATCCAGTTTGACTCCATCTTCTGAATTATGTTAATAGAATTATGTTAATTGTGAAATGGACTGTGTGAAGTCCAGAACAATTTTTCTTACAAAGATAAACAAGTAAATATAAGCCACTGTTGCATTCTTCAAAAGGTAAGAAATAATATATAGAAGAGTTCATTAAGGCAGTGGATGCAACTGCAATGAAAAGAATTTATTTGTAGCATGTTACTCCTTGCACTCTATTTCTGCACAAGCAATCATACACATTACCATTTATAGATAGACGGCTGGCATTCAAGTTTGCACATTTAGGAAATGATTCACGAAGAGGATATTCTCTTAGGATTGATTTGCAGACTGGGGAAAAGCAGCTTGACTCTGTAGCGTAGTAGACGATAAGGCTATGGAAGACAGAATATGTGTCTATCATTGAGAATGAAGTGCACGTTGCAAAATGCCTCTACCCTCTTCCTTTGAGAGGTAAATCATTCTGCTGCTTCTGTGTATTTAAAACACAGCTCACCTATCACAATAGCCAAGCACTCTTAAAGGTTACAATTTGTCATCGGTGAACACTGAACTACAAATACAATTACTATTCTTCAGCTCTCAATGCCATACAGATTTCTGGGAGAGAGAGGGAAGAGAGGAGGAAGAGGAGGACTCTCATAGAATTAAATGCCAAATGAGTCAAGTTCTAGAGGAAGAAACGCTTCTCTGTTCCCTGTTCTGTTGCGCTGAACTCATTACCATTAACACTTGATCAGAGATGCAAGATACCTGACAAATTCTGGAAACTAATTTTCTCTTACACTGTAAAAGTGCTAAACTGTTTAAGCACCCAAAGTTAGCAAATTATAATTGCCATCCGAAGGGAGGGCTGATATTGTTCTCTTCCTCTTTATAGCACATATGTGTTACAGGTCTTGAGAATTCTGCTAAGACTCTGCCCCGCTCAATGAAGACATGCTCTGTTTGATTTAGAGTTGCTCTGCCTCAAGATAGGGACTTCTGGACAGAGGATTTCAATCAAAATAATTGCCCTGTAATGAGATAATTAACTATGTTTTTATGTAATGACATTTATAAAAAAGTCAAAAAAACATGCTAATTTGCTCAAATAAAAATGAGTAATATTTCTTAATTGGCTGTGGCTTAATTAGTTTAATTACCATACTAAATCTATCCATCTGAAGCTGATAGATATCCACGCAGAAGAACTGTTCCTGATCTTACAAAACCAAGTTTGTTTTCAGTCCTATGAAACCCTTCTAGTGATTTATAATAAAGTATTGATGAATAGGCTCCTAAAACAATGCTGCACGTCAATTCAAGCAATAACAAAAGCTATTAGTTTTGTGTTCAGACACTTTGGCAAGTAAATAGGCAGGGAAAAAAAAAAGCAGAAGCACTAAAGTACAAGTATTATCAACATCTCATCTGTAGGATGACTCACAGCAAACACACATTCTGGTAACAGCAGGTCTTAGTCAAAAAAGTATCAACTGGGAAAAGCCCATCAGAAAAAAATACATCACAAAAGATGTCCCAAATATTTGTGCTACAGCCCAATAAACTGATGCTTCAGAATTTCCCTTGTATCTCATGCTCAAATAAAATCTTGTAGAACTTTTCAGCTGACACTATTTACTACGTGACAGCTCATATTAATATTGATCTAGTTATAGTAATCTGACTATACAGGTATCCTTGTTCTCACCACCCAAGAGAAGACTATTTCCAAAGTTAAATGCAAACCCATGGGATCTGAAAATATGCTGGGTTTCTGTATGTTATAGCATATGATCAAATCCTCCAAAGCAGGTGTTTGGTTTTTTTTTTCCCCCCCCTGAAAAACCCACATGCAAAAAGCATGACAAAGAAATGTCTGTTGCTTATCCTTTTTGGCAATGACTTCCTGTATGCATTAATGTAGCCGTATGATCTCTATTAACTGCATAAGAGAGCCATCAGGCAGGGGGCAGGGAATGGGGACGAGTCTAGAAATCACATAACCCTTGAATTAACCAGAGTCGTCTGAAAAGTAAACACTAACATGACAAGCAGCCACCAGACCTTCTGCCACCAAGTTTTTTTGCAGGTGAATACTGCATGTCTCCACATCAATGAAACACACTTACAAACTGAAAACTGCTACCAAACCACATAATAAATGCTAAATATGGCAATAAAACTGAACTCCTCTCACCGTGTAGATTTTATCAACTACCCTTCTCAGGAGAAATGGCACTAACAGAAGCAGAAGACCATAATTATTATCTATGAAAATAACAAAGTGCTCCAACATGATCATGTCCTGACACAACTCTTATGGTTAAGAGGTGAAGCCCTTAAGCAAGTGAGAAGGCTTGCATGAAGAAAAAATTTGCATGAGGGTACTTACTGATTTTACATTAATCATTTATTTGCATTATTTCGTAAGATGTAAATGACAATTAAATGTTTCAGAACTTCAAAGTTCTATTACAAATTAGAAAAAAGAGAAACATTTATTTCCCTATGCTGCACCTGCACTTCTCTTATCACTATATAATTCATAAAGTTAAATTAAAACCCTGGATACATCACAGCAGTCATAATTTTCAAGCCACAAATGCAGACTTTTACAAAAATTGTTAGCTTTGTTCTTGGGTATATATTGCATAGGAATCCAATCTTGAACAGTTTATTTGTACTGCATGCTATTAGCAATGAATGAGTTTTTCTTGTCTAAAACCCAATTTTTAATGCAGTAGGAATGGGATATTAAATTGCAGAAGTCATCAAGTTCTGCTATAGAGAGAGAATCCATTTGAGAGTTTATTTCTGACTTAATACTGAGATTTAATGTTTAGAGATTTTTAAAAAATGAGGAAAACTAGCTGTATTTATTTAATTGAAAACAATTTTTGTGGGCATAAAAGCAACCTTCCTTTTTTTCTGATAATATTAATTTAGAATCAATCTCCCAAAGAACTTATAGAAATAGTATGTGCTCAACTTGGATATAGTTCAACTACATTGAGTTCCAGTTGCAGAATCAAGAATAAAATTGCTATGGCCCCTTAAGAAAGCTTTAATCTTCAAGTGAAAAAAAGAAATGGGACAAAATTAGAGAACAAAGGGCAAATTTAACAAAATTAAAAAATCCTACAGAGCTTCTAATATTAAAAAAAGCTTTTAATACAGGTAAAAAAATATTCTTTCATCTGTCAAGGTCAATAACACCTCATTCAAAAAACATAACTTGTGATATCATGTAAGAAAGCAGCCGCATTTTTTTTAGGAAAGAATAAATTCAGGCCAGGTACAGAAACAGATAATTTCATTGCAACCTTAATAAAAAGAAAAAAAAAAAGAAGAAAAGAAAAGATGATTATCTTTATTATATAATGTTAATAGGAATTGACAAATACAGTTACAAAACGAGTAATAAAACATAGCAGTGCATATTACTTCTCATAATACATACATATCCATAGATTACATGAATATGTTACTTAAAGGATTTATTTGTAGCATGAGATGGGTTGGAGCTTTATGTTATTAAATGCAGTTTAAAGGTCCTGAGATATCATGTTAGACTGAAAGGCAAAAAAGGTTTGTAATATTGTACTGAATGGTGGCTAAGAAAAAATAAAATTTTTCTTTCTTCATATAATCTAAGACTTATGTAAGGATGTAAATTGCTCTGGATTCTATGTTATTTCTTTAGTGAATCACGTTTGATTCTGTAATCCAAGAACATCCCCTGATAAAGACGGACAGTAAAGAAATTTGCACTTCTAAAAAGCCGTTGTTATGCTTTCTCACTGTTCTGAAATGCAAATCAGGAACACTTTACAGATTTTATAATGCTTACTAAATTTAAACAAATCCAGCAAAGGAATCTGAACTTGCAAAAAGCACCTTTATTATTATTCTGCATAATTAGCAGTTATCAATGATGCACTATATTAATCACATTTATTACACAGGTGCCTTCAGACAAGACTGAAGTCACATTATGCGAACATAGGCTTTGCACAGAGTTTACAAGCTACATATCACAAGGTGAAGAAAGAGACATTACACATGACAATGTTAGAACACCAAATATCATGTTAGCTCATGTTTATTCATTTTCTGAAGCTACTTCAAAAATATAGTGAAATACTTAAGGGACAAGGTACCTAAAAAGGGGGTGGAGCAAGCTATACAGGAAAAGACGAGAGAAAAGTAATGCAACAGAAATTTATGCAGGTAGGCGTGAAGCTGAGGTGGATGTTGAGAACAAATTAAATATTTTAAAAACAAAAAAAAATCAGCCACTGAAGCACATGTCAGCTCCTAAGCAAGACTAAACAACTGCCTGGAAAAGTGCAAGCCGGCCCTCTTGGAAACAATTCTACCAACTTACTAGCAGCAACAACTGAGGCCAGGAACGTTCCCGAAGATTGCTTAAATTTACTTGCACAGCACCTGGAATGTCCATAGGTCTGTGATTTAGCAACTTTCTTTCATTCTATTTGTTTCTCTCTTTGGGTTTTACCCTGTCCCCACGGCAGTGAGGAAGGAAGACATCACCTTTATCATAATTTCCCTTTACGTGAAGTGCTCTGCACCTTCTGGATCCCCACCCCCTGTGCACAGTAGGATTGCTACAGCACCCCATTAAATCTGCTCTGTCTTATGCAACAGCTCCTATTTTGTTTCCTCCTACACGTGCTCCTGCTGATATTTATACAATAGTGAATGAGGAATGGTAACAAACACTGAAATTAACATAGCTAGCCAGTGTGGTGGGTTGACCTTGGCTGGCTGCCAAGTGCCTACCAAGCCCTACAGGACAGGAGTACAAAATAAGATGAAAGAGCTCATGGGTCAAGATAAGGACAGGGAGATCACTTACCAATTACTGTCACAGGAAAAACGTTTCAACTTGGGGAAGATTAACTTATGTCCAATTAATAACAGAGCAGGGTAGTGAGAAATAAAACAAAACTAAAAACGCCTTCCCCTCACCCCTCCCTTCTTCCCCGACTCAGCTCCACTCCCAACTCTTCTACCTCCTCCCCCCCAGGAGAAGGTGGGAGAACGGGGAATGGAGGCTGTGGTCAGTTCATAGTGCTTCATCTCTGCCGCTCCTTCTTCCTCATACTCTTTCCCTGCTACGCTGTGGAGTCCCTCCCATGGGAGACAGTTCTTCACTTATCCAGCTTGTCCTTCCAACTTGTCCAACATGGTCCCTTTCCATTCTTCATTAATTGCTCCAGCCTGGGTCCTTTCCATGGGGTGCAGTCCTTCAGAAATGGACTGCTCCACTGTGAGTCCCCCGTGGGGTCACAGATCCTGCCAGAAAACTTGCTTCTGCATGGGCTCCTCTCCATAGGACCACAGTCCCAGGAGCCTGCTCTGTCATGCATTCTCCACAGGGTCACACCTTCCTTTAGGGCACACACACCTGCTCCAGCGTGGGGTCCTCCACAGCCTGCAGGGTGGATATCTGCTCCACCGTTAACCTCTATGGGCTGCTGGGGGACAATCTGCATCACCATGGTCTTCACCACATGCTGCAGTGGAATCTCTGCTCTAGTGCCTGGAGCCAGAGCCTCTTCCCCCTCCTTCTTCTCCTGCCTGGGTGCCTGCAGGGCTGTTTCGCTCACGTTTTTCTCACTCCTCTCTCTTACAACTGCTGTGCAGCATTTTTCACCCTTTAAATATGTTACCACAGAGGCACCACCAATGACGCTTATGGCCTCAACATTGGCCAGAGGGGGGGCCATTTTGGAGCTGACTGGAACCGACTTTGTCGAGTATGGAGGCAGCTCCTGGTGTCCTCTCACAGAACCTACCCCTACAAAACCCACACTACCAAAACCTTGCCATGTGAACCCAATACATGACCATAAAAATTTACTATAAAAAGGCAGGACATAAATAAAATCACAGTGCATACAGACAGTCATTGGCAGGACTACAATTCTAAGACTAACAAACCTACATTAAAAATTCTGCACCTAATAATTAAAAATGAGCACTTTTCCTGTTTGTATTAAACCCACAAAGGGAGTTTAGACCTCTAGCTGAAGCTTTCTGATTGATTACAAGATTAAAACAATTGTTTTGTACTTAAAGCAATATGCAGGGCTCAGACAGCTATTAAAAAAAATGTGTTACTGAATATGCATTTTATTTTAGACTTTATGAAGGAAGATGTTTTAGAGTGAATTTATAAGTCATCCAATGGTCATGTGCAAGTTACATCAGCTGTCTCAGTTAAAGCATCCCACTTTGATACTTGTCAAAACGTCTGCATTCTAGACTAAAAAAAAAAAAAAGAAGGTTTGGGGTTTTTTTCTCTCTTTTTAGAGCTGTCTTATTACTAACCCCTAGAAGTACATAGTTATCTAAACATACACCTACTGAGGAAATANCTGATGCTTGTCAAAACGTCTGCATTCTAGACTAAAGAAAAAAAAAAAGAAGGTTTGGGGTTTTTTTTCTCTCTTTTTAGAGCTGTCTTATTACTAACCCCTAGAAGTACATAGTTATCTAAACATACACCTACTGAGGAAATAAATAACTTTCCACTTACAGTCAAGGGCAGGGAGTGACACAGGTTTACAGAAGTATACAACAATATTTTGAAATATCCCAGAGATTGGTGGCCTCTGTCTTCCTAGAATGCTTATGTGTAGCAGTTGAGAGGCACAGAATATGGTTTTTAGGCCTTTTTTCCCCTTCTTTTTCATGCCAAGACACAGGTACATGGAGTTTTTAGTTCAAGTTCAAGTGTGATTAACATTTCACATCAGAAGGGAAATAAAACATCCCAGCAGAAACTGCAGCTAAATTAGAATATCAGGCAGAATCAACTCTGCTGATTCTGGACATGTCATTGTATTTGTCTGTAGACTAAACCTGAATATTTTTAACTCATCATTTCTGTGTTAGGCCAGGAAGAAATCTAGAGTCTGCTGAAGGCTGCTGCACTCCTTTCTGCACCCTGAAACCAGACGTGAGGCCAAGCATATAGAGTTGGAAGACAGGCAGAAGACTACTTAATCCTTGGTGGAGCCTGGTCCAGCTCACCTTCTCAGCAAATGCCTCACTAATACAGGAAAGGTTCCTGTCACCAATAGTTGAGAAAACTGTTCTTTAAATCATGCGGATATATGAGCTTCTAATTCATGTCTTTGATAGCAACTTGGTGATCACAGCTTTTATTCAAGTCTAAGGGAGAGAAAGAGAAAAAATGGAAAATTTTTTTCAAGGGAAAAAGAAAAAAAGTAGACTTAGTGTATCTAAAATTAATAATTGTATGTTTCACCAAAGATGGCAGCACTTTTTTCACTTATTTTTATACATTATGATCCCTTTGTTAGACTGCTTTAAATAATGGTGAAGGACATAAATGCCTGAGAAAGCCTTAAATAAAGCAACTTATGCACTGCAGACAATTTAATCATGTTGTCATTGCCTCCCATGAGGAAAACGTAGGCAAACTAGCCTTTTGGAGTTCTAAGATGGTGTAGCTACTGGATGTATAATATTCAAATTTCAGACCACTATTTTCATCCACAGTTTAAAAAACAGTTTAAGCGATTGTTGAATGCACATATAAAGAATGTTAATCAATGGCGAGCTAGAGATTACTTGATAGTATGCAAGAGAAAATGCTGTATGAAATGCTGTATGTAAACATAAACAGAGAAAAATTGCAAAATTATAGTGAAATTTTCACCAATATAATGGTCACAAATTCTGAAGAAAACACATTTAGTCAGTAAGAAACTATGATAGAAGCCTTACATGAAGACAAAATCTCACCCATAATACTGTATCAATCAGCACAACTCTATATCCTCTTATTTTGGTGCCTTACTTGTAATGGTGAAGTGGTTTGATAACTCATACTTTCAAACAAAACAACAAAAAAGTAAAGGATAGGTTCTATTTCAAGAATAAAAAGAAATTATAATGACCAGTTGCATGACAACAAAACAAAGTCCAGCAGAAAATTCTTCTTTGAAAGTAGATTCAGCAGCAAGAGTGAAGTTATTCTCAAAAATATGTTGGCCTCAGCATCAGAGATTTATTTGCATGAAGTTCCTGTCAAATGATCCAAGAAACTAGTAACAAAAGACCTTATATTGAGATGTAAATACAGTACCACAACATTGCAGCCTCAGAGAATTCAATGATGAACAAAATAAGACTGCAACATTTGGCAGCAGCAAACTCAGCAAGTCAGCCCAGAAAGCAAATTTGCTTTGAAGTAAAAAAATAAGCTTAGAAATAAAACAGCAGAGATAGAATACAAAATGCTTCATAAAATGCATTCAATAAACACATCTATCCAGAGGATATGAGCTCATTGAACCAGAAGAGAAAGTTGTACCAGCAAAATTACAAATGCATGGTAAATCTAAATTGCAACAGAAAAATAAAGGGGAAAATCAGGCCAAAATCAAACCAAATAAAAAAAAAAAATCCCCCCCAATTAAGTAAATAGGATCAAAGTCTTGGAGGAAGAAAGGGAGTATACAGATAATTGTCGCAAACATAAAACCAATTTTGAAAAATAATGAACAGACTTAGAGTTACCTGTCACCAAAATGGAAAAATGAAGTAACAGAAAGACACATACCAGTATAGATTTTTATTTTCAGAATTTTTGTGAGCTCCCCAATTTTTCCATTTGGATATTTTTAATAATTCTCACATTTAAAAATATTTAATTAATTTTTATCTTTAATTAATACCATGTGCATTTGGAATACCCTCTAAATAGGCAGATGTTGTTTAGCATTAATTTACCATTAAATCATACTGTTATTAGATTAACATCAAATTCTAGTATTNCAAAAATATTTAATTAATTTTTATTTTTAATTAATACCATGTACATTTGGAATACCCTCTAAATGGGCAGATGTTGTTTAGCATTAATTTAGCATTAAATCATACTGTTATTAGATTAACATCAAATTCTAGTATTTGTAATTTTTATTACTACTGCTATTTGTATTATATTAGTATCAGATAACAATCATAATTTGTAGCTTGTAAAACAGTATTTTACTGCACTGTTTATAAATGGCACTTACTCACTTTCAGTGGACAATGTGACCCAAGCTCTGCCTGCCTGTCCCTTGATGAGTTTGATACAAAAAGCTGATCTTGAGCTATCATCAGTGTACCCTCACAGCAAAGAGGGTGAGGCCACACCTGGAGTGCTGGGTCCAGTTGTGGGCTCCCCAGCACAAGAGGGACATGGGCATACTGAAATGGGTCCAATGAAGGGCCACAAAGGTGACTGAGGGTTTTGAGCATCTGTCTTACGAGGATAGGCTGAGGGCCAGGACTGTTCAGCCTGGAGAAGGAAAGACTCAGGGGATATTATCAATGGGTATAAATACCTCATGGGGAGGATTAAAGAGGCAAACAGAATCTAAGTAGTTCCCAACGACAGGACAAAAAGCAATAGATTCTCCACATCTCTGATGTGTTGCGGAGTAATTTTCTCTTGAACGTTTTGATTAAGAGCACAAAGTTACAGGATTAGCATAAGGATGAGTTTGGAAATTGGTGAGTTGTTTTAATTAGGCATACTATACACTGAGTAGTTTACCAAATAAAACATTAATGGGAGATCCCAGTCTTCATTACAGTCCTTCTACACTCACTACCTCAAGTTTAAAGTGTCATCTAACTGCATTTGCAAATCTTCTCTATGGACAGGAGCTGGGTTAGGGAAAAGCTAAATTATGTGTCCAGCCAAGAATGCAGCAAGGATCTGAAGACGACACGCATTTCTGAATTGAACACTCTTCAAGATGTATGGAGCTTTTATTATGTTTAAGTGATTCTAATAAAAACCACTGGAAACATCTTCAGCTGTACAAAAGATTCATTACATAGTACTGAGGCAGAGAATAGAATAGAGTGGAACTATTTCAGTTGGAAGGGACCTACCACAATCACCTAGTGCAACTGCCTGACCAATTTGGTGCTGACTGGAAGTTAAAACATGTTATTAAAGGCATTGTCCAAATGTCTCTTCAAAACTGGGGCATTGAGTTAGCCAGGGTGTGACACGGCAGTTCACATGGATGGGCACCTCTTCGAACAGAGGAGCATTCCACTGGTCGAGCACCAGGCACCATCCTGTGACCATCTTCACGGGTCAAGGGCACTCAAGGCAGAATGGTGGGCACTCATCAGAGAGCAAAGGCTGCAGCTCGGGCTCAGGGCTCTGCACCATCCACCCCAGCGGTGACCAATGCCTCCACCCAGAGGGAGCTGCTGAATGGAGAGGCTGTGTGCAGACCTCAGACTGCAGGAGGTGGCTGGACCTTTCTCCCAGGGCAGGGATAGACAACACACCTGCCTGCAAATGGTGTGTCCAGGTGGAGGACAACCTGCAGCAGGTGGCTGCACTGCAGGAGGCAGTGAGGACGCTGCATAGCATCAGGGAGGCTGAGAAGGAGACACATCTGGTTACAAGAACCTGCACTGGGACCTGCAACCCACAGCCAAAGCAAAAAAATCCCACACTGGCACACACAGAAGGAAGGGAGGCCAGTAACAGAGAATGGAAGCTGGTAACTGCAAAGACCAGCAGGAGGAAGAGACTTCCCCCAAGAAGTGAGGTGCCCTTGTAGAATCACTTCACTGCTCTGCAGAGTGAAGAGGGAAAACCTACTGTATCAGGAGAGCCACTGGAGCTGAGTAAGGCAGCCAGATCTCCTCCACGTATAACAACCAGTCATAGTCATAGGTGACTGTCTTCTGAGAAGTACAGAGGCACCCATTTGCCGACCTAATGCACTCTCTAGGGAAGTGTGCTGCTTACTGGGTGCTCATATCAGGGATGTCACCAAGAGAGTACCAAACCTCGTGCAGTCCTCAGACTATTATAGTGTTGCTGTTTCATGTGGGCACCAGTGATGCAGATGGGAGCAGCCTGAAGACCATCAAGGGAGATTATAGAGACCCAAGAGTGGCAGTCAGGGACTCTGGTGCACAGGCAGTTTTTTCATCAATCCNCAATGGCTGCAGGACTGGTGCCATAGCCAGGGATTTAGCTTCTTAGACCATGGGACTCGCTTTGAGAAACCTGGTCAGCTGGAGCCTGATGAGGTCCACCTGTGAGACAAGGGGAAGAACATCTTCAGTCAGAGAGTTATCTAGCTCATGAAGAGGGCTTTAAACTAGAGTTGCCAGGGAAGGGGGACCGCAATCCATCCCGATCCTACCAATATGATGGCAATACCAGTAACAGATGCCCAAAATGCAGAGAAGGGTTGCAGGTCAACAGGAGAGCACCTGGAGTGCAGCACAAAGGAATACCAGCCACTCCAGCCAGTAACTTAGCTTCATCAGGGGCCCAGCTTAAATGCCTCTATGCAAACACACGTAGCATAGGGAACAAACAAGAGAAGTTAGAGATGTGCGCATGCCTGCAGGGCTATGATCTTACTGCCATCACAGAGATGTGGTGGGATGGCTCCTATGACTGGAGTGTTGGAATGGAAGGATACAGGCTCTTCAGGAAGGACAAGCAGGGGAGACGAGGAGGGGATATCACCCTCTATGTCAAGGAACAGCTGGACTGCATGGAGCTTTGCTTGGGGATGGATGAGGAGCTGACTGAAACCTTTATGGGTCAGGATTAAAGGAAGGGCAGGAACGGGTAATGTTA
>RSEF01000002.1:105642481-105657582 GCA_003993805.1 Himantopus leucocephalus | reverse complement strand
GGTAAAGAAATGCTTCCCAATGTACTATTTCTATGTGTTCTATCACTGGATACCAGGGAGAAGAGATCATCACCTCTCTCTCCACTTCCCCTCCTCAGGAAGCTGTAGAGAGTAATGAGGTCACCCCTCACCCTTCTTTTCTCCAAATTAGACAAAACCAGAGTCCTCAGCCAGTCCTCATAGGACATGTCTTCCAGCCCTTTCACCAGCTTTGTTGCACTCCTCTGGATGCATGCAAGGACCTTCACATCACGCTTAAATTGTGGGGCCCAGAACTGCACACAGTATTCAATGTGAGGCCACACCAGTGCTGGGTACAGCAGCATAATCACTGGTTTTGGCTGTCTGGTTATCCTACATTTGATACACCCCAGGATGCAGTTTGCCTGCTTGGCTGCCAGGGCATACTGCTGACAATGACAATCCATTGTCAGAAATAGACACTTGTGTGTGTGACATTGAACAATATTTAGTTATCCAGGCAGTGAAGGTCAACTGTGAAATGATTAGTGGTCAGAACAGGCTTGATGAAGGTGGTATGCTATCGAAACACTTCAAATATGTATTCCAAAACTTTTCAAAGGAAAAAAAAAAGAATTTATTCTGGGAAGTTTATGATCTTATTTATAACACTGGAAACTATTACTGCAATTTGAGGAGCACCACATGTGAAGCATTACTAGTTACATACCACCACTGCCCACATTTATAAGAAGAAATTGATAGAGTTGAGAACTTTAAAGAAGTAAATTGCAGCAATATATAACACAAAGCTTTTATCAGCCTACTTTTCATTGCCTTGGTATGTGTAACAGAACACATGACTTACTTATACCAAAAACCTTAAATTCACAACTAGACTATCTTGACCATAAAATAGCTTGGTTTGGAAGTTGGTTATTTTCAAGTAAAGCATTAATTATAAACAAGGCACTGCATTTCTGCCTTATAAGTAACTGCCAAAATTAATGTTAGGTGAAGAATACATTTTTGAACTTCAGTTTTTACACTCATATAAACCAAAAAGGAAATGTTTGTTCCTTGCCTCCATTGGGCTATTACAGGTGTCTGGCTGTAGTGACAAAAGAAGGAAAAATGGGATGAGAAGAATTGGTCACAAGCTCACACATCCAACCTGCTTTCTGGTAGAATATCCATAGGATAAATCAATAAACACCATGAGGCAATTAGAGAATGATTTTTTCATTTGCATATTATTTAGCTTAAGCACCGATTGTTTGCTTCAATTAATGTAACTACAGAATGAAGATACTCAGTATCACTGTGCTAGAATTAAAAATTACAGCTCCTAGGTAGCGAGTTTGGGGGAAAAAAAGAGGGGTTTTACTATTGTTTTATGAACAAATATTTTGCAACTTGATTGAGCAATCTGTATAGATTTTTAGCTCTGACTCTTCTCATGTGGGGTCTAATTATGTGTAATAACTGCGTTTTCAAATGAATGGGAAAAATTATGACAAAATACATTAAAAAAAATAAAGTTAGCTCCACGTTGAGCAGAAGTGGAATGAAGGTAATGAGCAAAGATATATTTTTTTTTAAGCAAGAAGAAATAGAAATTAAATGGAACAACATTCTCAATATATAACATATTAAAAAAAATAACTGATTAATAAAATAACTATGATACTGCCCTTTAAGTAAGAGTTAACACTGGGGTATGAACATCCACAATGAAAAAAAGAATTTTAGAACTGATTACAGTTTTGCAAAGGCAAGGTATTTTTAGACAGTGAAAGGGAAAATTGTAATTTCTCCCTAAAATTCAAAGCTTAACTCACAGTCAAGTAGGGTACCTTAATCCTAAACACTCTTGTTAAACAAAGATAAAAATTCATGGAATTTACTACAGGGATCTGGAGATTTTTGGATTTGTACTCTGAGATCTCTAAGCATTTAAATATAAAAAGGTAGAAACTGTCTTCCAGGAAGATACTGTAAAATAGGTTTGCATTGATCCCTAGTATTAGCCATTGCCAATGCTTATTGTTCACTTCCTAAGATTTCAGGTATGTCAGAGGGCCTAGGCAACAATGTTCAACGTCAGGAACTTTTGTTTTGAGATTATGACAATTGTAACCACAGAATTCTAGAAAACTCGATGTAAAAAACTACCCTCTAAATTTCCTGGTCTGTCCAAGGTCACGTCATTTAAATTAATTTTAAGAACCTGAAAAAAATGGATATTCCACAGTTTACCTAATCCATCTACTCTAGTGATAGAAGCTTTTTCTGCATGAACAAAATGCATCATTCTTCATTGTCATTTAAACCGTGTGCTTTAGTGTTACAGATAAAGACAACACAAAGAGCAGATTACTTCCTCTCTCCTTGCAGAATTTTTTGTGTGTAAAAATGTATTATCCTGGGGTTTTTTTCTTACACACCTCTTCTCTAGACATCCTCATTTACATCAGGCTCTCTTCGTGGATCATTACTTCTAGATTTTCAGTCATTTATATTTGGATCCTCAGGGCTCTAATTGCTGCACATCTTTCTTGAGTTACAGATGTCTTAAATTGGTCACAATATTACAGGCAAACATTACCATTATGCAGTCAGGCGTAAGTAATATCTTACATCATACAAAATACACCTATTTTTACAACCCAGAAGAATGTTTGTCTTTTTAGCAACAGCATCATTATTATTATATACTAGTGACTAAAATAAAATTTAAAAATTACTTTACCTTCTACATTCTTTTCCAAAGGCTGCATGTGGACCAACTGTGTCTCATCTTTTTACTTATATGTTAGGTTATTACTACATGTATGCAGAACTGTACATTTATCTCTATAATCCATCTAGTCCAGTAATCAGTTATTCAATGTGTTTATTAGCCAGCATGGTTGCTGCCCTTCTTCATGTGTGTCAACAATTTAGGCAGACTGTTTGTTTTCATCCAGAAAACATATAATCCATAAAAATACCAAAAATAAAAAAAAAANAAAAAATAAAGAAAAGAATAAAGAAAAAGAAAAAAAGGTCGGACCAGACCCCTGCAGAATCGCAGGTGGTTATGTAGTGCCAGTCTTCATTTTGACAGCAAATCGATCATTACTTCTCTCCTGGTACAGTTTTCCAACTGGTTGCAAATTTACTTTGTAACAATTTTTTTTTTTTTCTAGATTATATTTCCCCTAACTGGTTCATGAGAAAATCAAGACAGACTATCAAGCAGCTGAGTCAAAACATTCTGTATCTTCTGTGAGTCTTTAATCCATAAGCCCTGCTCCTTCTCATGGAAGGAAATTAGTTTCATTTGTCACTGCCCAGTTTCCTCCTCTGTGTCTATCACATAGGTGCGCGCGTGCACACACACACTATTTTACCACTATCCCTCCAGCTGGACTTACTTTGACAGAACCTGGGGTCTTTTTTTGTTATGTTGCTTTTTTATAGCACATAGCATAATAGGGGCTAGGTTTCTGTCTGCTACAAATCTACACCACCAATTGCTACTGTTATCATACATAACTACTGGAGTTTCAGCCAGCATATTGCTTTTGATTCAGAATGGAGAATTCTCTAGAGAAAGTCATATGCAGTACATCATAAAGCAATACCTAAAAGCGATCAGAAATTTCAAATTGAAAGCTTAGTGCTTCAATTCTTTTCTTCATATACTTCCTTTACAAAATACTTGTTCATTGTCAACAGCCATGGCTGGTCACAGTTGCTGTAGGTTCAACAACGCCAGCTTTGTCCCCAAACCTAAAAAAACCCCCAACATTAAAAAGCAATTAAAAATCTGTTTATTCATCAATTCTTTTGAGAAAAAAATATCAGTAACAAAAAGAACTACTTTCAGGAAGCTGGAATTTCGGAAATCTCTTACTCAATTGCATGAGCAAAGGTGGATAATATGCCTCTCGCTAGCTATTCTTACCTCCAGTCAGAGAGTTGACCTGTGCTTGATCAGAGAGAAAAAACGAAGATGCACAGAATGCAATAAATGAAATGAGGTCACAGTCCCTTACTAATTCTAAGGAGAAGTGGATTTTCACTTCTTGGAGAATTGCCAAATAGATCTGTTTATTCTGTGGATAGTCTCTTTTCTCCTTGACCCATAAAAACAGACTGCCTGAATCTTGCCGTTGTAGTATGATAACGTTCCTAATATTCAAAGTTTTTCTTGCTGGTTTACATTTAGACTTACTTAAAACGTGAATGAAAAGTAAAAATATCCTGGATTATTTCTTTCATGAATAACTATTCACTTTTGCCTCTTTTAGGTCTTCTAAGATCAGATCCAGGCAATACAAAGAGAATTTTTCCATTGCTCTGACCAAAAGTACTCATAAATTTCATCAAGACTCTACAGAGGCAAAATCCTTCTTAACTGTTACAATTCGTCGGGCTAAAAGTTACACACTGACGAAATGAAGCCAAGGTCAATATCTACTGTGAGGTCCAATACATCTTTATATTGATTGAAGCACTGAAATCAGTGGAATTATAATTGGAAAGAACTTTTAGGTAGCTAGAAATCCTACTGAAGACTTCCAAGGCTTAAGAAATGTTTAAGGGGAAATCATTGAAACTCCCATATCTAGAAATATGCCGCCAGTGACTCAGGTCACAGACTATAGATGATTTTTGGAGTCTTGAATGACACTTTATATAATGCCTGTCTTGCATTCAACTAGGTATTTTAGAAGATTGGCTAGGGTAAGGGTAAACAGAGTTTGCTGTAGCAAAGAGTTACCTGTGATAACATGAATGTACTTTCCCTACAGGGTTCACTATAAACAAAACCTTATTTCAACAATCTGATTCCTGGTGGGTACTAATACTCCATGGATAGGCCTCCTGTGGTGTAGCACAGGTTCTGGTTACCCCATACAAACTTTTTTCAATTAATGCATTTCAGGATGATTGACCATTATCCCAAATCTTATGGAAGCATGACTGAAGAATTCTGGTAATTGTCATGGTTATGTGCCACCCTTGAAAGCAACAGTGTTAATGTGTTATTAAAGAGGACTTTGAGATAAGCTGTTTTTTAAATGTCTTAGCGTTCTTTGCACAGATTTTTTTTTCTTCCCCCATAGTCAAAGAATCACTGAAATAAACCCCTTCATTTTCTCTTCTTCTCATACAGCCAAGCACATTTTCATGCACAACATTTTTTTCAGGAAAAAAAATAATCATACATACACACACAGATATGTATTATATGTATATACATACATAAAACCTCAGGTTCACCTCCATTCTCATCCATGCAAGCATTCTGTGTATAAACAGGAAAAAAAAAAACCCCAACACTCTCAAAACACAGTCAAAGTAAATGAAATCAGGGACAAAGAAGCCAGATTCTCAGCTAATATAGATCACCTTGTTCTACCAATTTCAGAAGAGCTATCTGATCCACTGGGTTGTGAATATGACCCTAGACACAACTGGTTTACTGTTTGCTTGGTGTATGATATTATTTTTCCTCTAGTGATAACTTTAAAGCATAGATCTCTAAGGCTTTTATCAACTCTAAATTTCTTGCAACCCACCTTAAAACATTGGGAATACAGTAACCACACACATGGTAACTTCTCACCCATTATAGAAAGGGTTGTAAATTATACCCTTCTCATAGGGAAACTTTTATATTAGTTCCAAGAAAAGTGAGTACAGCTATATAAAATGCATTGGCACATAAACACACACAAAATCTTTCAGCAGAGCTTCACAGCTAAGGAATACACTACAGGGAATTTTTTTTCTTTTTTTCTTCTTGAAGAGGAAATAACATTATAGATTAAAAAAAGCATAATATATGCTCTAAAGCGAAGCATAGCAGGATACAAATTATACATGCTTTCGGCATGTATTTGAGGCAGGAGATATGCTCCATATTCTACTTAGCAGAACTAAACACATCTCACAGTGGGTTAATGCAGATGGTGTACGGAGTTGAAGCCAAGAGAATCGTCACTTCAGTGCCTACTCTTCAAGCAACTTATTGCGATTCCATGAAAAAAAATAGACAAGGTCTGGCATACAAAAGCCACTTATATATGTGCAATCTATATTAATCTGAAAGAGTTTAAGTGGGTTAAGAAGGGTGTCAGACAACTCACCAAGACTGAGTAATGTGAAAATAGCATTGAGCTGAATAATGAGAGTATAAGGAATAAGTAAAATGAAAACTTTAAAAAATAATCAAAAGCATTGGACAAAAACAAGACCTTAGGTTAAGAACTGACTTCTTTCCTTATTTCTGAAAGATAAAGACTTAGAATCAAAGGTCTGTAGTTCCTTTTTCATCTTTCCTGGTTAGGTTCTCAGTGCAGTCAGCTCATTTTTCACATTAGTATCTATTGTTTTGCACATCTCTTTCAGCTGCCTAAAACTTTTGCTACGTGCTTCATTCACAGAAGAAAAAAGGCAATGAGCAACTCCCAAAAAATGATTAATAATAACAGTAGGTAGTGCATGTTTGCACCAATCAGCAAGCCTAAGCTGGCACCGGCCTGAGGGCTATTCCGGTAAGGTGACCTCAGCACTACACCAAAAAGGATAAGCAGAATCAGCATGAACAGCATCCTAGTCAAGCAAAACTTTGAAGTCAAATGCTTACATTTAGCATTTGTAATAAGGAATAACTTCTCCCTATTAGGCTTTCCTATTCTTTCTTTGCAGAACTAACTGGTGAAACAGAAGTGGAAGCTCTGCATAATACATCTTGTCCTCTGTAACTGCAAGGATTTCCTTATGCTGGGTACGATGTGATAAGTAATATGACAGGTGTTAAACGATAATAGTCATCCTACAGCCCTTATGTTTATTTTGTTGACAGTACATTAGTGCAGCTGCAAAAGAAAACCTCTTTTTGTAAAGCCTTTATTGCATATCATCAAGACAAGGTTCTTCTGATTTCTGCCATATTTTTTAGTTCTGGGCATCCAAACTTGCAGTCTTTGCATTACCTGTCTATATGGAGATGCTGAAATGTGAGCATATTGGTGTCTCAGATAGGTGTTCAACTTTTATATTCAATTATTGGATAATTATTTTTTTTTTGTTGGGGGAGGATTTCTAATTGATTGACTTTTCCTTTTCTTTCCTGTGTCACTGTAGAGATTTAAGATGTTATTTTGGTTGCTGATTTTATTTCTTAAAGGAGACAAAGCAATTTATTGTAGTGCAGAAGCAAGTACTTCAGTGCTGAGGATAGCTGATAACCTAAAGCAAACATCAGCTAATTTCTTAACCATATTTTTTTTTTAGGAGAGGGTGATAACTTTAAATAACTGGTGCCAATCTTTTTTTTTTCTTTTTAACTAAAGATAATTTAATATTTAATTTAATATTGCTGAATTTCTGAAACCACAGAACATAGTCAAATCCAGGGGGGGCTGTAAAAATTGTGTAGAATCCGCTCTTCTCTAATTATCTAATTGTTACATGTTGCAGACTTCTTTTCAGTTACATCCTAGTCCTTGTCAATAAAAAAGAAAAAATAAAATATGTAAAACATACTCAGAGTATATTATAATATTATATAAGTGCTGACTGTACTTGTGTACCCTTTAGTGGCTGATAAGAAGACTTTATTATAATTTTTACAAAGGTAGCAATTAATGTGCACATGCTTACACCTCTGATAGATGCACGTAATCCATTAGTTATATAATAATTTTAAACATTATAAGGCACATTAATAAAGGTAATAACTGTAAAATGCGTGTGATTAAGCAAAACTTGTTTCTGATGCAGAAGAAAAAAATTAAATAACTGAAATGAATTTATTTCAATAGAAATTCAAGATATGGATAGTGGGTAATTCTAGTCTTTAGAAAATCAATGAGATAATTTGCCATTTTGGCAACTAGCTCAAAAAAAGTATTAAAAACTCAGATTGCACAGAATTATATCACACTGAATTTAATACCATCTGACCACTCATGAAAAGGTCATATATCTCTTTTTAAATCTCATACTTTCAAGAAAATACGTCTTACTTTCTTCAAATAAATTGAACAATGACTTCAAATTATGTTGGTTTTCCATGTTTTCCTCATTCTTTGCAAGATTATCTAGATAAGAACAGAAATTATTTCGAGTTAAAGTAATCTTCCGATTTGACATTACAAATATGATATTAGTATATCTGTAAATGTATTTTTTTTTCAAACTAAAGACTTTCCTTTCTGTCAGTCTTTATAACAACAGGAACAATTTTCAAAAAAAACACCAAACCCTCACCCAATTTCAAAAAATAATCGTAGGGAAGCTTAAAACAGAAACACAGTCTGGATGTTGTGGTAAGTTTTTACTATTTTAGTCCAACCCTTCACCTGCAGAGAGTACTTCTGTGTAGAGATTCTTCATCACAACTATACTTTTTTCCTACAGACTTAGAGAAACCTGACTCTTGTCGGCTACATAAACTCTGTCACTGGGAGAATAAAACAAAAGATCTGTCAGATGTGTCAGTTCCCATCTCCCAGTGAATAAAATATGTGGATAAGTGGGTAAACCTACCTATGACATTCATATATGAAAGCTCTATTAAGATACCATTACAGAGGAAAATATCCCATGTCTGTCATCATTACAAGTTCCAACCTTGCTATCACATCCCTAGTTGCAAAAAATAAGTTTCTAACCGTTCAACATTTTCTTGAATTCTTTTAGCTGTTAGACTGACCACTGCTCTAGTACCAAAATATCTGGCTAGTTATAGGGAAGCAGCATGACAGTTCCTAACTTTCTTTCAAATACTAAGTAGAATGATTTTTCTTAAATGTCTCTTGAGAAAGGTACATACTATTGGACCAGAAAACACTCTTCTAGGAAAGACATAATAGGAAAAGAGCCTTGTGGAATATAAGATATGAAGAAAATTATGGGATTGTCCATTTCCAAATATGAATAAAAAAATATTTTTAAGATTTCAATCTTCATAGATGCAAATAGTAACAAAACTGATCTTCTGTGAGGGAACTTTGTTTGGTACATCCTCTAAGTTACTCAGGTTGTAAAACACTGTGTACTACTACTACTACTACTACTACTAATAATAATAATAATAATAAAAAATCCCACAAGCAATCCCACAGTCAATGGCAAAATGTTGCACCTTCCTTTTTGCTACAGAAACGGTAATACTTTCTTTCAAAATTTTACTGCAGTGTAGGCCTCCTGCATGTTATTAGATTACTATGGAAAGTGATAGAGTGATCTGCAGCAGTAACAGGTTGAACACCCAATCATTCTGTGCTTAGAATGAGTTGATGAAAGCCAGTAGAAAGGGTCATTCATGTTCTCAGGCAATGCAAATCCAAGGGTCATTTCACCTGAAAGAGTCTAATTCCTAATGTGCTATACCTTGAAGGAAAAACATGCAATTTAGATAGCATATGAGATAACTGGACTTCTAGAAAGTTAAACAAAGGAGGGGGTTAAAAAGTTTGAAAGCAATTCAAACTTAATTTGAAACTGACTGTGGAGCCTTTTAAATTTTATCTCTACTTGTCTTTTAACTTGCAAGAATCCCTCTGAGAACTGGTTTAATCTGCATAAGTACATTATGTGCTCTCAGAAGTCTTTCACAATTCTCACACCAAAGGCTTCAAAAATCCCGGTTTCAAGATTTTTTTTAAGTGTTTTGCTTTTTTTTTTTTTAAATTCGTGTTACAATTATAAAATATAATGAAGAAATTTATACAGAGGAAAGCGATGAATGGCAATTAGGACACCATAAATTGAATCAGCACACGAAGTTAACTGTTGAAGGCCTAGCATTCAAAAATGTATTGGAAAACATTTAAATTCCAAATACAATGAACATGTTATTAGTAATTATAAACTCTTCTCAGATACACATATTGTCCTCTACCAATGTCATTGCTGATAAGTAGTCATATCAACAATCTCTGCTGCAAATTCCATTTTATATTCCCCACTGCTGGTGAAAAGTACTATCTACGTTACTGTAAGCACAGTGATCTAGACCATAGGTTTATATACATTCTACACTAACATAAACTCTCTGCCACTAATAGAAGGAGAAACAATTATGAAATATTTTCTCATTTATTTTTCTCCTTACAAAAGCTCACAGACAATTTACAGAGATGTAAGATGATGGTATCTTACAGTGTATCAGCTGCTCTACTGATCATGACAGTATGATTCAAATCTTTTGGGGTCAAAACCATCAATTCAAATGGAGTAATTAACTTTTCTCCCACAGCCATTTAGGATGCCTATGGATTAATTAGGTTGCAGCAGCATTCATCAGTTTAACACCCACAAAGTGTAATCTGCTCACATTGTCATTCACTAAGTATTAATACAGCGCTTCTAAAAGACTGTGAAAACAGCTTCTTGAAAGTGTTAGGAAGAGTATTCTTTTCTAAATACTGCCTTTCTTTGTCAATTATGAAATATTCAAATTATGCAATGCTTCTTTCTTATTGTTATTGACTGAAATTACGCAAATTTGACTCAATGAGAGTTTTGGTCCAGACATCCAAAATTACAATGCAACCTGAGTAACTTAAACCCCAGACCACCTCACCTACTGTACCCAGGCAAAGTGTTCCTTCAGACTATTACTTGGAAGGCTGGGTAGATTAAAACTATTTTTTTTTTTTTTAATCTAGATAGATCTGTTTTCTTGTTTATGGTCAGAGATATTAGAATCTTTTTCAAACCCCTCTCTCTCAACTGCTTGTGCAGTTTACAGGCCAAGAGGTTGGCAATAATTCCATGTTGCATAGTTTCTATCTACTCCCAAAATTAAAACTACCTCTCAGAGGTGACTGGGGACTTGTCAGTGCATGCATTGTTTTCTCCCTGTGAACAACAAGGAGACAATGTAGCCATTAATTGTGTCTTATGATCCCAGGGGGATAAAAAGCAAAAATGAAAAGGCATAGAAAGACTGACATTTGCAGTGGGATTTGTTTAGACAATTTTTCCCCTTTTAAAAGTACGGTTATCAATGTTGTGCTATAAAAAATTCAATTTGACTGTAAAAAGATGACAAAGAAGATAACTCAATGAAAAAAGTAGTGAAATAAAACACCAAATAACTCAATGGTGTTCAAGTACTTACTGAGTTCATTTATATCTTTTCATCATTAAGAGCTACTTAGATCCCTAACCCTAAGCAAGGAATGTCTCTAGAAAAAAGGAAAAAAAAAAACCCAAACAACAAAACAAAAAACCAAAACCACACATTTTTTCTCCAAGAGGTATTTTAAAAGGTATTTCATCTCTTCTTCAGATTTGGAGAGGTTCTTTTGACTGCAACAGACTGCTTGATTTCCTATTAAAGTTCCTAAGAAAACTATATAGACATCCTTATTCTTATTGATGTTTTTTAAAACATCAAAGACAACAGATCTGATATCTGTCAGTGATTCAAAAGCACTTAAAGTGCTCTTCAGGCCAACAAGAAGCAGTAAATATAAGTAAAAATAAATGGACGCATATGCCCAGAAGTCACTGGAACACATACTGAAATTTAATTGTGCAAACAGTTTCTGTTCCCATCTCACAACTACATTTAAACCAGTGCAGCAAAGAGAACTAAAAAATTTTTGTAAAACAAAAAATCAAATAAAGTCAAACAACACTAACGATCATGACATATCCTCCATTCTGGTTGGAGTCTGATGTATTTTGCCTCCTAAGGTTTTTATCATGTCTTAAAATGGTTTTAAAGTTATTTTTATTTCTGCCTGCACTGACAGACCTGTTTCAAGGCATTCCCTGAGTCAATTTAGTAGTGGAAAAGTTACAAACTTCACAATAGCTTAAGCCCCTTACTCATCCACGGATTTTGAGTGATGCGGCTACCAGTTTGAAGAGCTTTTCCCACTGCGTGCAAAAGCGTGGAAAGCCACCGTAATGGAAAGATACTCCTCCGGAGCATTGCTTCACATGATCTCCATCAAACTGTTACTGCCTCAAGGCAGAGATGAGGCTGTGGCTTCCCATGGCTTTGGTTCACTCATATCCTTGCTTGCTCACAGGCAAATATCCCAGGTATATTCGAGGTGCAATAGCCTGGCAACTGGCTGCTGTCTGTCCAGTTTGGTTGAGTTACTCTGAAACATCTTGAACCTGTCAGGGCTGCGCAGAGCTACTGGTCTGCACAAAATACGTTCCGATTTGACTATTCACTGACATCACACCTGAAGCTTATAGCACAGAATATAGGAAAATCTGGTCTTCACACTAATTTTGGCACAGTTTCAACAGATGCTACAGACACATTTGCTGTGTCTAATCACCCTTAGGAAGTAATTAGCTGGCAGTTAAGCAAACTAATGCAGTGTCCTTTATTCTATCTTCTTCTTCAGCTTTCTGCGGATCCAGAAAGGCAATTGAGTTGCACTGCAGCAATTGTAAGGGTAACATTTTGACTGAGCATAAATGTTCCTTGCCATAAGAGAAATCACTCATCAAGCAAACTTCTTTGTTTCAGCATCCTGTAACAATACATTATCAAGTAATTGATGCAACTGATGCAAGAATACTAAGATGACATTCTCCATTTTGTAAACAGAATCCAACATAGAAGTTAGAAAAGCCTTTTGAAAAATTTCAAAACAAGTCGATTTGACACATCTGATTTCCACACACACACCCCATCATACCCGCTACCACCCCAACACCCCACCCCCAGCTGAAACTGAACGCTATTTAAGTAATTTGATGTGCAAATGTCTTTTGGGGGAAATAAACTATGCACTCACAAATAATAGATCTTAAAAAATCCCAGTTGCAGTCCAAAAAAAACCCTACAACATTTAAATCCATATAAGTATGTCTTCTCCATTTATTTAAATACTGTTTTGATAAGGTTTTGTATGAGAGTGGCAGAATCTAATACTAATATTTAACACTAACTTTCACAGGCATTTATGGATTCATTGCGGCTTTAGAATTCTCATCTTCACAGAAAATATTTTTCTAGTACAAAATTTGCCAGACTCTTCAAAGAGTTTAAATAACATGATTCGTTTTTGTTACTGTAATTTTGCTGTCAAATCTTTTGGGTTTTAGTCTTTAAAAATAAGAATTTAAAATTTTAAAAACCTTCTCAAGCTTCAGTTGAAATGTGGCTTTTTATATAAAATGAATGTTAACCTTGACTAAAAGTATCTAGAAAAATACAGGATTTTTTAATTACAGTGTAATTAAATAAATAAAAACCACCTATCTTCAAAGGAATTGAGCATCATTTCAGACCAAATCTCTATTGTCACTGTAAAATCAGTGTCAGAATTCTTCACGCTAACAAGCGGTGTGAAAGTAACTATTAAAGTGATTTTAATGGAACCTATATCATCTACAATTCAATTTACAAAACAAGTAGCATTTTAGTGAACAAACTTTTTAAAGAAGCAATATTGTTACAGCAATTGAGAGATGAAATCATAATTAAACCCAATTTCTTCAAAGATTATAATTATAAATCCAGATTTACAATATGGTAATTACTTAGCAGAAGTATTTGACTGAATATCTCTTGCTTAACATGAATGTTCACCTACTATTCAAAGTACAAGTTCCAGAAGTTGTCTTAGTCCCCATTAGAAAAAACCTGGATAATAACTATGAATTATTATATCATTTGGTTAGAAATATATAAAGAGATGCATCTGGGATTGCTGCAATCTTTGGTATAAGCCTCTATCTTTCCGAGTGTTTCAGGAGGGTACAAACATGAACTGTAATATATTTCTAAGTGGAATGTATTTCACACTCCAGTGGGACTAGGACTAGGCCCCTTACACACAAAAGGAAATAAAAATAAGAAGAAAATTGTATTCTGGACTCAACACTGATATAAAACAATTCTGAGTCATTACCCTGTGGTTACCTAGATTAATTTCCAATTGTGGGTTTAGCCAGTTACAGTTTTGAAAAGCTCCTAGCAACTGTTCCATTTCATAGGTTTAGTACACTAATGAAAGAAATTATTTTACCCACTTGAAAAAAAAGTGTAAATTTACTTAGTTTCAGGAGCAAAGATCAGAAAAAAAAAGCCAAACAAAAACAGAAGGTGTTTTTCTTTTCAGTTTTCATACCTAAGAATTTGCATACATTTCAATTTCAGTCTGGTATTGATTTCACCGATGAAAATATTATGAGATAGTGACGAGGTATGTCAGACAATATAGGGATAATAATTTTTTTAATTTTAATTTTTTTAAACTTGTCTACTTTGTAATATTTTTTGAGCTTTGTATTTTTCTCAGCAAACTTTTCTGTTTTTTCCCCTCTTCCAAATATAACTCATGAAAACACGCAGGACTGGACCTACTTGTCAGAACAGTTTTCCCAGAGGTGAACTGTACTGTTTCAAATCCTTTTTCACCTGAGATGCTTCATGCCTTTCACAACAACTCCCTAAATATCAAGCCTAATTTGAGTAAGAGTCATGCTGCATTGCCCCTGTGGAAACCAAGCAACTATGGTTTCTATGCAGAAAAGAGCACGAGCGTCACTGAGTCAGGGAAAAAGAAGGAGGATGGCTATGAAGATGCAGCAGCCAAGTAGTTAATGCTAATACCCCATTTATCCAGGAGTAGAGTCGTTGACTTCAGAACTTTCACTCAATATCTCAACCAGTTTACCTCAAAATATGAGAGCCTTTAAAATGTGATGTGACCTTTTGGGCTTACAGGAGTTGAGAAGGAAAGGAAACGTTTTGTTCTTTTCTTCCTCAGCCAAAGAGATCCTCACACATACTTTTTGTTTATTTTGTTTTCCTTTTACTCACAGAGAAGCAGATAAGACAAGACCAGACCAGACAAGAGAAGACGTGTTGGCCTCTCTACCTCAAGGACAAGGCCAAGGATTTGTAGCTACTCACAAGAAGCAGTCATGAAAAATGATTTAAAGGTTGTTCAGTTGACAAGTCTACAACTTGCAGATATGCAGTCATTGACTCCTGCACAGTCAATCCAATGGATTGAACTGCGGCTGTTTAGTCTCGGCCATGAATGAAGCTCCTGATTGTTACCATAGTAAAATAAAGCAAAACCAAACCAAAACAAAAAGTAAATAACAAATTTAGTTTCTCATGTAAAATTGAGATGTTAAAAAAA
>RSEF01000002.1:105609020-105628266 GCA_003993805.1 Himantopus leucocephalus | reverse complement strand
CAAGATTTAAAATTAAAAAAAACCCAAACACACGCCCCTCCCCCCCAAAAAAAACAAACCATGACTAATACCACTCATAGAAATCACTGTTATTTGTTCAAGCATAGCCATTAGAGAAGAACAGAAGTAAGGAGAAAAATTAAGCTTCTCCCTGCTTCATGGTTTTCCCTTTTGGTTTAATCTGCATATTCACCACACTAACCTGCTGGTTTAGAATTGATGCAATATGTTGATTTGCAAGGTGAAGCCACGTCGTGTGGCTTGTCTCATGCCTTCATAACTCTTCTCATGCCTCCAACATCAAATATTGTCTGAATTTGGACATGACCATGTTCATCATTTCAAAGGCATTATATGCTTCCTTTACAATAACCCACTCATTCTCATAGATAACTTCCTTTACATCATTTTCCTACTAGTCAGTATCACACAAATTTCATAAACTGAAAATTCATAAACTGTTCTAACGTGAATCCTATTTCAGTAGAAATATATCATCATTTTCAGTTATGCCCAGACACCAGAAGGACTGCTTTGAAGCTAAACATTTTTTTTCTTCTCACCAAAACATTAAGATACATAGAATCAAATATCTGACTTTGACAGTCTAAGACTTTTGCTTTCACACTTTAAGATCCCATTTTACAAATAGAACACAAAGGTTCTCTGGAGGCAGAAGAAATGTAAAAGACATATGTCAATGACATAAATAAATAAAAGTAAATTAAAAGAAAAAAACATTTCTAAACACCATCTTGAAAACACCATGGCATTTACTCACACTTGTGCTTTAAACCACATTGCTTCTTAATTTACTTAACTTTGCATAGGAAAAAGCATAACTACTTTGATGTTGATTCTATATGATACTACTTAAATCTTTTCCCTCTTACACCAAAATTACAACATTAGAATATTTTATCTTTCCCAAACAAAACCCTAAATCCCTAAGCTCTCACTGGTTGACTAGTTGCAGAGAATAATACATCTTGCATACTTCTTCTTAATGTCATTTCAAATAATGGACTGAAAGCAAAAACAAGTATGAAGTTTAACAGCATACCTTATTTGAACAAAAGTTAGTTACCTATAAGTATTTAAAAAACAAAACAAAACACACAGCCGCCCCCCCTCCAAAAAAGAACCAAAACGCCTCACACAAATCAGAGTACTTGATTCTGTTTAGGGGGAGATCATCTTTCTATTTATTATATGAAAAATGCCCTATAATCCACTGGAATTGCTGTTAGAGCAGGCAGCGCAGTATGGCTATTTTGAGCTACCAACATTATCACTGAAACTGTCAAAGTTCCACCACATTAAAACAAAGATACAGTTATGTGCTGCGTAATGTTCTGTTATAAAGTCTAGCTGAAAAAGAACCGAAAAATCAGGGTATGCTTTCTACAGTCCTCTCAGATTGAAAGAAGTTGGCAGCGCTCTCCACATCACAGATTTTTCTTAGTGTGAAATATTGGTCAAAAATTCCCTGAATATACTGATTACTAAGTCTTTTCTTCCTTTCCCAAAGCCCCTTCTACTATCTTCCTTAGCAATGTTTAGTTAAAGTTGTTGTTCACTACTTCTCTCATTTTTATGTTTACTTGCATAATCAGTATTTATTTGTCTTTTAAATGAAAATGCAACATTAACTCCCTTTTGCTGTTGATATATAATTAAACATAAAATTCTGAATAGACAGCAGTTTTATCCCTAGAATCCATATACTTCCCAGACTTTTTTTTTTTTTTNGATTTTTTTTTTTTTTTTAAATACACAAGTATTAGAACAGAATGAATTCTCATCTTTCAGTAGTGGATGAGCCAAACCCCCTCACTTCAGTATTTAAATTAGTACTTCTCTCAGACATAAAATAACACTATTTTTTTAACAAATACAAAAACTTAAACCTTATTTTTCTTTTCCCCTGGTGACAAACAAGTTAGATCTCATTTTAAAAATATATTTCATGTGTCTTTTAAATAATAATGAAGTTACAAAGTTAGGAGCATCATCCTTATGTTAGGAACATCAGTTCAGTACTAGTTAACAAAAACATAAGTTAGTAGAAATTCAGAACAGAGGACGCAGCCTGGCATCATTATCAGAATAATTTTATACCCTTCTGTGTGTACGTTCCATACACGTCAGCGTCACCTTCATAAGCCAGCATGAGCTGTTTTGTTGCATTCTCTGTCTTCAGTTTTAGCAACCAAACTGAATTCAGGAGGGATGGATTCTGACATAGCAATAATATTGCTGGTTGCAATCTGAAGAAACAACTAAAAAAACCAAACCAAAACAACCCCCCCTCTCTCAACAGTAACCGTTACTTTTGCATGGGACACACTATTCAAAGCTAAATTATCAGAGTCAAGAATTTGCTATTTCTCTATTTATGAAATAGTTATATAAAGATTTTTTTGAAAAGGAAAAGCAAATAAAGGAAAATAATGTCTTTCTGGAATGGCTAAAGAAATGAGGAAGGCTTCTTTAAAATCGTAAAGAAAGAAAACATAGTACTTGGAGCCATTCTTATTACTCAAGAGGTGGTCATGTTGTAAAGGTGAAAAGCCACTAGTGGTTAAAGCCATGACTATTTCCCCATAAGACTTTGGGATCATTCAGAGGATACCTGTGCAGAGTGTGATTGGTTTTTTTAATGCCATTCAGTTAATTAGAGGGGATAGATATGTCCTCATTTAGTCATCTACAGGACAGACACCAGTTTCTAACTAATGAAGATATATTTACACAACTCTGAAGAGAAAGCAATTTAACCTTTATAAAAAAAAATAAATAAATCAAACACTAGTATTGGAAGAGCATACAGGGATATTAACTCTCTTCCCCCTACCTGGTTTTGGGTTTTTTTTTTTTAGTAACTAAGGTATAACACAGTTTGGTTTCTTTTTTAAAAAAAGCTAGTCAACCTAATTTATAAGATGTATTAAAGACCATTTTGATCTTGAATATTTGAAAGCCTTACTTCCTCCCCCCGCCAGAAAAAAAAAAAGCCAAAAAAACAACCAAACAAAACCCATAAAACCCAAAGGAAAAGAAAGCATTTGAATTAAGCTATTAAAAATAGTAAAATAAAATTGAAAAAGAAAACCTTTAGAACTGAAATAAATGCCTGTGTTATCTGTATTAGAGGAAACAAAAATATAGTGTTTTGTGGAAACTGTTGCAAAGCAGTTGATCCTGCTAACATATCTATAGCAGTATGGTTCATGTTTTCACTAACTTCATAAAGGCTGTGCATAATTTATTAGAAACCAATTTAGTCATGAATATAAATTTCCTGGCAGCTGGAAAAAAAATATATCTTTATTATGCATATTTTTCAGTTCAACTTCCTCATTTCCTTGTTAAAATGTGCTACTATGGCACTTTCTTACATTAAGTTCTGACTGTATAAATAATAAACCAGCAGGGACCATCAAAAAAAGTCTCTCAAGACACATGCTTGTGATACCTATAGATAAGGACAGCTTATTTACAATCCAATAAGATATTGTACTAAAACTGTAAAATTTTCCTTTAGGTTCCTTCNTTTTTTTTTTTTTTTTTTTAAACCAAAGATGCAGCTTTGTGGCTTGTTGTGAAAACTATAAAGATTCTTTTGGAAATAAAAGCTTACATAAAATAGTTCAGAATTATTTTACCCTTCTGTTATTATACACTAGGAAAGCAAACAAACAAAACCCACAAACAAGAAATATCTTCTTATTAACTGCTCTCAACCCCCCTTTTTTTAGAAAAAAAAAGATCAGAATGTTACAATGATTTGACAGTATGATTTTGGGCAACAATATATACCATTAACATATATTTCAGTAGGGAAAAGAAGAGAAAAAGAAGAGAAGCAGGGAAAGGGAAGACCTTGTGCGTGTTGACAAATGTTCCACCAGTGATCACATTTCTGAAAATGGGGGGGGCAGGGGGAAGTGTTATTTGGGGACTGGGGTGGTGAAATCCTTATAGAACTGTGCCATGGTGCCATTCAGAGCTTCAGTTTGATCTCTGTGGTTTAAGCAACTAGAAAAAGCAAGGGAAGAAGTGAGAGGGGGAAAATGCAAACAGATGAGCAGGTGTCCTTCTCTTCTTAAACACCCAAATGAAAACCTATGCAAAGTGCTTATAATCCAAATGCACTTTTCACTTTCATAGTTTGCTATCTTGTGCGATATTATTGCTCTAGCATATATACAATTAAAAAAAAAAAAAGCCTTATGTAACCATATTGAAAGTATTTTTAATAAGCAGCAGCAAATGACTAACAATGATCTGGAGAATCAGAAACCTACTTTCTCAATGTACTAAAAGCTCTTCTTGCTTAGTCCAGCAAAAAGATGAATGAGAGGGAAATATGATTACTGTTTAATAAGTGCATCAGCTGAGAATGCATAAGCGCCGCAGGGAAAATAAACTATTTAACTAAAGAACAATACTGGCACAGAAACAGATGTGTATAGATTAACCATAAGTAAATTTAAGCTGACAACAGACCTACAGGCTTATAAGGGACAGCAGAGATGGTAAAAGTACAATAAAAACCCTGTACTTTTAAATGGAACTTGATAAAATGATGTTGTGTTTTACATAAGGTGGTTCTCGTGACAGCCTATGGTTAGACCTCAGTACACAGGAAATTCTTTCCAATCCAAAATTTTTTGGGCTGGAACTTCTCGTTCACTCAAAGAGAGAAAAGAAAAATAAAACATGAAAACCAAGACTTACTCTGAAGAAGAAAGACAAAGTACAATGCCTCTTGACTTGCAACACAATAAAATGTGTTTAAACAGAGTTAAAAACAAAGCAAAGAATAATAGAAAGCTTCTAATTTGGAGATCTGAGTTTTTACAACAGGAGAGGTACCTAAGCCACCCTTATTAGCTTTTAGAGAAACCTGTTAAATAGATTAACTTTTGTGCCGTGGCAATTTTCTTGAGGTGCCTTTTCTTCTCTTTTAGTTTTGCTTTAACATCAAGCACAGAAATATGCACAATGTGCTGGAGAGAAAGGTCAATGTATTCTGATCCACAAAATATATATACAGAGAAAGGAAAAAAAAAATTAAAAAAATCACAGTTCTGATAGTCAAATATTTTCACTGAGAGCTCTGTTACTTTTTTTATGCCATCACTAGGCACTGCACAACCAGAGCACCCGATGTGAGCATGGTCTTAATGAGGAATATACTAAGCTTTACTTAAAACATTTCAGAGCATCAATCCTGAAGTGAATGAGGACATGTCAAATCTAGAAGAGCATAAGCTAATTTGTTTTGATAAAAGAAAAATGATAAGATTCCTTTAAAATCTCAAATGAAGGTGGAAATTTAAGCAATACAACAAATTAGGTTAAGCTTCCCTATTTTAAAAGCAGAAAAGAAAGCTTGTGTTTTCTGTTACACTTCCTATTTATGCTACCATAAGACAAGCCATTCCTATTCAAGTTACGGACTAAGCTTTTGCTATTCTGAAAAGTGTGACATAAAATATTTGGAATAGAAAAAGAGGTCAAATGCGTGATAAGCATGAAAGCAAAACACAGGCACATTTTGCTCTGCAGTGTAAAGCCCAGCCATTCTAATACTCAATTCTTCCGGTCCCCATCTATCTCTNCAGTGTAGAGCCCAGCCATTCTAATAATTCTTCCGGTCCCCATCTATCTCAGTTTCTTTTGCATAAAGCTAGGGAGTTTTATACTTTGCTCCCTACTTTGATTGAAGTCTTTGATCAATTTACAGTAAGAGATAGTGACACTAGCACGAATGCCAATCATTACACAAAAAATCCCATATGGTGTTAGCACAGTTAGTGTTCCTTTGCTCTTCAGTTCTGTATACTGAGTTACTNCCTCAAAACCAGTATTTCCTAATTAAAAAAAAAAAAAAAAAATATCGGTATCAACAGGTCATCACTCTCTTTAAATTATAAAATCTGTGTGTATTTCCAGCATCATCCAAGTTGAATGGAAGAAGAAAAAAAAACAAGCCACCAAATTCAAAACAAACCCTCAGAAAGACTGCCTGAATAAACAAGGTGTTCTGTTTCTTTATGCAAACATAAATCTAGGTCACACTTTAAAGTAAGGTTTTATTTGCATGTAAGTTTCAAGGTTTCAGATGGCTTAAAATATTAGAGACTTTACACATCCATTCAAGAGACAGATTAAGTTCACAGGACATTGTAACCACAGGACTATGTGCCACGTTATAATAATCCATCACTTTATATAAACAATTTATCTTTTACATAATAATATATTATGTATATTTTGGTTACTTAACTTAGTAAACTATCTCANTTTTATATAAGGCTCTAGACCAAATGCTAGAGAACACGTAAACAGAATCATCTGTTGAGACAGTAGTTATGTTGAGACATGTTATTACCTGACCTTATGTTTGACTATACAAATTATTTACTTGAACACTACATGAACCCCACAATCAAGGAACTTGGTTAAGAAGATTATACATGCAGCACTCCCTCATTTTATGATATTGTAGTAAAACCCAATAATCTGCACTATTCAGAAGTCAGTTTACATACCTAACACTCAGTGTTGGATTTATAAAAACATATTTAAACTTGAATGATACAATGGTACATAAAAAATTTTTTTTTGTGCACATCTTTAGCCTTCAGTGAGTTCAAATATTGGGGAAAGAAACGAGGCAAAAAAAGGGGCATCAGAAATACCAGTTATGAAACCTTCCGAAGTCATTTATATCACCTGTTCCACCAGCAGATCAAATATCTTCGTCTCAGAGTAATAAAAAAAATATGTCCTTAATGAGAGAGGAATAAATAAAACTCTTCTACTAGGTAAAGCATGCCAGAAAGAGGTAGGCTGCAGATAATTACATGAAAATGGAAGTAATACAGTACATGTTTTAGGGAACAACATATTGCCTATCTAAGAAGAAAGATAAAAAACTGACTATAAAATGGTTGATATTTTATTACTTTTTTCTTTCATTTTTATAAGTGAGTAGATAAATGTTTAATGAAGTCTTATGGACACTAGTGAATGATTATAGTTCATCATTCAGGATAAATACCTTTATTTTTCGAGGCTGAGCTCCAAAGAGAAAGCATATTAGTCCCAAGTCAATCATGTTGCTGGCATGAAAAACTAGGAAAATAAGCAGAACGGATGCCTTCTAACACTCATCTCTATGACTAAACTTACCACTAAGCTAAATCCAAACTTTATTCAAGCCGCAAGCATATAGCTAACAATCTGACCTGGCCAGTGCAGGGCTAAGAAACAGAAAGCGATGAGAGACCTAAACAGAACTGTGAAGGTTTGTGTTCAAAGAATCCTGGGACAAAGCATTAACAAACCAATTCTATGTGCTGATATGAAGTTGCAATTCTTGAGCAAAATGTGACAATGAAAACTTACGGTACTCCTAGAGTTGAGGGAATCAAACATGGAACTTTACCAGAAAAGCAAGCAATACCTGGCAAATAGGCGGAAACTGATTATCAAAATACGTTGCAAATATATCTCCGGATACAATCTGTATGATCAAAAATGAAATTGCAGTTCATTTATTGACACAAAAGACGACTGAAAACACGGTACATTCAGTTTATAAAGCTAAGAGAAAATAGTGCAAAGTTTAAGGAAAGCAATTAATTTAAATACAGTATTGCACGGTGGTCAAGTAAAGAATAATTGTTATAAAAACACTGCATGCAAGAACAAAGAATTGTAAGTGTCTAAGAGAAGCACCTGATGTACATTGGGAAACAGAAACAGCAATTTGAAAGAGTAGCAGAAATGCAGAAGGACCTGCCCTACTGATTCTAGGTAACAGAGGACTCTTAAGGAGAGTTTGGGCGTCGAATCATCAGTGAAACAAAATCGAAAGAACAGAGCCAAAAAAAAAAAAAGATCTCATGGTTAAGACAATCCATTCCCAGAAATTTACTGAGTTGACTGAGCTTTAAAAGGAAGAATAAAAGTATGACTGGGATCATTTACTCAGCCTCTGTGAAGCTGCATGGAAGTTGTGTATATAATACTTTTTATGTAATCCCTTGGTCAGGTCTCAAGCTGCTGAAGCTAATTCTGTAAATGCTGCCTGAAGCAACAGCAACACGTATGAACAGGTCCTACCATGTGAACATGCATTGATCGGATCATTTACTCCAGACCTACTTCCTTCAGACTCAAACCATAGCATAAGCTACCACTTAGGGAACACAATGAGGAGATGGACTGAGTGTAACCTGAAGCCATAAGCAGAGTGATAGTACAGAACTGATCGAAGTGTAATTTCACACACACACCAGCAACCCCATCCTTCCAGGATGATGACATCTACACTGTCAGACTCCTCCCGGCAGATATGGAGGGAGGTGTAACTACTGCAAGGACTGGATTAATATCCTTATTAAGGAATATTACAATAAAATATATACATATACACCCCCCCCTCTATTGTATCACCATTTAGGATGATAGAATATGAGAGCTGAGAAAGCTTTAAGTGCTTATACGGATTTATTCTTTTTTCTCCTGATTTTTGTTTCTTATTTTTGTGCAGAAAACATAAAGCAAACAAAGCCAATGCCCTTCCCTTCTAAAAAACAAATTGGGAAATCAGTCAATGCACTTAGCAATATCTTGATTACCTCCAGCATACAGCAGTGTTAAAATTAGATTAGCCTTATAATGTACTGTCACATTTGGATTGATTCAAACATAATCATTAGACTAATACTTAGTAACTACACTGTGTTCCTTTCCAATAAAACATATATATTTCCATATGTTTTGTGGGTTTTAGACAAATATTCAATGAAAGTTAATTCTTTTGTTTTCAATGTTCAAACATTGTTTTGACTGCATGTTTGTCTATGGTGGGCAAATAGAAAGGTTGGTGTAATACACTGAGCTGCAAGAACATATTAGCTTACAAAGAGTACTTACTGAGCAAGGCACATACGAGGAAAGCAAAACACAATTAGAGAATGCAGCTTGAGCACAGGCTGCTCTGTGCTCTACTGGGTGAGCTGCTGGGTCAAATTCATCCTTAATGTAACACCCTAATGATTTTATTATCAGTGAAGTTCCCAAAGAGCCTGACAGTTATCTGACTCGTGAAACACAACATGAGCATGCTCAGAAGCAGCCGTTTGCAGGTGAGCACTAAGAAAAGAAAAGGAGCATCCCAGTATAAGTCAAGCAACGTTACCTAAACATGTTCTTAAAATTTTATTTCAGGGTTATGAATACAAAGCATTTGGTCACAAACAATAGCTCTGCTAACACCCAACACCCATTTTCTCTCTGGAAATGTTGATGAGGACAGGGAAATGGGAAGCAGCCTGCATTAGAAGGGCAAGATCATTTTCTGCACTCATGTCAGAAAATTGGTTCTAGCTGAGATCTCTGCCTCCAAAGAGTGACATCGACATTTTAAGAAAGCCTAAGTGAGCTGCCAGGACTATATTCCTCTTTCCAGCTCTTAGTTTTTAAGGTAATAACAACAGCATGCCCTTCCCCACTCCTTTACAAACAGCAAGGTATGTTTTCCTATGGAGTGAATTCTTGGCACGTCTGCCTCTTCAGCAGGTACTCTAGCTGCTAAACTCTACCGAACAACTCAGAGGGGCTGAAACCTCCAATTTGGTTGTGATGAGAGAAACCTGCTCCTGCTGGGCTCTAAGCTGCAAACCTTCAGCACAGAGGCAGGATATTTTCTCTTTGAGTTGAAGAAGATTAAGGGAGCCATGCGTGGCCAAAAGAAAAATATCTATAGCATAAAAGCTGTCTCAGATGTTACCCAAGGATGCAGCAAAAACATGGGTCAAAGCCTTTCTAAGTACAATATCAGTAGTTTTTAACTTCTGATAATGAGACGGATAACTGCAGGGTGAATGATCAGCACTGACTGTAGATGAATCCTGTCAGAAGGTGCACCTGTTGTAAGAAATTCATAGTTTACAGAATGTTTGGCATAGTATGAAAAGCAGCTATTGCTTTGACGCTAAGAGACAACATAACTCTAAATCAGCTAATGCTAGGATAAATAATTTGAACGTGAGAACTATATTGCAGGTATATTTTTAATTCTTACTTAAGGAGCTTAACTCTGAACATTCCACTAACATATATCTCTAAGTTGCATGATAGACAGAAATTCTAATTTAAAAAAAAAAAAGATACATCAAAAAACCCCAACCCCTTAAAGACACTACTGCCTTGAAAACACTGCAGCACAACTATTTTCAGCTGTCATTCATTGCCACCACTACAGATAGTGAAACAGGGATCCTTTCTGTCTTCATCAGTTTTCTACAGATTGTTCACATTGCTCAGAGGCGATGCAGATGCAGAAGTTTTCTAAATTACTTTCTTTGCTCATAGCACAGAAACAGCTGTAATGCCTGTGTGAGAAACCAACAAAAATACTCCTAGTTTCATCATTCTTTTGTTGGCGTGTGTGTGAAAGAGAGAGATGGGCAAATACAGATTTCTTACACATTTATGGGAAACACCTCCTAAATATAAGATTAGGTCAAGATACTGGATACCATCTGGAAAGCCACACAGTGGTTTGTTTCTTTCACCTGCTTCGCTTTTGTTCAGGTCCTTATTTAACTATGACTAACTATGTTGCACCACAGGACACACCATGCAGCAGCAATCTTGTTTTGATATTTATGTAACTTCAATATGACAAAAAATTCAGTTTATTATTTGGTGGGGTGGTTTTTTTGTTGTTGCTGCTGATGTTGTTATTGTTCTTGTTTGTTTTGCTAAAAGAGAATTATTAGGACAACCAGGTATTTCCTATAGTTGACAACATATTTCTTCCCCTAGTAAAGAGAGATAATCTGGTAGTTTATTGCTTGATTTACATCATTTCAGTCTACAATCTAAAACTTACTGCACCTCTAAAACTTACTGCACCTCTCTCAATAATCAGTAAGTTCTTTTCTTTGTATTTGAGCATATACAAAAATAATGAATAGGTTTACTTATTGAATGGGTAGCACGTTCAGTATTGTGCATTTGTTCTGAGATTTGGAGAGCACTGGAACAAAATGAATATAACAGTCAGTAGCTGGGAAAAGTAAGGGGAGGAAATTGAAGTGACAACAGAAAACAAAAAAGAGAAATGAACTCAAATTAAATAAACTAATTCAAGGCATAAAGCAACTGGGTAATTCAAAGCATAATCAGTAAAGTTAACCAAGTTTTCTGAGACAAAGATTTGTGGAAGGGTGCTTTAAAGATGAATTTGAATTTTCAGCTGAGTTTACAATCAAATTTGAATGCATATGGACAAAAACTAGTAAGTAAATCCAGTCAGGAAGTGTTGATATATCCTTCTTTTGATCAGTCATAACAAGGCAACAGTGTGAAACATTTGGGATATTTGACCTTTGTCTTAACATTTTTTTAAATATTCATTAGGCTGTCAAGGTGTTTTATGCCTTCTGATGAAGATTTTGAAAGATGAATGGCAGGCATTAACCATTATTTCACTATCACAGAGCAAGAGGGAGAGAGGCTGGAGGGGTGATTTGCACCCTGGGTGTCTTTAAAATACTGACAAGGACATTTGTTCATTATTTATAATACTTGAATACCAGAAATCTGCTAAAAGCTTCACAGAGGAAAGCAAAAAAAGAAAAAAGAATAAAACCTTCACTTGAGTCAAGAACCAAATATATTAATGTATTGAATTCTAAGTATTAGCTGTGACCACTGCATTAAAGTTTCCTATTCCTCCATGCAAATTCCCAAACAATCTCTGAAGGAGCTTCTCCCTGAGGATGGTCCAGGCAGGCAAAAAACCAAAACAAGCCCCCTCCCCCCTGCCAAAACAACCCTCCCAAAGCCCTACCTCAAAAATGCACAGCATTAAATGTAAACATGGTTATTTATATATTAAATATTATTTTGTAAGTTGAAATCATTAAAAATCCATGAAGCATTAATACAGAAATCAAATAGAGGTTGGGTTGGGGTTTTTTTTTGTTTACATAACAACTTAAATGCTGATGCCATTCATTACTTGTTAAAGTAGACAAGAAGACACACAGATTTTCAGCTAGGCTTCTGAAAAGCCTAATTGTATTTCATTGCTATGCCTACAGCACCGTTACTACTAAAAGATTTAATTAAACCACAGATACCATAGCATATGCAACTCAATTTTCAATGCAGGAATATAAACCACAGAATATTTCTCAACTCATAAAGATGTAATTGTACATATTTTATCTAAACGAAAACTTGCAATATAATAACTCCCTAATGTTAATGGTTAACATTACAATGTAAAATTATAGTGAAGTTGCTAGATTGGTTACTAATTAAAAACAACAATACAGTTGCAGTACAGAATATTTATCTTGATGGGGGAATAGCTAAGTGGTTTACTTACCAAAATTAAAAAATGGCTTATCCAAAGGAGAGATGTTTTTTTTAAATACTACTCAAATTTAAAATTTGCCTTTAAAAATCAAATATAAAGACACTAATGAGAGTCAGAATACAACTTAATAAACAACATTTGTACTTCCTTGCAACAGAATTTCAATTGCTACTAATGCCAGATGAAACATGAAGCAATTTATTAGAAATGTGAAAAATTAAAGAACTCTAACTGCAGAGACTGCCTGGGAATGTTCAGCCACAAAACAAACGCTCTTGTAAGTAGCTGAATACACATCAAGCAGACAATATATTTATGAAAATGTTACACAGGCTAGCTCAGTATGGAGTTATGTTCGCAAATTTCAAATACATTAAACCCAAGACAAGTATTATGAAAAGTTTTTGAAAGGCTTTGAAATTGAACAGTCTCCCTCTGCTTCTATTCAGCTTTAAAATTCATTCTATTTAGCTGTATCAGTAGCAGCCAGACAGGTAAAAATACAGAGAACAAAATGCAACACGAAGAATCAACGAGTGTTCAGGGCAGTTTTGTCTAAAATATGCCATCACTAAGAATCATTGTCATGAGGGAAGATGATATCTGTGTGAACTTGCCACGCACAAGACACACACAGAGGCTTTGTTTCTTGTAGTTTTATAAATGGGATACTAAAATGCTACTGTAATTTACATTACAGTTTCCATCATTAAATGCAAACTTATACAGACCTTATACAAGACAAAAGTGTCTAACTTAGGTTTAAGGTTCCTGATTCTTGCAGAAGGGCTTCTCTTGAGATAATACTTCGAATATATTTTTATGAATAGCTTTGGTTTTAAAGGATACCTTTTGGTTAAGGTTATTTATATTTGCTCACATGTATATCATTCACTAAAATTAATTTATGCATTTATAACCTGTTCCACTTAATTCTGACACAAATGTACATCTTTTAAAACTCTTTTTTAAAATTTTTTTAGTCCCCCCTTCACCTTAACAATGAAAATTATAGTTAATAATTTCCACAATTTTGTTTCTCTTTGCTGTGATGTCCCCATGTATGGAGAAAAGCCAAACCCAAGTGGCTAAAATATTGCATGAGAAAATTACATAATCTTCTTTCCAGACAACACAATAATGGAAATGACTGAAGGGAAAAGCTCATGCCAGGATAGGCTGGCCACTGCACTGAATAACTGGGGGGTGGGGTTAGGGTTTGCACCATTGTTCCTACTAGACATTTGGAAGCTGAACAAGAAGAACCTCGCATACATCTGATTTGCTGGAGGCAACCTTCAAGAGGTTTCCTTTCATGGATTTCACCTTCCTTTACCAGCTACCAGTGCAAAAAGCAATCTTAATTCCTATGCTATTTTTCACTAACCCTTACGATCTTCAGTTTTTAGTTGCAATAATGATTTGTTGATTTATTGTACTATTCGGCTTTTAAAGTTATACTAGGTTCTTGGCAGCAGTAGCTGTAGGTCCCTTCATGAACACAAAGTCTGTTGTGATACACACTGCCTAACCACAGAAGATGGTTCCTATCCAGAAATCTTACCACTCAGCTACAAAACAAAAGGGAACACACACACGTGGACACGTAGGCAGAGGACATCACAAAAAAGATTAGATATTGAACTGTTTTCTGTTTATTAGTAATACATTTTAGCTTTATTTTCTTCTAAAAGCTCAGCTCTCCAGTTTTCTCTCTTGAGTATTTTTGAGTTTTCTGGAGTTTCTCTGATCATATGTACTAGTATCTAGGAATTGAATATTAGAAGCTTATTCACCTATCCTGATCAATTTGTATAAACTCCATGCAAAGTGTTCCATATGTATTTAATTTTATGCACACTATAAGAGCAGTTAAATGCATGGAATTACAGAACAACCAAGGAGAAAAAATCCACTAACTTTGTGTGGAAAAAAAAGTATACATACTGAAAGTCAAACAGTGTTAAGTTCAAGCTGCTAAATAAAGTATATTAAATGAATTAAATCCAAGTAAGTGCATATATAGAATAAGGTATCTGCCTTATTGTCTATGTAGTTGTAACATATGTCTAGCAATTTGAAAATTGGTTCTTTTCCAAACTACCTACCAAAATTATTTGTCAAAAATACATCCTTCACTCTTTATATTGTATATTATAAAAATTTGTGACCCATATTCTATGGATATGATGAGTAAATGTGTGTAATGTTGCAGCTACTGCATGGTTGCTATGGTTATATTTCCCCAGACACACTTCTTCATCTCCTGTCTAATCAGCTTGTTGGATTGCAAACTCCACCAGACCTATCAAACAGTACTGTTTTATTTGGTGGCTCAGAAGTTCTTGATAGACTTGCAATGATCTTCAGTTTCAGACACAGCAAAACTCATATACATAGGATATTTTCCATTATTATTACTAAAACAAGGAAAATCCTAAGGATATTAGTAAGTTGTTTGCTATTAGGAACAGATAATGTGATTTTCTAGAAATTGTGGCTTGTGTAGCATGCGGTCTGTGTTTCTAAGAGTACTGCAGCACTGCTGACATGTGCATGACTGGAATATATTATGAGAATATGTGGCTATGAATATCTAATGAATATTTGTTTCCTCCTTTCAGTTTACATGTATTTACTTAGTTATCTCTCTAAACAATTATTGTTGTTCATAAGTCTTACTTTTTCTTATTAAGGATAAGCCAAACAAAACAAAACCCGCCAAAACCTAACAGTGAAGCTAGGCACCAAAATCATCACTAGAACTCTTTCTTTTTCAAAAAACCCTGACAAGTTTCAATACATAGTTTTGTCTAGTAACAATAACAACAGAAGAATAAGGGACTCTTCTGATGGAGCCTTACAATGAATCAGCAGATACACCTTGTTTCTGTTTCCCCTGTGTAGTTTAGCCCTCACAGATTTGTACTCTGCTTGAGCAGAGACATAGTTATGAGAAATATGTAGGTAGTAACATTACACCATTATTAGAAGACTGGAGATGCCCAGACCTAGGCTACGAAGACAGCAGAACATGCAGAAAAACAGCAGGGGCCCCATCTGCCATGCTTTCTGTGCTGTACGCTTCGGAAGAATTCAGTTTCCCAGCTTTTCCTCCGATAGTACCTCTTCCAATAATTTGTACTTTTTCCATGCATGCAGGCAGGACACAGATGGAATCACTGTGTCTTGGGTTGTACTTTGAGTGCAAAATATTTTTTATGATTCATCATAAAGTCTTCGTAATATATAGAAAGTGGTATCTTTTAACCAGCAGAAACATAGCTAGGGAAAATCACAGTTTTAGCAACACAGAATTTCTATTGCAGACAATTATCCAGCATAAGGTATACATCAATTATGACAGTATAATCTTTTAAAAAAGAAAAAGACAAAATTCCTTATGGTCAGTGACTTCTTTCTATCATTTTTCTATTGAAATGAATATAGATTAAAATGAAAATGAAATTAATATAGATTAAAAGTATATTTTACCTCCTTAGTGGGGAAAAAAACCCCAAAGTTCAATGCTAACTCTTCTACTTGCAGAAAACAAATTAAAACTAGTATTTTCCTTGCATGGTACTAAATGCAATACGTTACCTACTTGCATATTAGAAGTGGCATATTTAAATTGCTCATTCAACAAGTGTTAGAATTAAAAGAAATCTAAATGCATGGACTGATAATTTTATTACTTGTTTTCAGATATGATCCTGAAATTACAGAATGAGGTAAAGTACGTGAATGAAAATTACTTTTTTCAATACTGTAATAACCTAAACACTTGAACAATGTTGTGAAGTCACAGTTGTGAGGACTGTGATGTCACAGTGTAAATGAGGTCAGGTTACTTATGCAACTGAAATCCAACACAGACAGATAAAATATACATATTTATACATATAAAAATGTTTAAAATATATAAAGTTTTCAGTAGGCTCAACCTCTTCACTCATCCAATAAACAGAGTGTGAGAGGAGAAAACAGCCAGGCTGGGAGAAATGAACCTCATCTTTCTACTACAATGATACCTCACCATAAATTTAACATCAAACTTGAGACAAAGAAACATTGCGACACATACAATAAATAGCAAATATCCCACTTCTAGCACTGTGCTACCTTTCTTTCACCCTTGGAAAAGTGCTCCCATCACCAACCATAAAGTACAACTACTTTGAAGCAAAATAGTATGCATAAATAATAGAATTCAGGAGACAAATTAAAATATTTGATTGCATACTATTTTTTTCCCTACTTCTTTAAAGTCTTTCCTACAATGTTCCCTACAGGAACACGTGCAACTAAAACTAAGGTTAAAAGTACAATAACTCAAAAATATTTTCAGCTTGATACTGAGTTCTTGTTATAATTCATGTTATAATCTTAGATACAGCTTTCATTTTCTCCCAGCAAGAAGTAGCCCATGTCACCAAAAATACTTTAATCAGATATATTTTAATATCAAGCAAAAATACTTCCTTTACGGCCTTAAAATTAGTACCCTGGGAATTTGAACAAGTTACCTTTTTAGCTCAAGGTGTGGATCCCCAAATTGTTAATAATGAGAAAACTAATATATAGTCATATATGCATGATAACAGCAGAGACATTGGAGGATTCAGTCACTCCCTAGCAGATAAGAACTTGCTACTTTGAGCTTATTGCTTGACACCAGGGGAAGAAATTGGAGCTTATTACTATTTAGAATGCTAACACCAACATTGCAGGTCTATTGCAGTCCCTGAAGAGGATTCAAAACCTGACATCGATAGGTGGTGCATTAGAAACCAAAGGAGTGGTAAAAAAACCCTAACAAAACCACAAAACAAACCCACAAACAAACAGAAAATGTTTCAACAGTATATTGATCAGGTATGCAACAAAACCAGGTAGTATATTTCAGGAGTACATGTGCATTTTTCATACATATGTATGTATACAATTAGCCAAATTAAAAGAAAGTCAATACAAAATTTCTTAAATTAAGATCAAGAAATTTGATTTAGCCAGGTATTTGTTACTGAACTTGAAGTTCAGGGCCTTCTGTCAGTAAAGTTCTGTGGGATAAGGTATTATCCTGATCAAGTTCTCATTTTATTCAGTGTGAGTTTGAATGGTAGTGAGCTGCTAATGACTTGAGAGAGACGTTGTCTTTCCGTAGGAAGTGCCAAACACTCTGCAAACTACCAATGCCTTAAACGAGATACTTTTTTTTTTTTTTTAAATGGTGTTTAGCCTCGCTGCCACTACCAAAGTGCCAGAGAAAGTGGCAATTCTGTTCAGGAAACTAGATTCAACTACATACATGCCTTTGCATATCTGTAACAAGTACTGTATCAGAGTTTTATCTAGTATAGTGTTGCATATTTACTTTTTATTTAAGCCTCATTTTTTAACCATAAAGGATTTTTTTATAATTACAAAGCTGGATAACTCTAACAAACAGTTGCATAGCCACTGAAATTCTAAAGGCTGTCTCTGCTCTGATGCTTTTCAAAGCCTTAAAAGCAAAATACAATTTAAATGTGACATCTGTTAGAGTTATTAAATCTAGCAGCAGCTGAGGAAACATAAAAGGATTCTTCTTTTACATAGAAAACAAGCTGACATTTTACAAATACTTATTCACTATATCAGCTACTGGTATACATTAGAGAAGACTACAATAATCAGGAAGAATTTGAATGATCTGCAGAACAAAAGTGTCTACTAAATTACAAAGACAGCAGATGTTTCAGCATTTATTTCTCTTTAAAGCCTCTGCTTTCATACATTTCCAGGTCAAACATTCAGTGCATATATCTTCTCTCCTATTAATTTTCAGCTGCATATTCCACTCTATATCACATATGACATTTTGTTACTTTATCCTGAAACAATTTCTCAGCCAGATCAGAGATGTGATATAATTACTGAGCCATTATAACATAGATTTTTCTTGATATCCCTCTCCCTCTTCCATAAGTAGCTCCTTGAACTTCAGGTGTCTGATTTGCATGATTACAGGGGTTTTTATTGTGAAATCATTATTATTTTTACTGCATGCATATCTTTAACCAGGCATGACTAATTGATGTGGAACAAAGCCTTTTCACAACCAGCATACAGCACACACCATTTCACAACTAGCATATGGTATGAGCAGTCTGGTTTGAGGCACAGTCAAAACAGAAAAATAACAATTGACTAACCCAGACCTGTTTACACAGGGAAATAGCTTAGTTTTTAAGTGATGCCCATTGACTTCAGATGAGAAACTCTGATCCTCAGAGTATAACTTTTTTTTTTTTTGTCCTATGGTCTTGAATTTGCTTGCAGTTATATCAATGTTCAGTTATATCGCACTTACTTTTCCTTACAAAGTTGTTTTGGTTTTTTTTTTTTTTTTCCTAGTTTTACTTGCTCGATATTTAGGGGTTTGAAGAGACAGGAAAGATATTATACTATATTAAAAAAAAAAAAAACAAACAAAACAAAGCCAAAGCATAAATGATGCTCTCCTTTTTTCAAAGAAGATCGTCATTGACTTCAGAAGAATGAGATCTTGATCACCATGGCCTGAGAACTCATTCTCTAACAATTTTCTTACAACTAACAATGAACTGGCTCTTTTTGATACACAGCATTTGAGATACAGCACCAAAATCATCAGTCTATCCAGTTCTAATGGGTCCCCAATCATAAAGCTAACAGAAATAACAACACGTGACTTAAGATGGTAGTGTAGTAGGGAGATTGCCTTACTGTTGTTCTCTATTCTGGAAAACAACAAAGGCAAAAAGGTAAATGGTGGTTTGTTGTTTGTTTTTGTTTTTTTTTTCT
>RSEF01000002.1:105581143-105594924 GCA_003993805.1 Himantopus leucocephalus | reverse complement strand
ACTTGCATTCTGATCCCTTGGACCAGCCGAGGTCTCCCACAGAAATTCATGCCTAATCTTAGACCCATCAACTCCATACTTGACACTCTTGTGTTTATTTATGTTGGGTTTGTGTANCTTGACACTCTTGTGTTTATTTATGTTGGGTTTGTGTAGCAAGGTTTTGGTAGCTGGGGGGGCTACAGGGGTGGCTTCTGTGAGAAGCTGTTGGAAGATTCCCTTATGTCCAATAGGGCCAACGCCAGCTGGCTCCAAGATGGACACACCACTGGCCAATGCCAAGGCATCAGCAACAGTGGTAGTACCTCTGTGGTAACATATTTAAGAAGGGAAAAAACTTGCTGAACAACAGCAACTGCAGCTGGAGAGAGAAGTAAGAGTATGTGAGAGAAACAGCCCTGCAGACACCAAGGTCAGTAAGGAAAGAAGGGGAGGAATGCTCCAGGTGCCAGAGCAGAGATTCCTCTGTAGCCTGTGATGAAGACCGTGGTGACGCAAGCTGTCCCCCTGCAGCCCGTGGAGGTCCATGGTAGAGCAGATATGCACCTGCAGACCATGGAGGACCCCACTCTGGAGCAGATGGATGCACTGGAAAGAGGTTGTGACCCCGTGGGAAGGCCACGCTGGAGCAGGATCCTAGAAGGATCCGCGACCCTGTAGAGATAGAAGCCCATGCTGGAGCAGATTTGCTGGCAGGACTTGTGACCTCTTGGGGGACCCACACTGGAGCAACCTCTTCCTGAAGGAATGCACCCGATAGAAGGGACCCACACTGGAGCAGTTCCTGAAGAACTGTAGCCCATGGGAAGGACTCACATTGAAGAAGTTCATGCAGGACTGTCTCCCACGGGAAGGACTCCAAGACATCAGGAGCAAAGTTGAGACCAGGAGGAAGGGGTGGGGGGCAGGTATTTTAAGATTTAGCTTTTATTTCTCACTAGCCTACTCTGATTTGATTGGCAATAAATTAAGATAATTTCCCCAAGTCCAGTCTGGTTTGCTCATGACGGTAACTGCTGAGTGATCTCCCTGTCCTTATCTCAACCCACAAACCTTTCATTATATTTTCTCTCCTGTGTCCAGCTGAGGAGGAGAATGACTGAGCAGCTTGGTGGGCACCTGGCATCCAGCCAGGGTCAACCCACCGCATTATCACATTGAAGCATTTACCTTCTTGGACAGACAAGCAGACACCTCATTACCATCACTGACAGCAATAACTTCAGCATGCAACACCTGCTTGTGTCATTGACAAAATTATCTGTTTTCTTTTGCTTTAAAGGCAGTTGTAATCCTACTCTGCTGATCAAAATTTTATTTACACCTTCAGACCCTGGTTAACAACACAAAAGAACTATATTTATGTAACTCTTATCTGAGTTTTCTGACTTGTGACTTTACAGTGTTAATCCTCTGAGACAGTTGTGCCTAAGTTGATCTGTGCTTGTTCCTGTATAATAGAGGCTTGCTACTGTGAAGTGTTTAGAGCTAAACTTTTTCAAATGCCCTGGTATATATTTATCACTCATTTCAACACTTAAAATCCGTTGGTAATTCAAGACTTGAATGGGAAGAAAACTGCACAGAGAAGGGTGGAATTACATGTCTAAATTTTATAGCAGACTTCATAAGAGGTAACACAGAACTGAAAAGCACAGATTTTCTTAATTTCAGTCTACTACTCACTACAGTTGTCAGATTTTACTGTCAGAATTTTTCCTTGCGAGTATATAAATTGATTTTGTGCAACTTTGTTGGGTTTATTTCTCATTCCATTGTTACTAAGACTTTCTGTACAAATGCTAAAACGCTAAAAAAGACTTGATTTCTGTTGGATGGGTAAATATCTACTGTGACATGCCAGGATCTTCAGAGCACTTGAAAGAGTTAAAAAAAGGTCTGACGTTGGAGAAGAAGACAGCATTAATAGGAGAGATTGAGTATTTGTGATACAAAAACTGAAACAGGAATTGTTACATTTTGTCAGTGGTGAAATCTGTAGACAGATTAACGCCTTTGGCATTTCATGTTCCAAATGCCTAAGAAAACAATAAATTGATTTGGTGTTTCATTCCCACTTCTCATCTTTAGGGGATGACATTAAATCTCATTAGAGGCAAAATAAAATCTAAGTAATCTGTTTAAAGTGTGGACCACTAAGATCAAACAGAAAGAAAAATAAGTCCTAGAAGGCCATGATGTCAGATACAAATCCTGCACCAGCTTTTTTACCATAAATACGATGTTGATGTAAACAATCTCTTCCCCAAGCTGTTCAGGTGGAAAATTATGTTCTGGGTCCAGTGAGATAGAAGTATTCTTCTTAGTCAACCACTTCAGTGGAGGAAACAGACAGTGCATCTGTGTTCAGCTCCCAACACACTGATTTCTGCACACACTGAGCAAAAATAGAACTTCTGTTTCCATATTTGTTCCAATACTGTTCACAGGTAAATACAATGTCCACTGTAATGAAATGCTTTGGAACAACTACCATGCCTTTGAATTTATATTTCATGGTTGCATTAGTGATATGTTTTAAGATTAAGTCCATCTGAGATGAAAATTTTTAGTCTTATTTTTAATTTCATCATAAAGCAGGAAAGGCCAACACTGATTCCAATATAAGGCTCTGGTTCCTCATTATAAGCAAGAACAAACTAAAGATACTTGGAACTTTTGTTTCAAGGTATTAATTGTTTTACTTACTTGGAGGAAGCACCTCAAATGATCTTCAATGCCTTAGACTAAGAACTTCCATATACAATCTGCCATGGACCAGTTCTATTCAGTGATTTCTTAACAATTTAAGCAACAGAATAAAATGTCTGTGGACCAAACTAGGAGGACACCATCAGACTTCAAAGTCGTCTTGATACACAATACAGTGATCAATGAGATGATCTTTGAAGAAGTGTGCTGTATTTTACCTCAGGAGGTGAAAACCAAAGCACAAATACGGAAGTAGTGGCATAGCAGGAAAGAATCTGTTGGTGTAATGAATAACAGACAAGGGAAAGTCATTATTATATCCTGTTCTACACCTGCTAATTAAAAGTCTAGCTTGAGAACTACACCAAGTTTGGGACATCTACTTAAAGGAAGATTTAGAGGGGTTGAGAAAAATCTAAATGAGCAGCAAAAATATAAGAAATTTTGGCAAACTGTCAGGGAATTTTCAGATTCTTTGGTGTTGTTTTGATGTTTACTTCACAATTTGTCTAGAAAAGAGAAAGAGAGAAATATGATTTCACAAAAAAAGAAAAGAATAACTGACAGAAAAAGTTGTTAATTCTGTTTGATATCGCTATTGATATGTCCAGCAGGACTAAACAAATTTCACAAAAAGTAATTTTATAGTAAAGACTTTGCTAGATATTATAACAACTTCCTAATTATTAAGATAAGAATAAGTAATAAGGAAGTTGCGGAAATTCCTTTCCTGCAAATTTTTCTGAATACACGGATTTGCATAGATAATCTATGAGCAGTTATCCTGACCCACACTATTGATAAAGAGTAAATCATTCCTCTCTAATGACAATATTATCTGGCCGTAAGAGGAAAATCCATTCTTTCAGTTTGGACTCTTTCTTTTCTCTGAAAGCATTGTTAAGTAGCATCAGCAAGCTACAAAAAAAAAACAAACAACCAAAACTGTCCATGCACAAGATATATTATTGAATTTACACTCATGCAGATAACAACAATTAAGAGGATTAAGTAGTGACTCATTTCCTTTAACCATGCCATAACATTCATGGAATTTATATTTTTGAGATATGTGGTACTAATCTCATTACTTTGAAATGAGTTAGTTAATTCACTTTATCCATACTCTTTATATCATGCAAGTGCTGACCATGTTTTCAGCAATCGCTTCCAGAATAACATTTTCTATTTATTTTAGTTCTTAAAATGTGTGCTCAAAGCTTGATGCACAGAAATATTATCTTGCTTCTCTCATATTTGTTGTGGACATAAAATTTGTTTAGATTTGCTTCTAGTTAGCTAGTTTCTCAATGATTAAGAGACTGCAGCATATGAGCAGAGGCTGAGGGAGCCAGGACTGTTCAGCCTGGAGAAGAGAATGCTTGGGGGTGATCTCATTAATGTATATAAATACCTGATAGAAGGGAGTAAATAAAAGGGAGCAAAACTCTTCTTAGTGGTGCCCAAAGACAAGGCAAGAAGCAAAGAGAACAATAAGAAGAAACTTTTTCACTGTGAGGGCAGTCAAACACTGTTACAAGTTGCCCATAGAAGTTGTTCCATCTCCCTCCCCGGGGGTAATTAAAACCTGACTGGATACAACCTTGACCAGCTAGCTCAAATTGACCCCAATCTAAGATGGGGGATTGGATTAAATAATCTCCAGAGGTCTCTTCCAACTTCAACTGTTCTGTGATTCTAAATCAAACATAACTGGCACTAAGACAAAGGTAGGAATTAAAAAATGATAGGTAGATAGCTATAAAGAAAGTAAAATATTTTCTGTTTATATCAAGAAGATAAAAAAATGGCTTTTAGAAGAAAAAAAAGCAATTTTTTTTAAAAAGAACCCAACAGAAAATTATACTGGTAATTTTTGTATAATCCATTGTTTATTAAACTTGTTTTCACTGTTGGTAACATTAACTTTTTAAAATTGCTATTAAATCTGTTAATATTGGTAAAATGGCATGGATTTGTTATTTTCGCAACCCAGGTTTTGGTAGGATGTTATGGCACTTCATGCCTTTTTTTCCAACTGAATTATCTAAATATATATATCAATGAGTATGAAATTGCAATCTGTTTTTATTATCTTTTTGAACACCAAAATCTTGTGTATTTTAAGGACTTAATTATAAGCTACGCAGGCAAATATAACAAAGCTTCTCCTTATTCCTGACACAATATGTTTTCTGAACACAGACAAGGCAAGTGAAGGAAAGTTTACCAGGGAAGCTGAATCTCCCTTTCCTTCCCCGTTTTAACGTCCAAGGCTGCAGAGTCCTTGTTGCTGTAAACCTATGAATACCCCTTGCAGCCTCTGAAATAATGTCAAACTTCTCAAAAGTTAAAATCATGACGTGAGAAGTAGCAGACTCTTCTGTTTAATCTCAGCACTGAAGTAGATACCTGTAAAGCTAGTCTTCATGGACAAAGATATGCATTTCATATGTTTGACTTGGTTAATTGACTCCACTGTAAAAGAAAGTAGGACTTGGCATAATGTCTAAGAATAAAGTAATTATTTTTTGTTATTTGCAAACATTTTTGAGATAAAAGCTTAATAAGTTAAGCGAAGCTGTGCACAAAACCAAAGCAAAATAAGGAATTTATTCACTACTTCACATTGGCAGGAAGATGCCCAACCACTTCCTGGACAGCAGGGCCTCCGCACACATAACGGTTGCTTGGGAAGACAAACTCCATAGCCACAAATGCCTCAACTTCCTCTTCCTTTGCCCAAGCATTTATCACCAAACAAAACATCATGGGGTACAGAATATCCCTTTGGTCAGTTCAGGTCCGCTGGCCTGGAGGCACACTTCCAACCTGCTCATTGGTGGGAAAGAGTGGGAAAAATGAAAAAAAAAGAAAAAAATAAAACCTTGACACTGTACAAGCCAAGCATTATCAGGCAAGAGCCAAAACACTGGTGTGTTATCAATACTATATCAGTCACAAATCCAAAACACAGCATAATACAGATTTCTATGAAGAAAATTAAATCCATTCCAGCCAGAGCCAGTACACTGCAACAAACAATTCTGAGAACATTAAGGCTTTCAAACGCATAAAGTCTATCTGGAATTTCATTGTGATCCTGTATATTTAAAATTTCAATTAAAGAAAATAAAATCAACAAAAATTCTTTTGAATTTCCACAAACAAGCTGAGTAAAGTTAACGCCAAGCCAAATGCTCAGTTCATTTAAAAGGGTGTCTCTAACTCATTCAAACCAAGCCATGGGGCTGATTTGCCCCTAAAAAGATAAGGTCCCAAACGTTGAACTGTTGCACGTTATGTTAAAGATTATGAGAAAGAGGCATAGATGAAATCCAGCAATTAAAAATGTCTCACAGAAAAGGACATTTGTGAGGTAAATTTTAAATATTAACATTCATCACATACATTCCTGGATAGAGTAAGTCATTAGCAGTGTGGCTATGTGTTACTGGCCCAGGGCAATCTGTCCAAGGGCTTGCTGGTCATATTTCAGCAGTCTACACTTGTGGTAAGATTATCACATGACCTGTGCATTTCCATATCCTGTTTATGTTGTGTTCTTATCCATGGTAGCAACATTTGTTTTCCTCATGATTAAATTGAAAGATTGACTCTTTACCAGGGAAAGGGAAGTGATGGTTCTAGTATATAGTCTAGATTTAGTTCTTTTTCTAAATATGCAAAAGTTAATGCCATAATTCAAAATCTACAGGATTCACCACAGACAAATATAGACAAGCACACACACACACACAAAAGCAAAAATAGTTTCAAGGAGAGGAACGGTAGTATCTCTACACATGAGAAGTAGTTAGGCTGGATTACAACTGATATTAAGTTGGTTTAAGAGAGAAAACCAGCAGAGTCATAGAATCGTTTAGGTTGCAAAAAACCTTTTAAGATCATTGAGTCCAAGAGAGAAAACCAACAGAATCAGAATGCTTAATATTCTTTAGTTAAATAAAATACAAATTATTCGCTACTGTGCATTATATGTCATAATATAGCTTCTTCTCTATTCTATAGTTTCATCTAAATTTAAACATACTTTTTCTTTTTGACAGCACTAAATTCAGGTCTATGGAAAGGAAACTGCTGTAAAAAGTTTGTCTTATCACAAGAACACGTTTGACAATATACTGTCTGCTGCAATTGCTATTACCTTCATCTGCTACCACATACATTGAACTCCAGAATTCCCTGCAGTAAACTGATATTTAAGGAGGAAAAAATATCTGCACTGTTATAATCAGAGAACAACAACAAATCAGTGCAACAGAAAAAGTCAAATAATGTGATAAGTTATTATTATGATCATGTTTTCTTTTTTCTTACCATATATTATTTCAGAAGTCTCAGATTGCTGGCATTTTGTGAATAGTTGATCCATTCTTACAAGATGTAAAACATAATTAAGGTTCACTTATCTTGAAAAAGTTTTATTAAAAGTTATTCTTTTCAATATAGTGCCCAAAATGAAAGTACAAAAAGATTTTCAGTCTAGGAAAAAAAAAGTTATAAAATGGCAATTTCTTATATTTTGCTTTTTCTAGGTCTACCATTTGTCTCCTGGATTTGTTGGTTCTTTCACAATTACTTTAATTGTCAGTTCTCTCACCTCAGAGCATTCTAATAATTCAGAAAATTAGTCTTCCCTATAGTGGCAATGATTCTTCTCTGGATGGTTTCCTGGTATTTTAGAAAATGCTAGCTGGTCAGCAAAGTCTCAGGTCTCAGAAATTATGAACCATATAAACACCATTTGTTATTGTCATATTTGAAGACATTGACTCAACCAGGCAAAGAACAGGAACAATGCCTTAAGTGACCAAACATACAGTGTGAATAGCAACTACACAATACTGGAGCAAGCAGTTCACAAAGACACTAAAGCTTGTAAAACTTTCCTCTAAACTACATTGCATGTATTTTGAAAGCCTGTATTTCTACATACTAGGTCTGCTTGTTAATCAAGAAAAATATAAATGTGTAAATCACAAACTATTGAAAAATATGATCATAAATAAAACATAGAATCCATTTTTTTTCAGAAACTTCATCATTCAAACCACCTCTGCAAAGGAAATATTTACTGTTAAGGAAACATCATGAAAAGCATTCTGTACGTTCAACAGTTTCATGACAGACCCTTCTCAACCTTTAGATATACAGCAATTTTATTGTCACTTACAATGATTGATTGCAGCTGTGCTGTGAGTTTGCTACTTTAGCAGAGTATGAGTCTTTCTTCCTTGTGCTTTGTTTCCATATCCAAATTCTTATCACATGAGAAACTTTCAGTTTTTGCCTTGGAAAGCATCTAGTTTTTAAAGTAAGTAACCATACTTACCTTCTATACGCATATTCACTTTTAATCTGGTAATATTATTTGCAATATTATTTATGAATGTATGAATCTTTTTCTCTTTAATATATTCTATTGAATATACATCTGTGCAATTGTTTTAATGATAATATAAATTACCAGACCAATGTTGAATTCCATCTAAATTTCATATGATCTCACATCAGTGACGATACTCAGTCATTCTTTATCATCTTACTGGTGGATGCACTAAATAGAAAATCCAAGGAAAGAGTAGGTATTTGTTGACCAAACCTAGTGCCGCAAGAATAGAAGACAGAAAGATCATGGGGAACTATGTATTTGGGAAACCAAGTGTACAGAACAGTAAAACATCTGCAACTATTAAACCACCGATTTACTTTGAAACAGAGTAAGTGTACTCTGAGATATGAATCCCCTCTTTTCACTTGGAGAAATGTCATCATTATCTGTTGTGCTGTTGAAAGGAAAAAGTGCAAGTTCTCATAAGGAAGTATAATGGCATAGATATCTACAAGCCAGAGCTGACGCCATGTCTTGCAGCCTTTTTATTTGCCTTTTTTTTTTTAATAGTTATTTTTCCACTGTAATAACATCACAAATGCCCATTTTGGGTCCCCAGCTATTTATACCTGTTATCAGTCCAGGACCCATAAACTGTATGTGGGGAAGCCTTAATCATGCCTATAGGAGACTTGCTTATCCTAAGCTGCACTCCAGCTAGTAGGACACACAGACTGCAAGACTCTACAATGATAGAGTACAGCTGTGTTGAATAACGCACGCAGAAAGATCTCGGATATTTCTGTCTTCATCTAGATGGCTGTAGCACGTATATGAACTAATGTAATCTTATTTTAAATCACTACTTTTTCAAGATCCAAAATGTCCTCCCTACAGACATGGTCACAAATGCAATCCATTGTGACCTGCAGACATATTGGTTTATATCTGTGGAATTAATTTCCATATTCTGAAAGTTCTAGATTACTATTTTTACCAGAATGAAGGATCTGGTCCTGCAGCAGTGGCTTATCTAACAGTCTTGAAGAATGACAGACAACTAAAATCATATCATGGCTTCCTGAGCACAATGAACAAAACAAGTCAGGAGCACTAGAGGTGCCAGCATTATATCAGATGTGGTCTTATATGGAGCCCACTGTTTTACAATCACATGAGGACGAGGCTGGAAAGGCCTATGGCTGGTTCAGAAACATTACAGTTGGAAATTCCATTCTGTATAGCTCACATATTAACTACTTTATTACAATATTATGTGTTAAAACTGAAACAGCACTGAAATAGGTACCGTTTAGGTGTGTTCCCTGTGGAGCGCATGTTAGTTGGTGCATTCCAAAAATGGCTACCCTAGAACAACATGGATGCAAAGACCATATCAAAGACTAGGACTGGTATCTCTAAAGCATAGACATCATAATACGAACCCAACACAGGCCATAAAATTGGTTGCAACTGTGTCTAAAATGAGCTGAGTTTGCTTTGTTTGCAGTACATCTAAAGACAACAACGTCAAGTGCCTAAAGAAGATTTAAGAGAATGCAAACAACAAACTAAAGAGCTCAGTCAAGCAATATTTCTAGGCTATATTAGAATTTGAAGGAGTGAAATGGAAGTCTGTAAAATAATGAGCTTTTTGTATATCAACAGGTGTTAGAACGTGTAACGGCTCTTTTATAATGGATTCTCTAGCATGTTAAATACCTCTATATACTGTTAAATTAAAGCAATGGAAAACTGAATATGCCAAAGCAGTGGTTAATTACCCTTATATATCCAAATAAAGCCATTATTCTATTAGTAATCAGTTTGAAATTAACACAGATATGAAAAAAAACTTAGTCAAAACTAACTTGTGGTTCTTTTTCATGTAGTAAAACCAAACAGTTTCAAATGTTATTTTTCTTTGTCAAAAACTGACATAATGACAACACGCATTTGCAGCCTATTATTCTATGACTAAGGCAAAAGTGGTAGAGCCTAATAATAACCAAGGGTGAGACAATAACAGACAACAAGGGGATGTGCGATATGTAAATTACAAGGATGACTGAAATTAAGATGTTTTCTCAAACCAGCACTCAGATTTTTTTAGAGATGGTGTAGCAGCATCTTACAGGTAAAAAACACAGACATAGAAGTCACTTGTAACAGAGACAGTAAATTCCTACAAATGAAAAAGTAATACAGGTAGTGTCTGGCCTAGATAAGGTATAGCATGATAACTGTTGTAGTATTTTTAAAAGAGAGATACTTCCCTAATACATTTTAGGTGGCGGGAACCACACTGTACTACATCATTAATACAACATCAGAAAAGATAGATCAGATTAGAATGTGACTTCCATTTCTCTGCACACTTGTAATTAATCTTTTGTCAATCAGAGAGCAATACATATTACAATGATGCCATTTGAGGGATGGCAAATATCTAGTCAGTTTTCATTTTCTCCCCAAACCAGGTAACTCGGAATCTAGTAGCAAAAATGAAAACAAAAGCTTGATATATCAAATAAAAACTAGTTATGAGAGGCCAGAGTTATGTTGTGAGCTAGCTAGGAAAACAAATTTGTAACATGTTCACTACAGGAAAACAAAAGAAAAGGAAGAAAAAGAGGAACAGTAACAGATTTCTAAGTCCTGAGTTTTGATGGGTTTTGGGTTTTTTTTAGAGTTTTCACCAAGTTTCTGGTGGAAGAAAAATTGACAAACAATGGAAAGGAGGAAAAAGACTAAAGGATTGGTAGCAGTGAGAGAATGCGGAAGAGTTTGAGTGTGGCAAGGTACTGATGCAGATGGGATAGGAAGCAAAGAGAAGCTTTGTGGACCTGAAGCAACTTACTGGATTCAAAAAATGATCTGTCAGTGAATACGGCTTTCAGGATTGTGGCCCACAGGATTAGATCCATTCAGTGTTCATCAGAAAGTGTTCATTATACAGCGTTTCAGCAAAATTTTTACTTAAAGAGACTAAGCNTTCAGGATTGTGGCCCACAGGATTAGATCCATTCAGTGTTCATCAGAAAGTGTTCATTATACAACGTTTCAGCAAAATTTTTACTTAAAGAGACCAAGCTAGAAAGAGACCTTCGGTCCCACTAGCTTTTAAGGAAAACCTGCATTTTTCGTGAAAAAGGAAGAAGAAGGTGAAGCTCTTAAAACTGAGGTCCTGAATGCACAAAGATTTGTGTGTCCACTAAATGGTATTCACTTTCAAATCAGTGGCATTTCTAGGAGACATATGTATATACAAGGTTGGAGTGAGATAAGATTGCTTCATGTACAACTTGTACAGAAAAGATCCTCATGGCCAAATATGTAGTTATGAGAGCTATTCCTTTCTTCTGGCCCAAGATTCCCCAAAATTCATCACAGTCAGNAAATGGTATTCACTTTCAAATCAGTGGCATTTCTAGGAGACATACGTATATACAAGGTTGGAGTGAGATAAAATTGCTTCATGTAGATCTTGTATAGAAAAGATCCTCATGGCTAAATGTGTAGTTATGAGAGCTATTCCTTTCTTCTGGCCCATATTCCCCAAAATTCATCACAGTCAANAAAATTCATCACAGTCAGAGTAACACCACTTATATTTTTCATATTTTCTATTGCAAAATCAAATGCCAGCATCTATTAATTGTGTTACACAGCCTATTCCACTATAGAAATAGACCTCAAACCTGGAAAGTGAGTGAGAGAGAAATTTCGGAATTGCTTGCCAGGATGCTATAATGTCAGNATTGCAAAATCAAATGCCAGCATCTATTAATTGTGTTACACAGCTTATTCCACTATAGAAATAGACTTCAAACCTGGAAAGTGAGTGAGAGAGAAATTTCAGAATTGCATGCCAGGATGCTATAATGTCAGTTTTTTTGCAGTAAAGCTATTTTTATTTCAAAGAAAACATTGCTTTACAGTAAAATTATTATAGGTGAACTATCTCTACCCCTTCCATGGAAAAATACATTACAGAGGCCCTGTTGATATAGGAGACTTGTTTATAATATATTTCGCTGTTGCTAAGAGACTGTGTCATTCTGATGTCATCNTAAGAGACTGTTTCATTCTGATGTCATTTAATTAATGATTGTTTTATCAGGTGTTATCATTCCTAATGTCTCAAATTGAAAATAGTAAACTCAGACGAGATTTCAACTCGTCACAACTGTGTAACACTACTTCAGTTTTTTAGAGAAGCAACAAATAAGCTAATATCTGTTGAATCAATGCATCTACTGCTCCATCGGTCAGAAGTGACCCAGGAAGCATACTTTTTATAAAAAAATGGTTTGACACTGATATCTTCATACATCCATGGCATTGAAATGAACAGTTACTGCTACATCATTCAACAGTTCTAGTTGATGCTATGAGTTCTAGGGTTAAGTAGTGAGCAATCTCTGCTAGTTGCCTGCACATGTCAACTGGTTTTACTGTGAAACAGGTAAAGCAGAAAAGGAAGAAAAAGGACCCACTGACTAGATTAGAAAATGACAGAAACAGTGAGCTGGGTCTGTTCTCATAATAACTGCAAGAGACAGAAATCTCAGACTCCACAATTCTGAATGGACAAAATAGGAATCTGTATTTTACAATAATACTAAGAGTAATAGCAAAAAATAAAGTAAAAAATAACTCAAGGCTCAAAATTCAGACCTTAGTTAAGACCTGTCAGAATCAACGTGGCTAGAATTCTTACATTCATGTATTTTGATATCATTTGCAACCGTAGCCTGATATGTTATTTTTCACAACTGTTATTTTTCTTCCATCAGTCAATATTATTTTTGCCCTAGTATAATATGTATCTCCAGACTAATTAAATATAGTATTTAAATCCTGAGCTGAGCATTAAATTATTAGTTTTTTCACACATATTTCTCCTGTAATCTCACCGTAGGAACTAACCATTTTACAAGCATTACTATATTTCTCTTTACAGTACACCAATGAGGTAAATTCTTGACTTTATAAATAAGAAACTAAGTCAAAAAGAAATTAAGAACAAAATATTAAAATAGCCTGGAATTTGTGGTACTCTGTTGTAAACACCTAGGACTTGGTATTTCAGAGAACTTGGCACTTGTACATTATTTCCTATGCAGCTGCATTGATGTAACAGTTTCACAAAATGTGTGTAGGCATCGCCTGTTGAAAACCCAGAAAATAAGCAGTGGCAAATTCCAAAAACTTTGTTTCACATGAACTGAACAACCAACTACAGGAATCCTGCACCAAAAGAAGAAACAAAATAAAAATTTAACCATGAGACCAGACTTTCTGTTTCTTCAGTTGTACAAAATACACTTAATAATACATAATAGATTACATAATGTATACTTCTACTACAACTGAGCATAGGTCATAAAATAACCTCTTTCACTGCATACCTGAATTTAGTCACAAAATATTTCATGTTGTGTACTGAACTACACAAGGATATTTGTAGAAAATAAAAAGATTATCTTATTTATTAAGGAAAGTATCTTACAGGCAGACTTGAGCAAATCAAACTAAAGTCACAGGTCATCTTTGTAAAGCAATATTTGATTTTCAGAACTTTACATTTACTAAGTTAGTGTGTCTTTAATATTTTTTTTTCTTTTGCTTCTACAGCACGGAACTCAGTCAAGTTCCCGTCACAAATGGTGTTCCCCAGGGCTCGGTGCTGGGGCCGGTACTCTTTAAC
>RSEF01000002.1:105568565-105580143 GCA_003993805.1 Himantopus leucocephalus | reverse complement strand
TAAACAACTATGTGAAAATCACTTGAGAGAAATAAAATGCCTCTGTTGGTGGAGAGGAAGACTTTGGACATATATTCCTTGCAGTCTCTTCCCTATCTCATTCTTTGGTAAAAGAATATTCTATTATTTGTAGTTCTGCACTGACACAGCTGTCTTCCAATTTTAACCAACTTAAAATGACTATTTTTATCTGTGATGAAAGAAATAAGATACATTCTTATNCCAACTTAAAATGACTATTTTTATCTGTGATGAAAGAAATAAGATACATTCTTATTTGTCGTAGTTTAACCCCAGCCAGCAACTAGGACCATGCAGCCCCTCGCTTACTCCCCCAACCCCCAGGTAGGATAGGGAGAAGAGGGAGAAAAGGAGGGGAAAGAAAAAAAAACCTCATATGTTGAGATAAAGACAGTTTAATAGAACAGTAACAAAAGATGAAAATAAAATTAAAAATAAAATAAAAATAAAAATAAAATAAAAATAAAAATAAATAAAAATAAGATGTACAAAATGAAATTATGCAATGCGCATCACTCTCACCACCCAATGATTGGTTACCCAGGCCGTCCTGAGCAGTGGTCATGCATCCTTGCCCCCCGGCCAGCCCCCATTTATGTACTGAACATGATGTCTGTGGTATGGAATATCCCCCTGGTCAGCTTGTCCTGTCTATGCTACCCCTCAGCTTGTATGGGAAGCTGAAAAAGTTCTTAACTAATATAAATGTTACCTAGCAACAACAAAATCAATATGTGTTATTAACATTCCTCAACATTCTTCTTATACCAAATCCAAAATATAGCAGCTACTAGAAAGAAAATTAACTCTATCCTACCTGAAACCAGGACACTATTGTGTTTTAGACCGAGTTTACCAAATTTGGTCTAGCTTGGTGAATTATACTTCTTACAGAGTTTGTTATGTGATCTACTGTTTATTTTAGAATGCTGATATCAAGACATTCCTCTGGTTTTTGTCATAAGAGTATGCTTCTGTCTTCATAAATCAATGATTCTTTTTTTTTATTTAGTCAGTCTGTGATATCAATTACAGAAAAAAAAAAGAAATCTTAGGAAGCCAACAAGCTTTCTTCATACTTTTAAAACAGGAATGGTTTTTGCACACATCATAATAAATTTTAAGGTTTTTTTATTTAGTTCAAAGAAACATCAAAGAAATGTAACCTTGGAATCACTTATTATATAGGTATGGCCTTGAGCATCCTAATTTAACTTTGAAGTTAGACAAGTTTGGACTAGATGATCTACAATGCCTCTTTTCCCTTTTTGACCTATTTTTTTCCTATGAATGTAACCAGCAGAGAATATAACCAGGGAGGGAAGATAGTACTCAAATTTACAATGTCTGAAGCAATTCTAGTCTTCAAATGTCATTTACGCTGTATAGGTGACTTAACAGAGTAAGGTTACTTTTTCCAGGTGGCATAAAAATTTCATAGTATTATTTTATACATATATATTTAAATGCAAATTAGAGTTTCTAAAATGGGTAATAGACATCCTAACCGCCGTAGGCTCTAAGGCTTTCAGTCATTTCTCTACAGTAAAGTGTTTCACTGTAATTTCTGTAAGCACGCAGGGAAAACATGCCCTAAAACCCAAGTGAAATTATGTATCTAACTGAGATTTTCATTGTCCTTACGCCTTATGTTATAGCAAAAGGCAAGCTAAAAGTAGATTTATTAACATGTATATTTCATTGAAATGAGAGCTTAATGTAAAATTTGTAGTCTTCTGAAATTACAGTTATTCCAGAGTTGGGGAGGGCAGGGATGTTGGTTATTTTTTAAAATCTAGGAAATGCCTTCATGTATCTCAGGATTCCACACATAAACAAACATATTTACAGCTGTGGGACAATCACTGGCAGGTAATGTTTGTTTAATTGTATCACATGCTCTACGTTATTCACAACATGCAAAATATTGTTCCCTCTTACCAAAAGATGACATGACCTACCTTCTCCCAAGCCATTAACCTTTCTGATGCTGGGCACATCAAAATGACCACAACTTTAAACAGACCAACAACACCTTATTTTTGTGCACAAGATATCAAGTGTTTCATCTTTAACTTTTAGACTTTGTACATTTTAAGCCACTTCTAGCTGTTCTTGATTAACATTGATCAGAAAAGAGCATTACCATCTGTGTGATTAGCCCCTTAATTTAGAAACCTAGACTGAGTTGGGCATGTTCTCCTTCTGGAAGCTTTCAAAGGCATTCATGTCTATTAACTACTTAAGAAATTTCAGCATTATTTTAGATGTAATACCAAATTTCACTGGATCCTTGAAATTTATGATTATATTTATTTACTTGAGCTATGTAGACTAGATTTCCATTATAAATTCCTGAATCATGTTTTAGAAGACCTCCTCATGTTCCAATTGGTGTACAGGTGACAGAGAGAGATTAGCTCTCTAATCACATTTCCTTAGAGTTTGGTAGTGGGTTTATTCCCTCATTATCTTCAGGGTGTCTCTAATCATCATCTCGGATTAGTCAGAAATAATCAGTGCCACTTTGTAGATCATCAATACCAGGGCCAGAGTGGGGGATATCGCCGATTCTAAAAATGCAAGACTTCAAATATCAGAGGGCAAAATTTCAGCTATGCTTTCTGAGACAGAGAGTTGCTTAGCACAGTATTCAATGTCTGTAAACAAATATGCAGCTCCAAATAACTGCAAGCAAGCCCTAACTGAAGAAAGGAACTTTGAGATTCAAAATTGTGGGATTTAGTATTTTTTATGAGCTCTGTTTGCTGATCTACACATTCTGACACGAAGTCCTTCACACTTAACTCAGAAGTACTAAAAGCTCCCCTTCTAAATATATATTTAAAGCGGTGAATAAAAATCGAACAGGTGGCAAAATCCTTTGTGCAGTATCAAGCGCAGATGAATAACACACCAGAATGCTTGGTTGTTAATGGCCACCAGATGTCCAGCCAAAGAAAAAGAGACAAAAAACTATCTTATCAGCCCTGTTGTACTGCAGTTCTGTAAACAACTTACTGCTGTACTAATAGTACTAGCATCAATCTAAAAGAAAAAACAAAACAAATGAAGAAAAAAAAAAAACAAACTAATTTCTAACAGGATCATAACAGTTGTTCAGTCTCACAGATTTTTGAATTAGGAGTAAAACAGAAAGTTCCAAAGCTGTAAGTAATAAGCATTAATATATGTATATGCTAGACTCATATTTGCTAGAAGCAAATAATCTGAAGTCAGTCTGATGGTTGATGATCCATTGAAAGGGAGAGAATTCAAATTTATTTATTAGTCTTTCTAAACATCCGGGTCATACATGCAATATTAAACAAATATGTAGATAAAAAATGCAATTTCTTAATTATATCAGACAGAAATATTCTAAAACAACTGCTGATATTCATATAGAGCATCCAGGTTTCATGATAACATTCCAAGAAGTGTATGGGAGACATTGAAAGGTTATGACACAACATCATTCAGATGAAAGCTTTTTATTTTGTTTTTCCCACACAGACAGATATAAAAAAGAATAAAATTAAAGTTCATGTTTAATATATTTAATTTTTCTAAGTGTATGGTTATCTAGCTATCAATAACTAAAATGGTCTTTGAAAGCTGATACCCTGAGAAATTCATTTTACCTACAGAATTCCAAATTAGTTAGAACACTATAACAGGGATTTCATAATACGCTGAGAACACTGATTTTTCTTTACTGTTTTCTATTCATACTTTACTCAAATGAAACTCTGAAACCTAGAGAAATACCAAAACCCTATGCATTACTCTTCTTGCTATATAACAACAATAATACCTACACATAAATATAATGCAGATCGAGGCGGCACTTGAATAACATCGTCTGAGGAGCTCTTCTATTTAAAGCAATTATATGTGATTGTAACCACTGATGTGAAGCTGAATAGGGTGAGTGTCCAGCTGTGTGGATTCTCTGTGTTTTCCCTGAAAAGACAGAACTGCAGAATAGTGTCATTGAAGATGAGAAATCATTTGGCTCTCTGTAGCAGTCTGTAAAACAGAGTTAGCCTTTTCTAAAAACCAGTATGAAGTAATCTCAATTTCATTGGACCCTTTCTCTGAAACCAAGGTTAATTAGAACACCTTTATCAACAGATGCTTCAAATTCCTTCTTTTTTTTAATCTTTTGGATTTGCTCAAGAGTTCAGAATTAAAAAGGAGTAAAAGATTTTAAGATGGCATAGTCTCCAGATGAGCAACAGGTTAAAAACTATCTTCACTCTTCTTCTGCAGGAAAACAGAAACTGACTGCAAATTTCATTTTGTTTTAGTAGATCCAAGAGTTTAACTATAGGAGTCCATGATCTTTACATGAGAGGGATAACTCAAATGATCCAATATTTTAAATACAATTTATTCCATTAATTAATGAATGTTTTCATATTCTGAAAGACTACCACAACTGCAATCAACAGAGGAGAAATCCACTGTTAAATTGCTTCAATAACTTTGTAACAAGAAGTAGTAGAATATAGTTTTCTCCCAAACTACATTTCAATTCTTAATAAAGAGAATCAACGAAGAAGTCCTTCATACTGATGAAGTAAAGCAACAAGTCTCCCATGAGTTCAATAGCATTTATTCCATACTCAGTTTTAGTCTGTCCAAACCATCATATCCATCTAATATATACAAGTAATGCAAAAGTGTATTGTTAGGCTTTCTTCTTCTGAATTAGAATAACACATATGGAAGACATTTTCAAAAAAAAGGCATTGCTAGAAATGTGGTAGGTTAAGTGTCACAATTTTACTATAACAGGTATGCTTAATACAAACTCAAATAATAAAGAAAGAAAACTATGAGAAGAGAGATAAAATGCAGACCTTGTTTTCATAGTAATGTCACTGAGGCTGAGTGGTAATAAACATGTTTTAAGCTATTTGTTAATGCTCAAAATTCTCTGTTGTATGCAAGTTTATCTGACTATTCAAGCAGACTCTACTCTTGAAATTGAATGGTATATCTTTTCTAGTTGGGAAATGCTGAAGTACCAAAATGTTGATGTGGCAAAGATTACCATCCCTAAGAAAAACAGAATTACATTAAATGTGAATATAAATGGTTAAATAACTAGATAAGCAATGAAGCTAAATCATGTTAAAATTAACAGATAAAATTCTGCCTTTTCTGAGACATTTAGCTGAAACTGAGGACTTGAACATTCAGTGTTATGGACTGTTCTTTACTATCTCTTCTGCCTTATGTTAGCGAAAAGAAAGACCTTTCTTTAAAGAGATAAGTTAAAAAATACCCTGTGGGAGTAAACAAACTGTCTAGAATAGTAAAATCACAATGACTGCAATGATATCTCATCCTCAGAAGCAAGATAAAGCAATGACAACTGTGAGAAAGAAGAAAGAGATGACACACAAAGGTAGCAGGATTTTTGTCTTCCCCAATCCAAGTCCAATCATGCAACTGTGGAGGGAAAAACTGACAACAAAGAAAATAGGCTCGCTAGAATTTAAAAAAGAATCTGTAGCAGACAAACTATATCCAGCAGCATCCAAGCAAGCATGAATTACAGACAATAAAGCCATTTTTCCTTTTGCCTTTGGAGGCTCACTTGAGAGAGAATCTGGACACAGCTAAAGGTACATGACCAGCTGCCTAAGTTAAAGCAAGTTTGAAAAGGAATTGACTTGTCATTCTTCCCTGTCTTTCTCTGTCCTTTCATATTGAATTAAAAACCTTTCACATAAGTATCTTTTCTTTGTGAACATAGTTTAACTTCGACAATACAAAGATTTTATTTCTTGACTTCAAAGGACTTGACACACTGACTTGTAATGTAAATGCTAGTTTTATCCATAAACTCTTAATATACCTCAGCATTTGCCTTCTGCTGACTTTTAGGATTTACACTTCCTTATCTTTTATTATACAAACAGCTGGTTTTGAAATGGAACAGGAGCTGCTTTAGATTAATCTAATTGGTGACATTTTCATTAATTATAGACTAATTTTAAGGTACTTCAAGGGCTCAGTTTCTCAGCTGCTTAATGTTAGAAAAATTTCAATGGAACTACGCAAATTTTAAGAGCTGTGGCTATAGCTATATGTATAATAAAATTTATATTTCACAAAAGTCTGTTTGTAAAGTAGAGTTAGTTATTTTACAAATGTTTTTAAAATAAGACAGAGTTAAAAGCTCTTACTAAAATGGGTAGAAAACATTTTAATTTGCCAAATATGGTATAAGTTAGAAAATATTTATCTTAACATTTATATAGGTTTTTATATTCCAAACTTGAATTACATTAGTTTGTTCTTCAGTGTGCTTAAGGTTTATGTTAACTATTAGAACAAACTTCATTGTGAATTAAGCTTATGTGGAAATGCTATACACAACAATAAATACAAAAGCATTTCTTATTAGTAAACATAAAGTTTAGAAAATACATTTTTATAGCTTATTCTCATTTTCATTTTCAGAGGTTTTTCTGTATGCATTTACTTATCACTTCCAAAATTCTGTAAATCAGGGGGTAACTCAGTAATTAGTATAAATGAGTTGTTTTTACTTGTCTGCGAGGTTGCTATAACTTTCCATAGGATATCATAATCTTGGAAAAGACTTTTATATTTCCTGACACTGTACAGAATAACTCAGAAAACAGTAACTATACTATTTACAAACAAACACACACATATATATAAAAGGCTGTAAATATTAGCCATATAAGTTAACAATAGAATTTGAATAATATTCTTAATATTATAATATTAAGCTAAAGTATTAAGCTATATTATATATATTAAGCTATCTTCAGACTATTGTTGTATTCCACTATGAATTTATGTCTCTTTGAAGGTGAAATACACCTTGGACTTAAGAGCAGCTAAAATGTGTTTAGGATTAGAAATTTTCCTGAGCACTGTTGTCATTTTTAGAAAGACTGAAAAATTGCAGCTAATTAAGGTTTAATTAAATTACAATTTCTATCTCAACTATATAATGAAGCAAAAGTGTAAGAAAAGTACTCAGAATAGGGTGAAGTCTCTTTTGAAGGGTTTAACCGATAGGTTTACCATTGTATCAGAACCACAGAACTACAGAATATCCAGAGCTGGAAGGGACCCACGAGGATCAGCTAGTCTGGCTCCTGACTTCACACATGGCAACCTAAAAGTTAAACCATATATCTGAGTGTTGTCCAAACACTTCTTGAACACTGACAGCCTTGGGGCCGTGACCACTTCCCTGGGAAGCTTGTTCTGTTGCTTGAAACATCCTCTGAGTAAAAATCTTTTTTCCAATATCCAATCTGAACTTCCCCAATGCATCTTTAAGCCGTTCCTTCATGTCCTATCACCAGACACCAGGGAGAAGAGACCAGCACCTCCATCTCTGCTCCCCATCATGAGGAAGTTGTAGGCAGCGATGAGGTCACCTCTCAGTCTCCTCTAAGCCGAACAAACCCAGCACCCTCACCCACTCCTCGTAAGTCATGCCCTCTACTCCTTTCACCATCTTTGTTGCCCACCTTTGGACACATTCAATTTTTATACGCTGCTTATATTGTGGAGCTCAAAACTGCACAGAGTATTCCAGCTGAGGCCACAATGATGCTGAGGTATAGTGGGACAATCGCTTCTTTCAACCAGTTGGCTATACTGTGCTTAACACACCCCAGGATACAGTTGGCCCTTGTGGCTGCCAGGGCACATTTGTTGGCTCATACTGAATTTACCATCAAGCAAAATCCCCAGATCCCTTTCTGCAGGGCTGCACTCCAGGCTCGTGTCCCTCAATCTATATGTACTTCAGGCATCCAGGATTACGATGTCTCAGGTGCAGAACCCGGCATTTGTCCTTGTTTCATGTGGTTATACTGTGCAGAAAAAGCTAATGCTGCAATTAAGGAGAAACTTAAAAGAAAAGTGTTTTCAACTACAGGTCATACTGAACTATTATTAGGGAGCAAATAAAAGCAAATTCTTTGAGTTATTTCAAGCACATATTAATGGGAAAATATTTTAGCTGGCTCATTTCTCCACTGAAGTCAAAACTGAGAGGACTGCATTATTTTGTCAGCCAGACAGCTTCCTCTCCCAACGGAAAAATTAGTAGCAGGTGAAAAGTATGTAATAACGCAGGAGAGATGTCTGCTTACCACGGGAAACCATCAGAAAAGTTTAGAGGCATTACTCACGGCATGCAATGAGCATTGTGTTGTGCACCAGGCCCTCAGTACTCCTGCGGATAGGTTAGGAACTTGGGACATGCTCTGGCTGCACTTAACCATCCTAATTCCCGGCAGCAAAACAACTAATAAAAAAGATATTTTATACTACTCTCAAGTGATATTTTTAAAGGAGCTAGCTAATGAATTGTGTCATAAAAAATAGTCTGAACATTGCTGTGAGTTAAAAAATCCCACAAACCTAATAAACCAACCAAACAACAACAACAAAAAAAAACAAACCCACAACATAAAAAACGTAAGGAGCTGAGATATTCCTTCTAAGAGCTAAAGCTCTTACTTTCACCGTCCTTGTCATGAAATGACTACCAATTTGGACAACACTGATGTCTGTAAATGTCTGTAAATGTGGCAGGGGTTACTGTTCAGAGGTATTTGTCCAGTATCTAAAGGCAATAGGGCCTATAGGGGCTTAACCCTAAACGAGCAAACCACAGTATAATAAGCATTGCAAAAATAATAGCAGAAGAAGGAACTACGTTTTCACTGGGGTGAAAATGGGTTTAGGGTTAACATCTTGCTACAAAATTCAAGTCAGTGAAGAAAGTATAAAATGATAATGTTCAGGATGTTGCAAGCTGAAATGTCTCTTGGTCACACAGATGTGGCTTCTGTGAGCGTTGAGCTCCAAGATGAGCTAGGCCAGATACAGGTGAAGACTGTAAAACAGGTTGCTGCTTACACAGACTTTAGGAAAAGCTCTTTCTAGCAATTCATTGAAGAGTTTAATAAAAATGAAAAAGCATAATGCAAGGGGTTGGAAGACCTTAATATGTCAAATATGACAAAGACCTCGATGGAACTTTATTTTAATTTTTTCTTTATTATTTCCTGCTTGTTAAAGACCAAAAAAAAGGCTCTATTCCACAATTGTAACATGAAATTTGCAATTTAGTTTCTTATGTTGACTGTAAGTATTAACTCTATGTAATTTTAGGAAAAGTTATGCACCTCAGAGAAAGATTTAACAGGCATTAGAACTAGGCATTAAAAAACACTGAAGAAACTGAAATGTCTTGCAATTCTACCCCCTTTTAGGAAAAAAGTGAGAGGGCTTCATGCACCCCTTTAGGATTTGTAAACATCTAGTCGTTGTTGCCTAAACCATCTCTTTTGGCAGTGGAGATGGGATTACACTTTTCTTGTAAAAGAGGCTGAGAGGAGAGGTTGATGGTAATAGTTCAATACCTTACAAGCACTCCACTGATCAGCGCTATTCTCAGTCCGAAGGCATTCAAACCCATATTGTCATCCTCTGGTGACTGTCCTGGACACTTAGTTACAGACAATTCTGCATTCCTCCTTCAGTTCAAATTTTGCTATACTGCAAAAAAACCTCTGAAGAGTTATTGTATTGGAGAAAAGGAGCATAAGAGTTGTCAATCTCCTGTTAATATCCAGTCTGCTCACACACAGGGCTGAGAACTAGATTCCAGCAGACTACATCCATATCAGCATGTAGTGTTGTACCAGGGCTTGGGCTGTGAAGTGAAACCCTCCATGTCTCCCTTACCACACTGTGGTTCACGTCCAGGAGAGGTCTCTGGCACGTGAACTGGGTTCCTTTTGCCTCACTCAACAGATCAGCTCCTGTTCTGCTGCGCTGCTTGCTAATGAAGACATATCCAAATGCAACTCAGAAGTCAGATTAAATATTTATTTGGAGAACAGGTTTAATTCCAGCCTGTTAGGGAGGAAATTCCCTTAGAGATGGAAAGTGTGTGTTTGAACTCCTCAGGATGAGGCAGTACTTAATCTGAATTCCTTTACAGCTTTACACCTTCCTTATAAAAGGAGAGCAGCACTTCTTTAAAGGAATGCAGTGGTGGATACTGCGTTTCAGTGGAATTTAATTCTGTCAGTTTGCTGTGGTGCCATAATCCTCCCTTGACAGACACAGCAGAGCCCAAGTACTGCCACATCAAAAGTCCACATAGCCCAACATCCTATCCCCAGCTGAAGCCCATAGGAAATGCTTTGGGAAAAGTATAATTATAGGACAGAAGAATACTAGTTCTTCACTCGTTGAAGATATTTCGTACTTTTGATTCTTCTTACTGCCTTTGCCTGGACACTTTGAAGGTGTAATACATCCTTTTGAGGAGAAAAAAACAAGAATGGCACAGAGTATAGCAGATAGCACACCATGATTTTAAATAAAGACATAGGGGTATTTCTATCACGTTTCTAATATACTGTTTGCTTCTGCCTGCTACTGGGCATGGAGTTCATATGTTTTTTTCACACACTATTTATTACAACTCCAAGATCTCATTCCTGAATTGGTTAAGCTACTTCACTGCATAGGTAAAGTTAGATTTTGGTTTGAGAGTTCTCTGTACATCATTTCACATTCATCTACATTGACTTTCTTCTGCCATTTTACCCCCATCTGACTCAGGCAGCCCTTTCACAGTTTCTCACAGACATTTTCTTACTTTGAACATTTTACATTGTTAAGACACTTTTTCACCTTACTTCCAATATCATTTCCCAACTCATAACTGAAAAGCACAGGTTCAGTGCAAAACTCTGTTGGAAAACATGAACATTTATTCCTATGCTTATTTTACAGGCTTTTATGCTATTACTTGTCCATGTAAGGACCCTCCCTTTTATTTCAAGAAGCTTAGGTTCTTAGCTGTTAGTGGCTCCATGTGATACAACATTTAATTGCTTTACCTTCTTCCTTAAGATTAATCCAGTCTTAAGTTTTATGCACAGAAGCAGAATTTGGGGCATTGAAAGTACTTTCAGGGCTGGCTGTAGATGTAGTTGAAGTGAGGAACTGTGTTTGTCAACAAACACAACTCATTCTTACTAATGGTAAAAACCTGGAAGCGAAGCAGGTGGCTGCTGCCAGCATAGGCTACTGAGGGAGTAAGGAAGGCAGAGCAGAAGCTGTATTGGGATAGGAGCAAGTGGATTTGTATTTCAGTGGCAGTCTTCTTTATGCCAGGGATACAAATGAAAGCCTGACTGTGCTCTGAACTTTCTCCTGATTCAAAATCTCCTCTTAAGGGTCACACTAACAGTTGGACTAGATGATCATTGTAGGTCCCTTCCAGCTGAAATATTCTGTTCTGTTCTGTTCTGTTCTGTTCTATTCTATTCTATTCTATTCTATTCTATTCTATTCCATTCTCCCTTAGTGATCACACCACACTTTTTTTCTTTTTGGCAATGTGGCAAAGAACTGAGGCCTAATTCTTAGAAAAATTTAATTTTATTCACCTTTCCTATGACTTTCCAGCTTCTCCTGCATCCATTAAAAAAAAAAAAAAAAAAAAAAAAAAAAAAAAAAA
>RSEF01000002.1:105554860-105567565 GCA_003993805.1 Himantopus leucocephalus | reverse complement strand
TAGTGTCATCTGCGAACTTACTGAGGGTGCACTTGATCCCCTCACCCAGGTCATTGATAAAGATGTTAAAGAGAACTGGCCGCAGCACCAAGCCCTGGGGAACACCATTGCCATCCTTTACTCATTAAATTAGTTAACCAGCTTTGAGTGTTGGTGCATAACAGTTGTACTCTTCTGTAATACTGCAAGGGTATATGACATACATCAATACAGCCTTAAAATGAGGTAACCACAAGACGCTGAAAAGTCCAAGCTATTGGGTTACTCTTCTATGAACTGCCTGGTAGCACTGAGACAGCATCAAAACTCATGCTTCGTGTTATAATTGATTATGCTGATTTGTCATATATTTTTTGACATGATAAGGACTGTGTCTTCTTCTCTATTTCATCACAAATTCATAGCATTGTTTATTATTTAGAAAATTTGGGACTTTTTTTAAAATAAATGCTTCACAGAAACAATTTTTACGTCATGCCATGGGTATTTTAATTCTTTTGTTTGTTTGTTTTTTACAATCTTTTCCCCTATCCCCAATATTTTAATGGAAGCTGAGATCTTTATTTTTCTTTCATGCATTGAAACATTCATAATTGATTTTTCATGGTGAATGGAGAATTTGTTGACTTACTGTCTAGAGGAAACTTCAGAATTTCTCAGATGAGCTCTCTGTTCCTCAGGTTAATGTGGGAGAACTGAAATCTACTTTCTAGTTGTAAAATGAGTGGGTTGCCTGGAGATGTACTACAGGCTACAGCAATAAAAGAGAAGGGCTTTCATCCTTTATGCATTATTTATGGCCATTTGTTTGCTGGCAACACTGTGATCTGCCATTACCAGAGCTGCTGATTTAGATAACCTGAAATGCCTAGAACTCTATGACAGTGCCTTGAGGTGAGACGGCTCCTGAAAGAAGAATAAGTGGATGAAATGCAAGACTTTTTAAAAGCAAGAAAAACAAGGGTATCATTATGAAATAACAGAGTAAAGATATTAAAATGGGTATTAAATTAAATAATTATAAACTTTAAAAAAAAATATTTTTATCTTACAATATTTTTTCCTACCAATAGTGTTCTAGTAAATAACTTTGCAATCTTTTGTCCACAAAAATAGTCAAAGAAATATAGCAAAAACGTTTAAAGTTTATCTTGTCTTATATGCTGTTTTCTCTTCTGGTTCTGTATTTCAAGAGTTTCCTAAGTTTTATATTGTTATATAAATACATTATGAATTTTATTTTTTTTATTTTATTATGTGTCTCTTTCCATATAATCTTGCATCATATTAGTTAAGAAAAAACAAAAGCGAAGCCTTTAAGATTGCTTAAAACTGGTACTCAGATTTTTACTGAAAAGGAGTTTCATTAAAAGAAAAAAAAATCTTAATCGCAGGTAAGATAGGATGTTCTGTGTTCCATGTGTAAAAGGACACCAGAACTTCTCCAGGAAATTATATTACTTCAGTGACATCAATTTGCATTAAATATTGATTTGAACTGTAATGTTTGAGCTTAAATTCTAGAAAAATCATAATCACACAATTTGGATTTTCATACTTCATTTCAAAATTTGGTGTCTCAAAATCCTTCTCAGCTGCCTTTCAGACATATAGTCAGAACAGTTTTCAGCATTGCAGGTAACTCAGGTGTAGGTTGTAGTAAGAATTATGCCTGAATTAATGAGTGATAGATGTTTAGAGTTGTTTTACATCCGTAAAAAAACTTTTGAAGTCTATTGCATTTTTCCAATTATCTTCCTACTGAAAGAAAAAAGAAATTAAAAAAACCCTTGGTGCTGCTGGTTCCTAGTTGGTGCAAAAAATGTGGCATGCTTGATTTTAGTGCAGAAAGATTTCTAATTTCTTGAAACTGAGTTGAATTGTCATCAATTTTCACCTCTGATTTCTTTTCACAAGATGCACATTTTTTCTTTTTAGTCTGGAGGTTCTTTTTAAAAATTACTTTGAGATTTAGAGTGAAACATTTTCAGAGAATTTAAGTTCATTTTTCCGTATTCTTGTGCTACTCAGTCATGTTTGCTGAGATGTGCTGTTACATGGGAATAATTCCTCAAACACTTCCTGTTTTAAGTTTCCCAGTTCCTGTCATGCAGATCTCTTATAGGCTTCTCTTACCTCATTATCACTCTCATCTTTTCATGCCATAAATTCAAATATAATGAAAAGCACTACTATCACATCTTATTTTTCTCTCTGCTAGGACTCTGTTGATAATTAGAGTATGAATGAAGAAATTATATTTGCTGGTATATGGAGAATTTGAAAGTGAAAGTGACAAATACTGCTGAGGAAAATGGAAATAGATCAAGGGTGGGTTTTGTTCTTTCTTTTTTTTTTTTTCTTTGAAGAGCTCGCCATAGCAAAAGACTGATTTTACAACTCCTTGCACCTCTGACAAATGTGGTCATTGTATGTAAATAATACTGGTAAATATATGAAATTATTAAAAAAAATAAATGTGAGACAAATATTCTGATAAATTGAAAGATGCTGCTTGTATAATGAAAAATTATGGCTTAGCCTATAAATAAAAGCAGCTTGCTTGTCTCAGCTGTTTTCTTTTTGGAAACAGTCCTTTATGATGGTAGCACACTGCATAAATCTTCTATATTTTAGCATAACTGTCTCTGAGATATTGAGTTATTCTGTGAGGGAATGCTGGTCTGTCTAGGTCATTGTAAAAGTGGGTTAGCTGAACAGTTCTGTGAATTCCATATTTTTTCCACTTCAGGAGCTTATCTGTGGACTATATATTTCTGATACTATTGATCCATTGTCACCTAAAATTACTAATTTTATAACAAACAATGTAAAAAATAAATTATGGAAAAATCAGAAATAATCTATTTAAGGTTTTTAAGTTAGTACAAGTTACAGTCTATACTTGTGTATCTTAAAAGAAGCACAGTAAGGACTGTTTCAGCACAGATGACATTCAAACTGTTATGCATTTGTTGTCATACCAAGTTAGAAAATTTTCTCACTTTTACTCTTCTGATTCTCTCCCCCATCCTGCCATGGGGGGAGTAAGCAAGCAGCCGCATGGTGCTTGGTTGCTGGCTGGGGTTAACCCACAACATTGAGCAATCTACAGAACATTATCTGTCTGATGGCCAAGTGGCATGCTACAACCTGTATACACATGCCAAAATTACACCATTACCTCCAGTAAAACAGCCTAATCAGGAAACAGACTGATTGGAAACAGTTACTGGCAGACAATGTCCCGAAACCAACGTCTTAAATGTTATCTGGGAGAGTGATAGTTGGCCTAAGCCAAAATTAAAAATGATAAAAAAAACAATTATGTGCTAGTGCTTAAACATGAGCCTGTTCCTAATTACTAAACTAATATATATGTATACAGTGAAGCCATTCCAGATTGAAGCTCCAGTAGCCATTCATGGAATGAGTTCATGACCCTTTGAACCTTTACAACTTCTTGTCAGCTGTCTTGGTCTACCACTCAGACTAAGTAGAAAATCCATAATTAATTAAAAACTGATCCATAATTAGTTAGGTTCTGTCATTTTGTCTTTCATTAATAACCTTCTATTCTGTTTAATCATCAAGTAAATTTTCTCATCAGGTTTTCCTCATCATATTTTTATATCCACCAGGATAAACTGTGATTTTAAAGATAATAATTTTAAATAAAATTCTCCTTTACCTTTTTACATATTTTAATATAAGAATTCCTTAAATACTTTATATGAGCTAAAATATAATTATATCTACAGCAGAAAATGTGAAAAGCCACCCAAAACCTATTTCTATCAAAATAATCTCAGAGATTAAAGAAACAGTGCTTCAGGATGCAACAACACAGTTTATATCCTTAATGCTTTCGAGAATAGACCAACCATTGCATTTGAAACTATTAATTTGAATTATTATAAGTAGGCCACAAAGATAGAAAGAAAAGGAGTAGATTCAACCTATAACAATCTTTCTTGAATATTATGAAAATATTTGTATGCATTTACTTTTTTATACATATGTTCATATCTATATATTAGAATTTAGAACAATATAATCCTGTTTCCTATAGATTTTCCTCTGCTATTTACCCAAAGGCACAATACAGTGATGGTGAGAAAAAGGCCACGTTTGCTGAGAGATGTCTTCCACTTTTGTGTGTAAGTTGTCCTAGTGAAAAAAAGAACTAGTACTACTGATAAACAAAGATGGAGCAAGCTGTCATTCACTGAACATTCAGAAAAGAAATGTTTTCTTCTCCCACAGAACAGTACCCAGTTATTAACTTCCTTCATCTCTTCCCCAGAATTTTAGTGCAACTTTCAATGGTGCTTTCAGTTTTCATTATTCTCTAAGGGCTTTTAACAAAATCATGCTTTGTCTTTACGTACATCTGCACCCACTTACACTGTTCACCTTCTAGGTTTGCTGTGATAGAGCTTAATTTGTAATTTTCCAATACTGTTTGCTTGTTTTTATCTTTTCCATTTGTGTATGACTTGCAAAAAAAAATGGAAAAAAGTCATAAGAAAGGAGAAACAAGAATGACTAAAGGGAACAAGTGTGTTCTAACAGGAACTTCATGAAGTTCAACAAGGAGAAGGGTGGTCCTACTTGAGCAGGGAGGTTGGACCAGGTGACCTCCAGAAGTCCCTTCCAACCTCAACCATTGTGTGATACTGTGAAAAAAACTAGTTTATGAAAGGTTGCAAAAGGTAATGAATAGAAAGTATTGGTGAAACCACGAAAGAGTAAAATCTTAAATAGTCAGTCAACTTTCCTATAAATTTAAGTTATCCAGAAGAAAAACAGCAACAAATGCAGCAGTGTAAGAAACCAATAAGGATATTCCAGGAAGAAAGGAGAGGTCATACAGACATATATTTCCAGTATTATGATAGAAAATGAGTTTAAGGGAAAAAGAAACCTTACGTATGCCAAAAGCTTTGAAAAAGAGAAGTAATTAGAAATGCAATTGTGAACAAGGTTCAAAGTTTACCCGATTCACGCAGGCTATTGTGGTACAAAAGTAAATTTTTTAATACGGGACATACTTTCACTACTTGTTGTACCACTCTTCCTGTAATAGCAATATTTTTTACATAGATTTGGATAACAGAGTATCCACTGCTGATCAGAGTCTTGAAATCCAAAGGGTAGCTAGCATATGACTGCTTATCAGCAACCACCGTGATGTGAAGCTGAAGTAACCTCTGTGTTTTGAGAGAGACATTATGCTTTAAATGTTCAAGGCCTAATAAATACCCTGACCAATAAAGTCAGTGGGAGACTTGCTGTTGACTTCAGTGTTCATTAATACAAGCCATTGGTAAAGAGCAGGATCATTAAGCTGCAACACCCACACAGACTAATTTAAATACAGGCTATCCTTTACTCCCAGTGCTATACTGTTCTTCACCTCAAGAGACCCACTATACCCTTATAGAAATATTCAAGTCAGTAACTACGTACTACTATAAATAAACAGTTTGCAATATGCCCATTATGAATAGCTAAGAGAAATAACTTGATTAATCAAAATCATGTGCTATGACATTTCAGATTATTTTCCAGACGATAACTCTACAGAAATTTGAGGCTTAAAGGAAAAAAAATGGAACCAGAAAGGAAATAAAACCATGCTTTTGTTGTTGTTTGTAAAAGAAATATTCTATGTAAAAAAGGGGTTGTGTTTGAAAAGCAGGTAAATCATATGCAGTCCTGAATGTGAGGTACCAGATGTTATACTAGGTGATATTCAGACTTCGCAACAATTTCAGAGATAGAAGAACTATTTGTTTAGCTCCAGGTCACTGCTTTTTAAGGCAATTTTTGAAAAAAAGGCCTTAAAATTTAATTCTGATAAGATAGAAACAAATAATGTCATTAGTACTGAAGAAATGAGACCACGGAAAAAACTACCTGTACTATGAAAACTAATATTGGGCACCACGTAGTCGTGCACCAGCTTTGCAAAAAGTAATATATATGTACATCTGTTAAACATAGACCTATAATATTTTTCTAGATATAATAATTTGTACTGTAATTTGAAAATCTTGTTTTTCACATTTGAATAATGAACAGTGATGGCGAGAATAAAAATAATACTTGTTTAATCCTACAGTACTTTATAGTGTTTGTCCTATTGACTAGCAGAGTATTTAATTCCTATACAATCTTGACTGATGCATATGTCTTTGTTATTATCCTCCTAACTTCCTTGAGTCAAGGACCCTCTCCATCTTGCATAATCAAATAGAACATAAATGCAGATGCAACAGAATATTGCTAAGAGTGTTAGGAAAAAATACTTTACGCTTAAGCTAAATACATATTACTTAACAGAATAAAGGAAACCATGTACATAAAATTAGTGACTTAATAATGCATTGTTACATCGATACAGAGTAATATAATCACAATGATATATAAGAATTCACTATAATTACCCTCCCACGGAGACAAAGATTAGAAACGGGGAAAGATTTGTTAGGTCTACTAGTAAGTTCCTTCACCAAATTATAGCGTCTTTTCTCCAGTCTCACTTTAACTGACTCAAGTGTTGCAAAATTTCTCCACTTCCAGAGAATTTATTCTGTTGTTCAACAGATTAATAGAACATAGTTGTCTTGGAGGCTTTACCTTAATATTCATTTTTTTCACTTTTCATTTTTATCCCATTTTCTTAATTATGCCTCTAGGATCTCCTTTGAGAATGTATACACTCTAAAAGCATGTATTGTAAATATTTACAGTCAACTTCATATCCTTACCCCTCACTATGACCTCCTCATTCCCCTTACTCCAGTCAAGTTTGTAATGTGTTTATTTAAGCTCAGGTATTCAAACAAACAACAAAAAAGGATGTCCATAGAAAGGTCACACTGAGGCTAATGAGAATAAAGTACTAGCTGAAATCCCTTTTCATTTATAAAAATAACGATCTAGCCAAACGGTCCAGAATTGCTGAATATTTTAGTTGTGAGTGTTGGCTGTATGAACAATTGCACTTTTTTTTCAACATATGAAAAACATGTACATAGTTTGAGTTCTAGAGGTCAGTTCAACTGCCTCAGTGTAGAACATCTAGCATCATTTGAGATGACCTATGTTATCCTGCTTTGTCTCTTATTCCTAACATGCCCAACTCTCCTGTGAATACTTTGTATCTACTAGTCATTACAGACCTAGATATTGTAGCATTTCTCATGGTATTAGGTACCTATGTGTGTGATAACCAAACTGAGGTTAGTGACTTTAGACATGCTTTTCAAATACTAAAATGTATTCAAGTTTAGAATATCAAATACTGTTGAAAGTCAGTCTGTATGTGTAGGTGTTTAAATAGAGGTATAATAAAATACTAATATTAACTTCTTAAAAACAGCCTTTACTATCTGTGCTGTATTACATTTTTCCCATCACTACTAGCAAATATATTCTGGGCTGGTAAATATTTGTCAGATTTCACATACAATATGTTACCCTAGAATATTAGAAGACAGATGAAATTTCAAAGGCACAGTAAAGATCTGTGAACTCTACTTCCAACAAGAGTTTGGTGTTTTGTTTTTTTTGATTATCCCTCCAGATATCTTAACTTCCCACAAATGCACAGATGTCAGAGCAAATAATAAGTTTATCTACACAAAACCCATGTATCTTTGAAAATAAATTGGTAGGGAAGCATGTAACTCTCCCATCGGTCTTGATAGAAGTTGGTTACAGTTAATGATAGACCAAGTAAGCCTTCATATCTTGATTCAAAATCCACCCAAGTCAGTAGACACCACTAGGATTTGGATTAGGAGTAAAGATAAGAATCAATTTTAATGAAAATATTAGAAGTATAACTGTTTAACTGTGACCCTCGGATTGATCTAAGTCACTGGATAAAATTTTAATGGATATCTCTCTTCGCAGACTTGAAATTAAATCAAATAGCTCTTTGCAATACATTCAAAAATACAAGTAGTATAAATTCAGTATAAGTTATTATACTAGTATTCTAAGATACTATGCTATGCCATAAGGAAGGTAAATATACAATTTATTTTAACGTATAAATATTTATACACAAAAGTAAAATTCTTAAAGGATTGGAAGAAGGAAATAAATAAATGATTAACACCAACTACTTAATCTATTTTCAGCATTTAACTTAGATATGTATCAGTCTATGGACCCAGATCTCAGAAAAAGTCCAAATTCCTTATGTATGTAGTGAAGGTGTATATGCCCTGAAAGATTCCAAAGAAAGATCCTGTACAGTTATTTTAGTAAACTACCCTTAATTGGCAGGCCAGAGAAATCTATTTATCCTAAATTTTAGATGGACTGCCTTACCACCTGAACATACCTCTCTGTCCCTAAGATATAAGTGAAAGCTAGATAGTTGAGCTCTTAGGTTGAAGTATAGTTATGTAATTGCACAAGTAGATCCTTCCGAGCTATAAGAATATTAGATTCAGACTAAATAATCTGAGGCCTTTTCTGGAGTTATTTTTGAAGCGTTGCTTCTGGATTATCATTTCATGGAATACAATTGATTAGAGACATTATTTTGACCTAGACAGTATTTTATTATATTACATGTGTTTTTAATAGCACAACACAAATTAGGTCAAAGAAAATCAATGATTTTTTTTTTTTAATTTTTAAATGTATTTGCTTAATCTGTGGTCATATTATTTTAATTATTTATTTGCTCCAAATAACAAAGCAAATATGTTTCATCAGATTAATTTCTGAATATTTAACACATACAAGAAAATCATCATCTATTATCAGGCATGTTTTATACAAAAGTTGTTGTTTAATGCATTGGGTGCATTAATTTTGAATAATTATAGATGCAGCTCTGATCCAAACAATAGACCAAAAAGAAAAATCCAGGGCATGGGTGGGATACTGCCATTCAAATGAAAGCTGTTTCTGTGTGTCTTGGCAAACATGAATAAAAGGTTAAAGAAACCCAACCAAACAACCAAACAAAAAACCCCTCAGAACACAGCAAACAGGAATCAGAAGACAAAATGCTGCCAGAAAAAGAAAAATAAAACAAGCCATAGGCAATGAAGCTACCTCAGTTTATTACTTCCTTGACCTTCTGGAAGACAGAAAGGTTTTTTTCTGCAACTGTTATTACTGGAAGTAAAACTTCAGTTACAAATTAGTCCCCACATTTAATCTGAGGACTTAATCCGGCATCTTTTGTAACTAACTGCATCCCTGTGGTGTCACATAAATAATAATTGCAAGCACCTTCTCTAACAAACTCCATCTCTATTTTCCTTTGCTGCATATCTTGACACTTATTTCACCTGAAGTTAGTTTCTTCAGCTAAATAGCCAATCCAGCCTTTTTATGTGACTACACCATATAAAATTCTCAGGGCAGTAATTATTTTATTTTATCAGTTCACAGCTTGACCACATATTTAGAAGACTGAGATGAATCTGTGCCTTCACTTTCATGTCCATTTTATTGAATTATTGACTCTGTGGCTTTACCATTGTTAAAGTCCCTCTTTCCATGGTCTACCAGCACTTTTGGTCCTAGTATGTAGTTTGGGATTTGATCTTTTATTTCTAATATATTAGAAACTGACTGTGCTCCCTTTGCTTTGTTGCTAATTACACTTAAATGAGATGTATCTTTCATATTTTGGAATAGTCATAGAAATTTAAACAAAGTTATTGCATTGTAACTCCAGTTACATACTGTTGTTGTTCAGATTTATATTTCGCTACTAAGACCAATATTGATTCTGCTGTTGCAGAAGTGGGTCTTATTTACTGCACATAAAACACAGCAATATTTTTCTAGGTAAATACAGATTTTCAAAAATTGGTATTATTGCCTCCTCAACAGCTTAAAAGTATTTTTTACTGTACATTAACAACCTACATATTTTTTTTCTGAAAACAATAAAATCCATGATCCAGAAAAAAAAAACCATTTCACCTTCATTCAAAACTTGGCTATTACTGTATCGGGGGTTTTCTCTCCAATTTGCATAATAATAACAACATTATTATTCCAATGTTTTCCTTAACATTTAGCATTCAGCAAAGCTCACTTGTGTTTTTCTTGCCCTGAGAATCAGCTACTGAAATATTCTGTCGGCTAATTTCCTTGACAAATCCTTTTGGTTGAACTTTAGTATGCATAGAAAGCAACAGTTCTACTACTGACAATTACTAAAAAAGAACACAAGTAATCCACAAACCACTATACTGTTTTCTTTTAACCCTTTGCTGACAATAGTACTTGTCTAAGCAGTGAAATTCTTTCTTCCCTAGACGCTGCGTCTTGTAGAGGAGCATATAAACAAAGACTGTGTATCCACTTCAAACACATGTGAGGACATAAAAGATTATGGCAATGCTATTTATATTACATTAATCCACATGTTGCTAAATAATTTCCCCATGATCTACTCTGAAGGTTTATTGAACTATGAATATAGATAGGGAACATGCATGCAACATGCACCATGACAAATTACAGTTTTGTGTTAACAGATGTATTTGCACATACAGGTTGAAAATTAGACCATAATACTCTTCAGGGCAAAAGTATTTGCTTTGCACTAAATCTTGTAATTGTTATTCTAACCTCATCAAGACTCATCATAAAAAACCCCATGGAAAGTTCCTTATATTATCTTAAAGGTAAAAAGAACAGAATCTAATTAAACGTTTTCATACTATAAGAAAAATAGAGTTTCATAACAAATTGTCTTTTTTTACATATTAATATTATTAGCTTCATACATGAAACAAATTGTGCTCTTTTCAGTTTCTTCAGTTGGTAAGATGAACGGACAAATGTATGCATGCAAGCCTCATACAAGTGCTACCGGCATACAATCATGGAATCATAGAATAGTTTGGGTTGGAAGGGACCTTTAAAGGTCATCTAGTCCAACACTTCCTGCCATAAGCAGGGACATCCTGAACTGGATCAGGTTGCTCAGAGCCCCATCCAACCTGACCTTGAATGTTTCCAGGGATGGCGCATCTACCACCTCTCTGGGCAACATGTTCCAGTGCTTCACCACCCTCATTGTAAAAAAATTCTTCCTTACATCTAGTCTAAATCTACCCTCTTTTAGTTTAAAACCATTACCCCTTGTCCTATCGCTACAGGACCTGCTAAAAATTTGTCCACATCTTTCTTATAAGACCTCTTTAAGTACTGAAAGGCAACAATAAGGTCTTCCTGGAGCCTTCTCTTCTCCAGACCGAACAACCCCAACTCTCTCAGCCTTTCCACATTGGAGAGATGTTCCAGCCTTCTGATCATCTTCATGACCCTTCTCTGGACCTGCTCCAACAGGTTTTTCCTGTGATGAGGGTTCCAGAGGTGGATGCCGTACTCCAGCTGGGGTCTCACCAGAGCAGGGTAGAAGGCCAGAATCGCCTCCTTAAACCTGCTGGCCACGCTTCTTTTGGTGCAGCCCAGGATATGGTTGGCATTCTACACTGTGACTGCACATTGCCAGCTCATGTTGAGCTTTTCATCCACCAGTACCCCCAAGTCCTTCTCAGCAGGGATGCTCTCAATCCCTTCGTCCCCCAGCATGTATTGATACCAGGGGTGTCCACGGCACATATGCAAGACCCTGCACTTGGCCTTGTTGCACCTCATAAGGGTCACACAGGCCCACTTCTCTAGCTTGTCCAGGTCCCACTGGATGGCATCCCATCCCTCAGGTGCGCCAACTGCACCACTCAGTTTGGTGTTGTCTGCAAACTTGCTGAGGGTGCATTCGATCCCACTGTCTACGTCATTGATGAAGATATTAAACAGTACTGGTCCCAATACAGACCCCTGAGGAACACTACTTCTCACCGACCTTCATCTGGACATTGAGCCATTGACCCTCTGGATGCGATCATCCAACCAATTCCTCATCTGCCAAACAGTCCACCCATCAAATCCATACCTCTTCAATTAAGAGAGAAGGATTTTGTGGGGGACCATGTCAAAGGCCTTGCAGAAGTCCAGATATGTGACATCCGTAGGTCTTCCTTTATCCACTGATGTAGTCACTCCATCACAGAAAGCCATGAGGTTGGTCAGGCAGGACTTGCCCTTGCTGTCTCAAATCACCTCCTTGTCCTCCATGTGCTTTAGCAGATCTTCTAGGAAGATCTGTTCCATGATCTTCCCAGGCAGACATGTGAGGCTGACAGGTTGGTAGTCCCTAGGGTCCTTCTTTCTACATTTTTTAAAAAGGGGTGCAATGTTTCCCTTTTTCCAGTCACCGGGAACTTCACCTGACTGCCATGACTTTTCAAATATCATGGAGAGTGGCTGAGCAACCACATTAGCCAATTCCCTCAGGACTCTGTGATGCATCTCGTCAGGCCCTATGGACCTACGTATGTTCAGGTTCCTCAGGTGGTCACAAATCCGATCTTCTCTTACAGTGGGAGCGACTTTGCTCCATCAGTCCTCATCTTGCGGTCCCTCCACTTGAGAGGTGTGGGAAGAGAGGTTGCCAGTGAAGAGTGAAGGAAAAAAGTTGTTGAGTACCTCAGCCTTCTCCTCTTCTGTTGTTACCACTTTGCCAGTCTTGCTCATCAGGGGACGTATGCTTTCTTTGACCTTCTTTTTCTGACTGAAATGCCTGTAGAAGCCCTTCTTATTATTCTTTGCGTCCCTCGCCAAGTTCAGCTCCAGCTGCGCCTT